>CM066033.1:836048166-836353814 GCA_033557465.1 Ichthyophis bannanicus | reverse complement strand
CAACGGCTACAAGCACCATTATCACCTGGAGAAACAGAAGCCAAGCCAAGCAGATAGAGAGAGAAGGAAACTCTCCTGGAAGGGAAGAGAAGAAAGGTCCATTGGAAGGTCTGGGAGATTCCAAGGCAGTACTCATACTGGAGGTATTCCAAAAAAAAGCCAGCCAGAGTCCATTGGAACTGGATTCAGCCAGAGGAATGTAGTTGGCAGAGATAGAATCACCAGTGGCTACCTGGAAGAGGAGAAGACTGCATGTGGAAGGGACTTTCAGACCAAGGCCAGAAGGTATGTGAAGAGACGATCCAGCGTCCAGGGATCAAGATTGGAAGGCTGGAAAATCAGAATTTGGATTACATATTGGCCAGGCCTATACAGAGAGAGACTAATGATAGCAGGAGAGGCGTCAGGTATGAACACTGATTCCAGACCCTATCTATAATAGAGAATGGCAGCAAGAGGAATAAGCATTCTCATTGATAGTGTCCTTAATGAAAGACTCATCTGTGCCAATGTATGATATTGACCATATGAGAATTGATACAATACAGCAGATGAAAATAAACAGTTTACACGGACTGTTCTCTATCTAAATGCTATTGCTAGCTTACTCTGAGCAAACACATCAGCCATCACAAAGAAACCTAACTTTGTTCTTTATTTACACTGCAAACAGCTCTTGAAAGCCAGGATTTGGGCTCAACACAGTCATCAGCCAGCCAGCTAAAGGCTTTCAAGCCTGCGTCCCATTGAAATAGTAATTTAGGGCTGCACCTGATTGTGTTGTTGTGAGCAAGGGAGAATCACGTGCTGAGATCGGCGTGGAAAAATAAAGCAGAAGTTAACCTAACCAAGCAAAGTTTATTCTTTACTTTGTGCCTGTGCTATTTTGGTAATTATGTTGCTAAGAAAACATTAGCTAATTGCCCTTACAAGCTGAAGGTTGTTTGTCCTGGTTTACTTTGTGACTTTTTGTTATCCAATTTTAAAACACTGCAAGCAAGGTAAACCGTCATTTATAGTGCTATCAAGACATACATGTGCTTGGTGAATTAAACCCCATCAATAAAAAGAAGTATTTTATTCGATCTTAACCCACTTGGTTTCACAATCTCAAATTATTGTCATCAAAGCTGTGTTTGGGAGTGAATGAACTACAATACAACCACCAATCAAACTTTGCAAGAATTCATATGAATATAGCATCTTAAAGATGTGTGTAAGTTCTCACCCTAGCAGCTAGCCCGGTTCTGACAAATGGCGTAGTTTTTTTTTTGTCGGAATTTGCTCTTGCGCCAAGAGGATTTACTTTGTTGTGGGATTACAAATTAAAAGTCAAGTTTAAAGCTGTAAGAAGATTTTTTTTTCCCTCGTCTGCACTTTGGAGGGAAAAGGGTTGTTCCAAGGAAGTCCTTGTCCCCGAGAGGAAAAGACCCTGTGCAAAGCTGGATTTCATCCACTGAGACAAGGTAATATGTACCTGGGCATGTCTAGTGGTGGATGTGTGTAAGCACAGGGCGGTAATTGAAAAAAAGTTGAAAAAAAAAAACACACCTGGTTGGAAGGTGCTGCTCTTGGGTTTTTTCTTTTTCCTTTCCTTGCAGGGGTCAAGATTGATCCGACGGAGATTGCTAAGTGTATGTCAGCCCAATTCAGCAAAGCAGCAAGAGCTATCACAGTCAGGCCCAGGACACTGCTATGAAGGCCTTAATGGAACAGGCAGAGAAACCAGTGCTTGATCTGGTTGCAAGCTCTAGTTTCAGCTGCAGGAGCCCAAAGTGGAACAGATGCAAGACCAGCAGTTAGTACTGGTGCACCACATGTGGACACTGTTGGGACTCAATCAAGGGATTTGGGGCATTTAATTTTGGGAAATTAACTCCAGAAGATAATGTTTGATGATTTTCTAGAGTCCTTTTGAAAGAGTGGCACAGGCTTTAGCATGGCCAGAGACCCAGTGGGCAGTTAAGGCTGGCAGCCTCATTAACTGGTTGAGGGCACTAGCAGCTTACAGAGCAATGCCAGCAGCCCGACCAGGCTTGTGATTTGATAAGGATCGTAAAAGGCATGCTATTTAGAGGATCGCCTAGGGGTTGTCCGATTTTCACGAGTATAGGCGAATGTTTAGGAGGCTGTTACATTGAAAGTGGGTGAGACACCCAGGGCTCTGAGTCAGAGAATCAGAAGTTCCCTAGCCACTTGTAAAAATGGTTTGGAGCCCTGAGCAAAATACAGTAGAAATGTTATTAGAATAGTATAATGCTGGAACAATTTATTGCTTGGGGTACCTAAAAGATTTGAATGTTTTTCTTATACAGCAAATTGCCAAAAATGCTTGGAGAGGCAACCATGGCTAGCAGAGAGATTCTTGGAAGCCACGTGGGCTTGCCATAGAATGGGTGGCCCTCTAAAGATGGAATGCGGAGGGCTAGATGTGCTGTATCAGAAAAAAGAAGTAATTTAAGACATGTATTCTGTAAACATGAATGTACTGTATCAAACCAGATGACACAGTGGAAATAGAAAGAAATGTTTCAAAGTGTGGGAAATTGGGAACATTTAGAGAAGAGATGCCAGACACACACTAAGTTTTAATGGGTAAATGGATTTAAAAAACAGCCCAAGGAAAGGATTTCTTTTTGATGGTTGATGGTGCAGGGAATTACCACAAATGCATTATTAGACCTCTGGGGGCAGACCAGAGCTATGGATAGTCCAACAAAGGCTTTGGAAGAGGATAGAGGCCCAAGAAAGGGACTTTGTTGCCCTAAACCCCTGAAAGCCAACAGTTCACATTCAGATTGGCATTCCATGGTGCCTGCACAACATCATATCCCACCTAATAGGTTTAAGGTTAAGTGCCTGGGGGAACAAGAGGAAGTCCTATTAGCAGTGGTGCCTAGGCTACCCTTTGATTTGGTCCCTAGGAAAGGACTGGCCAAGATTTAAGCAGGAACTAGGGAAAGGGCTAGGCAAGAAGGAGGGAGAAGGTTTAATAATGGAAATAGCTCCCGGGCCTTTCTTTGGAAGTCCTCAGTCCCTAGCTAAAAAGATGGTTAAGCTTCCAGAAGGCCAAACTATGGGTAATAAGAGGGGCCTTGTATCCACCCGCTCGCAGGCTAAGTTAGAGAGCCAGCAGAAGGAGGAGGGGAGCAGGCAGATTTATTAGGAGATTTCCCCTCTCATGATGATTTAATAACCCCATCATCTGGTAAAGTAAGAAAGTTGAAAGCACAAAAGAGGCGTGAGAGACTTTGCAGAGCACAGGGTAGGGCTGAGATGTTAGCTGGTCAAAGTTTACCCTGGGTGCCAGCTGAGTTGGTGGCAAAGTTTCCTAACTTTCCACAAGAGCAGCGAGCTGATCAAGCTCTCACCCGAGCTTTTAAGTATGCTCAGGAGGTCAGGGAGGAATTGCCCAGATTCAGACTAGATAATGAACATATTATATAAGAGAGTCAGGACCCCAGAAATGGTGCCATACGTAAACAATTGGTGGTACCCACAACTTTCAAAGGGCTAGTACTTAGACTAGCACATGATCATCCAGTGGGAGGTCATAAAGGTATGCAAGGAACGCTGGATCAAATACTTGTGCGTTTTTACTGGCCAGGTATCTTCAAAGAAACTGCCCAGTTTTGTGCTGCATGTCCAGCGTGTCAGCGAGTTACAGCGGCTCACCCACCGGTGGTGCCATTGATCCCCATGCCAATCATCACAGACCCAATTGGTCGCATTGCCATGGATATGGTAGGCCCATTAGTTAAAACGCCCCGAGGTTTCCAATACATCCTAGTTATGGTAGATCAGGCAACCAGGTTTCCCTGGGCCATACCATTGAGGAATGTTTCTGCAAAAACAATAGCTTTAGAGCTAGTAAAATTGTTTTGTGAAGTGGGATTCCCAAGAGAGGTGTTGACTGACCGAGGGTCCAATTTTGTATCCAAATATTTGGCCCAGGTCTGGGATGCCTTTGGCATTCGTCACGTGAAAACCTCAGCCTACCATCCACAATCAAATGGTTTGGTGGAGAGATTCAACCAAACTCTCAAACAAATGTTGAGAAGGGGGTTAGCAGGAGAGGTAAAAGAATGGGATATGTTATTACCCTTTGCCTTATATGCCTGCAGGGAAAGAATTCAAGTGTCCCTAGGTGTAACTCCATATGAGTTGAGTATGGTAGGGCTCCCTGGGTTTGTTGGATATTTTGAGGGAACAATGGATTGATCCTGAACCAGGAAGTCAGGAGGTGCCACTGTTTCTACGTGACTTGAGAGCACGTTTGAAAAGGACGTCGCAGGTTGCTGAGAGGAACCTGCAGGACAGTCAAGTTCGCCAAAAAGGGTGGTATGATAGAAAGGCCAAAAGCCGCCAATTAACCAGAGGATAAAAGGTTATGGTTCAAGTAGCAGGAACTGCTCCAAAATTTGAGGTACAGTGGAAAGGGCCATGGGAGGTTGTTAAACAAGTAAGCCCAGTGTCTTATATGGTAGAAAATGCCAGAGGGCGTAGGCAGACCTACCATATTAATGTACTTAAGTCTTGGAAGGAGAGGCCTGTAGATAATGACCTTGAACCCAGTCAGGAAGTAAGTGAGCTTCAAGAAGATAACACTCTCGTAGGTATTACGGACTGTAGAGAAGCAGTTTCACCAGTAAAAACCAGTCCGTAATAACTTAAGCAGGGGGGTATGTGATAAGGAAGCTTATCCATAGCTCAGGTAGGAGCTATAAAAAAGATGATGTGATTCTGAACAAGCAACCTGTCAGTTCTGGTAGAAAGCAAGAAAACAGAGTTTTCACATAAAAGACTACCAGTCCCAGAATGCACCAGGTTTCCAGCAGCCATGAGAGGGGCTGAAGTGAGGAAATGTGTGTGCAATCAAGAGAGCTATGAGGTAATCCCTAAGCACTCATCTCAAAGGGCAGGGCCTGATTCAAGACAGCTGCGCTGTGTTAGGGAGCAGCACACATTAGAAAAGGATAAGAATAGAGCTTATTCTTCAGATAACAGCTTCAGGGAGAGCTTCAGCAAAAGCTACAGAGGGAGGAAGAGATACAGAGACAGCAACGGCTACAAGCACCAGTATCACCTGGAGAAACAGAAGCCAAGCCAAGCAGATAGAGAGAGAAGGAAACTCTCTGGAAGGAAGAGAAGAAAGGCCATTGGAAGGTCTGGGAGATTCCAAGGCAGTACTCATACTGGGAGGTATTCCAAAAGCCAGCAGAGTCCATTGGACTGGATTCAGCCAGAGGAATGGAGTGGCAGAGATAGGAATCACCAGTGGCTACCTGGAAGAGAGAAGACTGCATGTGGAAGGGACTTTCAGACCAAGGCCAGAAGGTATGTGAGAGAAGATCCAGCGTCCAGGGATCAAGATGGGAAGGCTGGACATCAGAATTGGATTACATATTGGCCAGGCTATAACAGAGAGAAAATAATGATAGCAGGAGAGGCTCAGGTATGAACACTGATCCAGACCCTATCTATAATAGAGAATGGCAGCAAGAGAATAAGCATTCTCATGATAGTGCCTTAATGAAAGACTCATCTGTGCCAATGTATGATAGTGACCATATGCTAATTGATACAGCAGATGAAAATGCAGTTTTACACGGACTGTTCTCTATCTAAATGCTATTGCTAGCTTACTCTGAGCAAACACATCAGCCATCACAAAGAAACCTAACTTTGTTCTTTATTTACACTGCAAACAGCTCTTAAAGCAGGATTTGGGCTCACACAGTAGCAGCCAGCCAGCTAAAGGCTTTCAGCTGGTCCATTGATAGTAATTAGGGCTGCACCTGATTGTGTGTGTGAGCAAGGGAGAATCACTGCTGAGATCGGCGTGGAAAAATAAGCAGAAGTTAACCTAACCAGCAAAGTTTATTCTTTACTTTGTGCCTTTGTATTTGGTAATTATTTGCTAAGAAAACATTAGCTACTTGCCTGACAAGCTGAAGGTTGTTTTCTGGTTTACCTTTGTGACTTTTTTGTTATCCATTTTTAAACACTGCAAGCAGTAACCTCATTTATAGTGCTATCAAGCATACATGTGCTGGTGAATTAAACCCCATCAATAAAAGAAGTATTTTTATTGATCTTACCACTTGGTTTTCACAACTCAAATTATTGTCATCAGCTGTGGTTTGGGGAGTGAATGAACTACAATACCCACAATACTTTGCAAGAATCATATGAATATATGCATCGTCAAGATTGTGTAAGTTCTCACCCTAGGCAGCCGTCTGACAAAGTATAAAAACTAAATGATAGCAATTTTGAAACAAGTAACATAATACGTGTATATACAAAAACCATTAATAGTGCTGAATAAGAACATATAAAATTAAAACTAAAAACAAACACATATTGCGACCGCCTCCACTTGGGCCCAAGGGCTTACAAGCTAGAAACGGCCTTATGTGTCCTCCTTGAATAAAGTTCCCTTTTGTTGTCACCAGGGTATTCTGGGACTTGTAGTGCTTTTTACTCTTGAAGGACAAATGTAGTTGAGTCGGTGGTTGTAAGGCAGCAAGAAAATTTATTGTGGGGATTTTCAGGCATTCAAGGTTCAGTACACAACCAAGGCAGAAGGATATATCTCCAATATAAAGATGAAATCAGGATAATGAGAATGACGTAACAAAACCTTTTCCAGTGTTCAGCTGTTCTGCTTCTCTCACACATTCACACCGAGGACTCCTCGTGTGGTCAGTTAACAGCAACACAGGTAAACTTATAACAGCTGTGGTTTCTCTTTTGAGCAAACTTTTCCACAGCACTGCTTCTTAACTTCAGCAAGTAATAAAACTCAGTGAAACACAGAATTAGCTTTCCTCAGCTCAAAGCAGGAACTGCCCTTATTTCCTATACGGTTTCACAGATTCTCAGTTCCTATTCAACACTGCAGAATCTTCTCTTAGAGATAAAGAACAGTCCATTGGAATGGGGTCACATTCACAATTAAGCAAACAAGTATCTACTTGCATTCCTTCAATAGCATCAGGGCAAACAGTATCTCTCTCAGGATTATAAGCCTTCTCAAACTTTCTCTCTTTCAAGAACTCCTGAAATTGGTTCCACAGCAATTCAGCTTGAGCAGGCACCTTTACATTAGGGGAGTGAACCTTTTCCTTAGAAAACAGCTTTCTTAAAGCTTCTAGCTTTGGAGTTTCAAAGGCTGTGCTTTTATCAGGGCTATGGTTTTTCTCATATGAAAAACTCTCTACCCACTTCTTAACAGTAGACGGTGAGGACTCAGCTTCCTGACCTTTAAAACTGGCAAATTGTCTCTCTGCTGAATTATCAGTAATGAAACTGCTGGCTTTACCTTGGGGATGTTTCCTCAGACAAACGCTGCTTTCTTTCCTCCTGGGTTCCTCCAGGCTCTGAAATGCAGCCTCCTTATGTCCTTCTCCAGTCCCTCTGAGGTAGCTGCTTCCTTGGGAGATTTTCTCTGGCTTTCTCCTCCAGCTAAGCACAGCTTCAGCTTCTCTCTCTCCTCTCTCACCTTTCCAGCTCCAACAGCTGTTCCTGTTCCTTTCTCCACGTTCACCTCTCCCCCGTTCACCTGTGCCTCTGCCTTCTGTTGCTGTCTTCGTATCTGTACCTCCTGTGCCTGTCTTTCCTGTGTTCCTTGAGTCAGTGCTTCTTCCCTTGACTCTTCCTGTGTGTCTTTTGCTTTGCTCTGCTCGTGGTTTTAAACACTGCTGCCTGCTGGGCATTCCCTGTTCTCTGCACCTGTGTGACCAATCAGCAGGGAAGCCTGTCTCCACCCCTGAGCTAGGGCATGGCCTGACTTTAGCAGGGAGCTGACTTTTCCTCTGATCTGGCTTGTAATTCCCCTGCACGTGTGCACTGCCGTTCACTTCAAAGGGGAAATCAGGATTTTCTTCAAGCTCCATATCTTCCTGAGAGCTTTCATCACTACAATATACAATTGATCAACTATGAATTAGGAAAAGAGTGGACTCTTAAGGTACAGAGATGATGAATAATAAAATGAAACCATCTGAAAAAAGCTCATGCGGGTAAAAGGAAAGATAAGGAGAAGACAGACAGGGACATTACCTGATGATCACGTTGTAGCTTTGATATCCTGAAACGGTTTAAAGGTCTTATTGCATGCACACTGCAGAACAGGAAAATATTATATCAGAAAACTCAAAATATATAGTGTGCTCATCTATCAAGGAGCTTATAAATATCAAGGGCTCAGTATTTCATCAGTTGCACAGAGAAATCAGCCTATCCTTCATTATAAAACAAGGACTGTAAAATAGAAAGCAAATATGTGAGAAGTCTTTTCACATTAAAAATAATACAGCCCTATTAAAACCTCCAAAATCAGGCCGTGAGTGAATGACAAAGAAAGGAGACATTTCAAATAAAGTACACTAATACAGTACAAACATTTGTTGATAACATAAAGTGATAGCATAAAGTTGGAGGATACCTGATTACAGTATACTATATACAAAAAAGTGTCCCTGAAAGTCTTTGATATGTCTAAAAATGTCTAAACAAATCCTACCTGAAAATATTAGCATCAGTGTCTCAGAGCATAACACCTTCTAAACTAAAAGACACTGCCGGTTTCAGTGTTCTTTAAACCACTATTTTGGCGCCAAAACTGGAGGGAGAAGGCAAAAGCAAATATCAATGTAAACTTTTATAATACCAAAACCCAAGTGAAAAATTGAAAACCAAAACACTCATCTTTGAAAATAAATATACCTAATGGGCTGGTTTATAAATATTTTTAAAACAAATCTGAAATAAATGAATTTATGTCAAAGCCTGTATTGTGGGGATCATAGGCCCTCCTCCTCTCCATAGCCCACCAACACACCATAGTCCACCTTTCATCATGTAACTAGTTGCCCAAGGTTCTACCTTATTTGTCACCCCTTTTGTAGTATAAAGGTTAATGTTCAGTTTGTCTTAAAAGGCTACTGTTCATTGTAATGCCTGTTTAGTTTTGTGCACCTGTTCCATGTAAACCTGTTCTATGTAATGAGTTGTTTCACTGCAAACCGTGATGATTTGAAATAGTGCGGTACATAAAATCAAATAAATAAATAACCTTATGAGGATAATAGAACCTTCTCTGTGCCAACTAGAACAAAGTACATCAGAAATAAAGTTTTATCTAACTATGAGTTCTCAGATTTCCATGAATTTCAAGGGAAATATAAGTCATAAGAATACTACCCTGACTGTATTTTGTCTGAACTCACAGGGAATATAAAAGGGGGAACGAACACAAATCCATCAATAAAAACAAAGTGACTAATCATGGAATCGCCACAAGGAATAGCCCACATAGATCTAAAGACTATTGGAAATAAAAGAGAAAGTGGTATATGTAGGAGTCCACCGGTCACCCTAAAACAAAAAAAGGTTTTATAAAAATAAATCTACTACAACACGCTCGGCAAATGATGCCAACAAGGATGAAAAATTAAAAACAACCAACAATTGGTAATCTGCAACATAAATACAATACAAATAAGTTTAAAAACACAATATATTAAAAAGCTATAAAAATGGGGGGGGAGGAGGAACCTTTCACTAGATAGGGGGTCAGATGTGACAAAAAATGAAAATTGAGGAATTCAAATAAATAAATATCTCCCGCCACCCACAGGCTGGACTCACGCTCAATGTGAACTCCTGAAACCTTGGGGACCATTGAGTCAACAAGGACCACTGAAGTGCCCACATGTGAGAACACACCTATGGGACCATCTCTATGGTCACTGCCATCAGTCCGAGGAGCTAAAGATAATCCCATATTCTGGGGACCTGATGTGCACAGAACATCATCAGGCAATTCAATAGTCTTCTGACTTTCTTTTTCTGCAGGAAAACTCTGCCCACTTGAGTGTCAGAATGTGCTCCCAGAAACTCCAAGGACTGGGAAGATAAAAGCTGGATCTTTACCTGATTGATCACCCAGCCAAGGCTTTCTAAAAAGGACACCAAACAGGATGTCACCAGAGACGCTTTTGACAAGAAACGGGCTCAGATGAGCCAGTCATCTAGATAGGGATGGAAACAAATCCCTTGGCACCGCAGCCACCACAATCATGACCTTTGTGAAAGTCCTTGGGGTAGTGGAGAGCCTATAAGTAAGGGTGGAAAACTGATAGTGAGAGCCAAGCTCACCAGGGAATTGGCCCCGAACCTTCATTGCTTAGCCTAGGAGGGTCCTCCTCTGGATGGGGCCAAGTGCTCCACGAAAGGACTGAGAGAGAGCCCAATGCCCTGAAGAAGAGGGGAAGAAAGGTTTCCAGGGCAGTAGTGATGATAGTCCCAAGACCCCCGAGAATCCAGCCAGCATGCACTTAGTGGTCGGGTGGAGGCTGATGAGAAAGGGGCGGTAATATTTTGTCTTGCCTAGGTCCTTCACCAGTTTCTCCAAATTGGTTCCAAAGAGGAGCTTCCCATTAAAGGCCAGTTGAGCCAAATGGGCTTTGGAGGATGTGTCCGCTGCCCAGTGATGGAGCCACATCCAACGTCATGACACCATCGTCAAGTACCATCCCTGGCCGCCAAGCGTACCAAGTCATACAGCTCCATCTCACCTTTCATCTTTAATTCACCTCCAACTGGACAATAGATCCAGAAGAAGAATCAACCAGAATACTCTACAGTTCCTCCTTCAGTCCGTAATACCAAACAAATTACAAGCAACAGGGCTTTCACATATGTAGCCCCCACAAAATGGAACTCCCTCCCTGAAACTTTAAGAGCAATTAATGACCTCCACACTTTATTTATTTGGTTTTATATACCGTACTTAATCAGTTCGGTTTACATAAGACAACTCATTACAAGGAACAGGTTAAATTACATTGAACAGGTATAATGAACAAGAAACATGAGTTAACTGCATACATTAAACTGCATACAATACAATTAAACTGCATACAATAACTGCATACATTACATAAAAGAGGACGAACAAGGTGATCAATAACAGATGCCTTAAGAACAGTAAACTATATACAAGCTGAGGGGAGCTCTGCATTATAAGGGAGACCATAATAAGCTATGGTATATGGTCGAATGAAAGCTGGAATAGATGTGTCTTAATTGCCTTATAGAAAGTTGATAGGTCAGTGATGAGGCAGAATGGGGCAGGTAGAGAGTTCCAGAGCAGAGGGGCAAAGATAGAGAAGGCTCTGTGCCTGGCAAATTGGGAGCTTTTGCTAGCTAGGGCTGGAATAGCAAGAGTGTTTGCCATATTTGTTCTTCTGGTTCTGGAGTCGGGCGTCCAATGCAAGAGATCTTCCAGGGAGGGTGAAGGATTTTAAATGTCAATAGAAGGGCTTTGTACTTGAGACAATTGTTAATTGGTAGCCAATGTAGCTATACTAGGAGAGGTGATACATTATCATATCTGGAAGCTCCGTAAATGGTTCGAGCAGCTGTATTCAAAGCCATTTGTAAAGGATGGAGAGCATAGGCAGGTAAGCCATGTAGGATGATGTTAGCATAATCGAAGAACGCAGTGACAAGAGCTTGGAAGATAGTGCGGAAGTCAGTAGGTTCCAATAAGGGTCAGAGTTGGCGGAGGGAACGTATTTTGAGATAGACAGCCTTTGTTAAAAACATACCTTTTTATTGAACATTACAGCAAACATAACCCCAACACCACCCAAGCTCAATCCCTCAACACTTAACTCACCAGCTCCTCACTCCCTGCTCCCAATCTGCTCCCCCAAGCAAAGTCAACCCAAATAACTATAAGATATATACTGTTGAAGACAGGCCGTAGTTATACCATGTAAGATACATCTTTCCAAATGTAATACGAATGTATATAGTTTATGTAAATAGTTAATTGTTATAACTCATTCATAATCCCACTAGAGGACAGCAACCTAGGGCCGGAAGGACTGGGGTTTCTAGTCCCACAGGTGCTCCTTGTGGTCTTGGGCAAGCCACTTAACCCTCCATAGCCCATGTTCCCTGTAAAATAGTTATCTCCAAGTTATAATGCCCTGTTCAATGTAATTTCAGTTTGTTCAATGTAAACCGCACTGATGCAGAATAGCGCGGTATATAAGAGAATGTAAATAAAAAAATAATGTTCCATGTAAAAATTTTGTTACAATGTAAACCGCCACTGATCTCTGGAAGAGGCAGTATAGAAAAACGTTTCAAATAAATAAATAAATACATGGCATCAGAAAGGAAGGCCACAGACCGACACCAAGAGAGAAGTAGTATCATCAGGCAAAAGAGATTGAATCCACTGGAGAAGGGCTCGAGATGTCAACCTGGTACATAACCCCAACTGTAGGTGGAAGAGGCTGAATCCACTGGAGCAGGGCTTGAAATATCAAACTGGTACATATCCCCAGCTGTAGAACAGCCACCGCCACAGCAAACTGGTTCTTCAGCAAGAAATCAACCTTGTGGTCCAGAACATCCTTTAAGGCTGATTTGCCTTCCAAGGGAATGGTGGTCCATCTGGTAACTGCCGTGACCTGAGCATCCACCTTGGGATGTCAAGCCACTCTCCATGCTTCTTCTCCATGAGGGCATAGTTCTTCTTATAGGCCCTTAATCCTTTAGGCAGGGAGTCGGATGAGTCCCACTCGGACTGAATCATATTTTTGATCATCTCCGGGAATGGAAAGACAGTAGTGGATTTCTGCACCCATTGAAAAATCAGGTGCATTTTCGCTTCCTGCTCTGTGCTGAAAGCATCTGTCAAGTTCAAGGTGGATGACACCTTGGACATCAATGTCGCTAGCTCCTCCTTCTGTAACCGGTGGATCATGCCGGCCTCTGCATAGTCTTCTGAAGGAGAGAGTAGATCCTTATCCACATCAGATCCCAGTACCGATTCATCCCCATGCCGGGGATGCTTAGCTATAGGCAATTGAAAAGGGCTTCTACTTTCAGCCTACCCGGCACAAGACTGCCTCTGGGGGCACCTAGAAGCTGCAGATTCTGAATTTCCATTCCAGAAGTACCAGGCCTGTTTCAAAACAGAAAAGAATTCCAGGGAGGACAATTTGGACCAAGGAAGCTCTCCTCTAAAGAAAAGGCTCCCTTAGACCGGTAAGCATAGCTGCCACAGACCCCTAGAGGGTGAAGAGCAGCTCACAACAGCATGGTCACCAAAGCCACTGGCCGGCTGAGCATCCTTATGCTTAGCGCCATCCTGCACCTCCTGCCCTGAGGCAAGTAAGGGTGGACTAACTGTATCCCCCATCTGAGAGGAGGAAAGCATGCCCTCCAGGGTGACTCAGAAGCTGCCATACAGGAAAAGTCCAAAATTCAAGGATGACGCTCCTCGCTTGTCACAGGACAAACAACGTTTCCTGGAAGAAGACATCGACAGTTAGGGTAAGTATCACAAGAGTTGGCCCGCAAGTGTGTGTTAACTGCGCTTTTACGTAACGTGCATTTAAGATGTGTCACACTCCCCCTGCTGGCCAGGCCAATAGGCAGAAGGGTGGCCTCATTTGCCTTTAAGTAAAGAGTCACTAGATTTTTCTCTCACCAGGGAAGTCTGGGAGTTGTAGTTTCTCACAGTTACTTGTAGACAAAGTAGTTGCAACCACTCGGTTTGTTTAAGGCAAAACAGAAAATTTATTTTTTTGATCTGGGTTCCCCTTTCGCATCAAAATTCAAAACACAAGGCAGTAAAGGATTGTTCTCCAAAAGAAAACTCAACAGGAACATAAAACGTCTGGAACATCAGAACTTGGTAAAACCCTTTTCACACACAGTAGCTGTTCACAGCCATTCTTCAGCAGTAAGAAAATCACAGCTACTTTCCTCAATTTTAAATCAGGTACAGTTCTTTTCTCTTTATCCAAAACTATTCAGTTAACACTCAGGATTCCAGGAATGTTCTTTACTTCAAATGGAAGCTTCTGTTTCTATTCTAGCTAAGAGACACAGGCTATACAAAGACTTCCCTTCACAGTCTTTCTTCTAGCACATGTGAAAGCTTCCCTTCTTACAATAAGAACAATCCATTGGTATTACATCGCACTCAGTTTCAGGCATACACAAATCTACTTGCATAACTTCCTGTATTGCAAGTTGTCTGTCCCTCTCTGGACTTTCACTAGCAGATTCAAACTTACTGTTTGGAAGAAGCTTCTGGAATTCCCTTACAAACTGCTCTCCTGGAGAAAGGTTAGCTGTGCTTTGGGAATAAACTCCTCTATCCTGCAACAGCTTCCTTAGCTTTTCAATTAGGTTCAGATCTGTCTCACTGCCCTTGGCTGGGTTCTGGTTATCAGCATTTGTAATAGCTTTCACCCACCTTCTGGCAGCTCGGGTTCCTGCAGCACTCTGCTCTGCACTCTTTCTCAGTTCAATAGCAACGTCCTCAGCAAAGCTTCTGCTGGACTCTGAAGCAGACACACCTTTTTCAAAAGGATTGCTTCCCTTGTTGCTGGAGCCAAATTTCCCCGTGGAATAAAACCTTCCACGTCTCCCTTCTCTGGGCTTCCTTAAACCAGGTTTCTCCTTTGAAACCTCTGGCTTCAGTACTCCCTCGGAACAGGATCCTGGCCACGAGCTTCCTGCTCTCCCTGAGCCTTCTGTCCACTCTGACCTCTCAGCTCTCTCTGAACCTTCTGCTTCCTTTGCTCCTCCAGATTCTCCAGATCCTCCAGCTCTTCCAGCTTCCTCTGCCCTCCTCTCTGACTTCAGTGACGCAGGTTTAAAAAAGTGCTTTCCAGCCACCACGCCCTGCTCTCTGCACACGTGTTTGTTATCAGAGCTCAAACCTGACCCTGCGTTAGGGCTTGGGCGGGGCTCTACCTCAGCCAAAGCATGCTTCTCTAGTTTGTAGTTTGAGCTCTCTGGGAACCTTGCCTTTCTTCTGTCTTAAAGGTGTAGTCCCTATTTTCCTCTATTTCCATCTGCTCACTACAGCTCACATTGTCACAGATGCTAGGAAAGGAGCATGTGTTGGAGTCACTTGAGCAGAATGCACATTACAACCACCTGACACGCAGATGCACAATAGGTAAAAACCTTACTAACGTGTGTAGAAAATGGCGGGAACCACACACAGCACCAACAGTCACTAGCAGTTCACCCTGAATTGCGTCCCTTAAAGACAGAACCAGGAGCCCCCAAGAAGGACAATGACAAGGTCAAGCCTTGATACTCACACCCTGAGAGCCCCAGACATAGGATCCGTGCTGGGCTCAGCTCTACTTCCCTGAAACTGCTTCACTGGCTGAGCTTATTTGAATAGCACTGTGTGAAAGGTGGCTGGCAGGCAGATCCCTCTGAGAGCCTTATGCAATCTTTGGGAGAGAGCAGGGGGATAAAGAGGAGGAGGAAGGGGGCTCTGAGGTTGTGTGAGGCTGCTCTACTCTTCCAGATTCTTCCAAATCCTTCCAGTTTGTGGCTCATCAACAGGCCCTTACCATGATAATTTTCCCTCCTCCTATGGCTATCATAAAGACTACAGTCTAATGGAGCCTCCCACATCGCACTCAAGTGAGTCACTTTAAGATGGTCGTTCACGAGCATTTAATCAATCTCCTTTCTCCCAATCTTCAGATTTTCTACAGAGAGAGTTTGGTGCCCTTAAAATATTCCCTTTCACTGCTTTTCTACATCTCCCAGCTGTTCTCATCTTGCTAATGACTCCTTGAGGTATTGCCCCATCTTGGCAAAGTTAGCTTTCCTAAAGTCTAGGGCTCTCAATTTTGAATGGAATATATCAACCCTTGTCCTAAGACTGAACCACAACATCCGATGATCACTGGATGTGAGATGATCACCCATTATAACATTAGAAACACTCTGCCCATTCATAAACATCTAGTCTAGTATGGCCACTTCACATGTGAGTTCTGTTATCATTTGCTAGAATACAGTAGCTTCCCTTCATCTTGTTTCCTGAACCAGCTGCTCCATGAAGCAGTTATTTATTTCATTGAGAAACCTCACTGGCTCCCTATCCATTTCCACATCCAGTTCAAACTTCTACTTATCTATAAGTGCATTCATTCTGCAGCTCCTCACTACTTTTCCTCTCTTATCTCACTCTACACTCCTCCTCGGGAACTCCGTTCCTCTGGCAGATCCATTTTATTTGTGCCCCTCTCTGCCACTGCCAATTCCAGACTTTGTTCATTCCACCTTGCTGCTCCATATGCCTGGAACAAACTACCTGAGTCAGTGCGTCAGGCTCCTTCTCTGGTCCTATTCAAGTCCAGGCTGAAGATCCACCTCTTTGAGGCTGCTTTTGGATCCTGATGCTCTTCATTCTCTTGTCTACTACTTATTTGTATCTTTCCATACTCTAGTCCCCAGTTTTGCAATGCTTTTTCATCTTGATTAGATTGTAAGCTCTGTTGAGCAGGGACTGGGTCTTACATCTATATGTACAGTACTATGTACACCTTGTAGTGCTGTACAAATGATTAGTAGTAGTAGTATAATGATTTCTACCATTTTGTCCTGCAATGACATCAGGCTTACTGGTTTGTAGTTCCTGGATCATTCCTGGAACCCTTTATAAAATTGGCATTACATTTGCCTCTCTCCAGGTACTATAGCAGATTTTAATGACATTTCGCAGATTACTAAAAGTAGGTCAACAATTTAATCTTTTGAATTATTTCAGCACCCTGGGATGCATACCATCTGGCCCAGGTGATTTGCTACTCTTTATCAAATTACTGCATTTCATCTTCCCAGTTTATCGAGATTTGTTTCAATTTCTCCGACACATTGCCTTTAAATATCATTTCTGACATGGGTAACTTCCTTACATCTTCTTCAGTGAAGACCAAAGCAAAGAATTCATTCAATCTCTCTGCTATGGCCTTGTCTTCCCTTATTGAACCTTTTAACCCTCTATCATCTAATGATCCACTGACTCTCTCACAGGTTTTTAGCGATGAATGTATTTGAAAAAAGTTTTTATTGTGAGGTTTTCCTTCCACCTAACCATTTTAAAATTATCACCATAGCTGCAGCGTATAAAATGGGGGTTATGTTTGAGTCACAATTTAGGATGTCATTTATGATGTACTGTAGGTCTATTTTGATGTTTTGGTAATTTGATATTTCTGTGCTTTTATATTTTTGTTATTGTTTCCTAATTTGACATTTGTTTGCTTTATGTTGTTTCTTTCCGATAGCACCTATGAACTTGGTGAGTGATGAGTTTCAAATAAATAAATATATAAAGCAATTTAGCTGAAATATCTTATCTGTTATATTCAAGTTTTATCTTTCAGAGATTTGAAATAGCTTGGTTCCAAAGCGAGTTTCAACACAGGGAGGACAGAACAGTGATTGAGGAGAAATTGTTTTCAAACAGTCAAAAATATTATTTTGTTGTTGTTGTTGTTGTTAAGTGCCGTCGAGTCGGAGTCTACTCATGGCAACCCACTGGATAGCTATCCTAAATTGTGTTCGATCTTGAGTCAGGCGGCTCATTGTTGACAGACTGGTACCCGTAGCTAATGTTATTGTATCGATCCATCTCATTGCTGGCCTTCCTCTTTTGCGTTGACCTTCTATCTTGCCAAGCAAGATGTCTTTCTCTAATGATCTCTCTCTTCGCATGATGTGTCCAAAGTATGAAAGTCAAAGTCTTGTCATCTGAGCTTCTGAAGAAATCTTAGGTTTGATCTCCTCTAGTACTGACTGGTTTGTTCTTCGGGCAGTCCATGGTATACACAGTATTCGCCGCCAGCAAATATATTTATTTATTTATTTATTTATTTATTTAGCGTACATTTATATCCCGCTGCTTCCAGTGATCAGCAGCGGTTGTTACACATGGTGATGTTGGCTGTACTGGCCAGGAATTAGACTAAAAACACTCTGATTAGAGGGGGGGGGCACAGCAGAATACAGGTTACAGGCTTACAGTTGATTGCTATATACATATTTACACATGATTGTTATATACATATTTACAATTGACTAAACTGTAAAACTTTATAAGTGGTCTGCATATGTATATGTATATTTACACACGGTTGCGTGTAGCTCATGATGTTAGGTTGTAATGGGACTTGAAAAGGTGTGTCTTAAGCTCCTTTCTAAAGTCCTTTAGATCATAGATTTCACGCAGATCACTTGGCAACCGATTCCAGAGTGTAGGAGCTGTAAACGAGAAAGCTCTGTTAGTGGTACAGGCATTAGCCTTTGTGAATGATCTCGGGAGGCAGATGGTGTTGAGGTTCGCTGCTCTCCTACTTCTGTTGTTGGGTGGATTGGAAATCAAGCTGTTGAGGTGAGAGGGTGCTATATTATGGATAAGTTTGAATGTAGTGACTAGTAATTTGTACTGAATGCGGGCCGTGATGGGGAGCCAATGCAGCTCGATTAGGGTGGGTGTAATGTGGTCAGAGAGTTTTTTTTGCATGATGATTCTGGCTGCAACATGTTGTGCCATTTGGAGAATATTTGTAGTTTTCTTTGGCAAGCCTTGCAGTATGGCATTGCAGTAATCTAGGTGTGGAATGATGAGGGCCTGAGCGACAGATCTGAAGTCATCATGATCAAGGATGTTACGTAAAGGCTGCAGTATTCTTAATTTGTGGAATATGGCTCGATTGGTGTTTCGCAGGTGCCTGTCCATATTTAGGTTGTTGTCAAGCATCACACCTAAGTATTTTATTTCTGATTTTATGTTGTAAATATTGTTGTTCATGGTGACATTTTTAGGGGGCTCAAAACCTGGTTTCCTGGAGATGCACATTGCTTCTGTCTTCTTATGGTTAATGAGCATGTTATTTCGTTGGAGCCAGATTTGAAGCTCGAGTAGGCAATTTTCAAGCTTACTGATGTTCGGGTTGTTTGCATCCAGTTGTGTGTAGAGCATTAGGTCATCAGCGTAGATATGGTAGTTGATGCCGTGGGTCTGGAATATTTTGCACACTGGTTGCAGGTATAGATTGAATAAGAGAGAGGAGAGGGCGGAACCTTGCGGAATGCCCTGGGTTTGTGGGAAGGGAGTTGCTTTGTCGTTGTTGAAATTGACCTGCTGCATTCGGTTTGTTATATAGGAGGAGAACCATTTTAGTGGGGTCCCTGCAATGCCTATGGACTCAAGTCGTTCCAGTAGTGTTGGGTGGTGCACCGAGTCAAAGGCAGCTGAGATATCAATGAAGATAAGCATATACATCGTGTTCTTGTTCTCCAGCCCCTTAAGTAGATTGTCCAGCAAGGCTAGCAGGAGGGTTTCCACACCATGATGTTGCCGAAACCCGTATTGATGCACATCCAAGGCATTTGTATCATCAATGTGGTCCTGCAGTTGCTGCTGTACTGCCTTTTCAATGATTTTGGCGAGGAAGGTTATGCTTGAGATTGGGCGGTATGAGGTAGGGTCATCTTTGCTGAGTGTTTTGTTCTTCAAGATGGGGCGTATAAGTGACTTCTTGAGGAGTGATAGCATGAGACCTTGCAGCAGTGATAGGTTCACTATATGGGAGATGTGCTGCGCTATTTCCTCTTTGGTTGCCTTGATCCAGGAGGCTGGACAGGGGTCAAGAGGGGAGGTGGTGGTTTTTAGGTTGGTGATGATGGCTTTTATCTGTTGATTGTCCACCTTCCGGAAGGTTAACCATTTTCTGCTGTGATCGGTCCTTTCCTGTGTGTTGCTCTCTTGATGGAAGTTGGTTGGGTCCAGCGTGGGGGTGATGAGGGTAGGTGCTGCAGGATTGAGTTTGCTTGCATAGTGATCTGCCAGTTGTTGAGCTGTTATGGAGCCGCTGGAATTGTTGTCTTGTGGGGCTTTTGTGAGGGATTTGACGAGCGCGAATAGTTCTCTGGGCCTGTTGAGGGCTTTATTGAGAGTGATTGTGTGGTGCGTTCTCTTTGCTTGGTTGACTTCATTCCTGTAGGTTGATAGGCGGTCGAAGTAGGACTTTTTGCATTCCTCGGTTTTGTGCTTTCTCCATCTTCGCTCATGCCTTCTCAGGTCCTTCTTCAGTTCCCGTAGCGTTGAGGTGTACCATGGTTCAGTCTTGACCCTGGTTGGGTGCCTTGGGTGACTCCAGGTGGGTTTTGAGGCAGCCTCGATTCCCATGTTCCATTGGTTCGCCAGTGTCTCGAGGTCTGAGCAATCTGGGTGGATATATTTTGCTATGGATTCAAGGAGGTCCTCTTTGATGAGTTTTTGGAAGCATCTCCGTTGGGGTGGTGCTTGGTCTGGTTGAGATTGGGCAGGAGCTGAGGGGGGGAGTAGGGTGAGTTCAATTTGGTGATGATCTGACCATGGTACTTGGGTTATTCTAGGTTTGGATTTCAACATCTTGGGGTGTTCGGTGGGTAGGAACACCATGTCTAGTGTATTACCCTTGATGTGGGTTGCGTCTTGGATGACTTGCTCATAGCCCAGATGTTCCATAGCTTCGTGGAAAATGTTTGCTTGCATTGCGGTGGTGGAGGGTAAGTTCAGGTCTCCTAGGATGACCTGGGTCTTTTTGGGCGCTGTAGCTGAGATGATTTCCAGTGCAGCTGCCAGTGATTCATGTGGTGACGTTGGTGGTCTATAGATAAGACATATGGCTAAGGTTCTATTTTCAACTTTAAGTATGTCAATGCCTTCAGGTATGCTTATCGGTGTACTTGTTAAGGACAATTCAGTTCTGGCCAAGATTAAGACCCCTCCTCCTTTTCTCTTAGTGCGAGGACAGTTATACGCAGTATATCCGGGTTTGCTTATTTGATTGATGATTACAGGGTCTGTTTCGGTTATCCAAGTCTCGGTGATGCAAAGTAAGTCAGGCTTTGCATCTGACAGGAGGTCATATATTATATGAGTTTTGTTTCTTATGGATCTGGCATTTACGAGTATGATGGAAATTGTGGACTGCGTTGTGTAAGTCATTTGCAGGTTCTTGCCCCCGTTCTTGCTTATCTTGGTGGGTCTTGGTTCTTTCGGTCTGTGAGCTTTTCTTGATTTGTGGTGGTGACGGGGTTGCTGTTTTTTATTGCACGCATTGCTGGGCTCGATATGGGGTAGAGTGGTAGCTTGAGGGAGTGGGTGCAGATAGATATTTTGAGCTGCAAGGACTGGGAGAGGGTTGCAGAACAGTAATGGCTGCCAGGTATAGGGGGTGTAGATGTGTGGGATAGTATTTCCTATGCATGTGGCTAGGCATGCGGCTAGGCAAAGCAACCAAAGTATTGAGAAGTTACCAGGATCCATATTGCTTCGTTAGGTAAATGGGGGGAAGCGCACGAAGAAACGCTTGAGACTCAAAACTCAGGGAGGTGCACTCTAAAAGAGGAGCGGCTACCTGGTTTTCCGTATTTGATTCACAAACATTTACATTTAGAAATATGCAGTTATTTAAGACGTCCCGTTTGCCTGATATAACCCGATGTAACCAGGACGGATTAAAGCACTATGCAAAGCAATTTCTAATGTGTAGTACTTTTGAACGTTGCTAGCAGTCTTGATTTACCACCTTAGAAGACTAGTGCAGTGAGGGACATTTTTACCCTATATAACTCGCTACATTTAAAACAACCATGAAATCAACAATTGCATTATAACATCTATGTAGATTGTTTAACTTAGAGCACTTAGATTGGTTTTGCTAGTAGGCAATCTGAGAATGGCTAAGCATGGATTACCAAAACAATGACAGGCTTTTCTTTACATGTGGCAGGGTACAGTGCACATTATAGTGTGTTTTTGTAGGTTTCCGTTCCGTATGGTGACTGAGTGGGGTATAACGGTATAGTCTGCGGATAAAGTTACCTGGGATCGTCGCAGACCGCTGAGAAGGGAGGTTTCAGCGAGCTCTACCTGACCTGGGAGCTCAAGCTGTGCTGTGCTGCTGCCGTCGCATAGCCAGTAAGCGTGGGACTTTTGCACCTTTACAACCCGGCTATTTTTGATTGTTTCGGGTGCGGTGCTCGATCCGCGTAGGCAGACAGGGCTGGGGTTGGTCGCGGGCCCCGGTTGCCTACGTGCTGGGTCGGAGGTAGTAGCGGTCCACCGCCTAAGGGCCACGCCAAAGGGCCCGCCGGACGGCGCTTCTGTTTAAGTATCCCGGCTGCCTGTCCCGATTGGACAGCGATGCAGCGGCGGGAGCCCGATGGAGTCCAGTCCCCCGATTGGGGCTCTTTCAGCTCTCCCAAGCGCCGGACGGCGCCTCTGTTTAAGTATCCCGGCTGCCTGTCCCGATTGGACAGCGATGCAGCGGCGGGAGCCCGATGGAGTCCAGTCCCCCGATTGGGGCTCTTTCAGCTCTCCCAAGTGCCGGACGGCGCCTCTGTTTAAGTATCCCGGCTGCCTGTCCCGATTGGACAGCGATGCAGCGGCGGGAGCCCGATGGAGTCCAGTCCCCCGATTGGGGCTCTTTCAGCTCTCCCAAGCGCCGGACGGCGCCTCTGTTTAAGTATCCCGGCTGCCTGTCCCGATTGGACAGCGATGCAGCGGCGGGAGCCCGATGGAGTCCAGTCCCCCGATTGGGGCTCTTTCAGCTCTCCCAAGCGCCGGACGGCGCCTCTGTTTAAATATCCCGGCTGCCTGTCCCGATTGGACAGCGATGCAGCGGCGGGAGCCCGATGGAGTCCAGTCCCCCGATTGGGGCTCTTTCAGCTCTCCCAAGCGCCGGACGGCGCCTCTGTTTAAGTATCCCGGCTGCCTGTCCCGATTGGACAGCGATGCAGCGGCGGGAGCCCGATGGAGTCCAGTCCCCCGATTGGGGCTCTTTCAGCTCTCCCAAGCGCCGGACGGCGCCTCTGTTTAAGTATCCCGGCTGCCTGTCCCGATTGGACAGCGATGCAGCGGCGGGAGCCCGATGGAGTCCAGTCCCCCCGATTGGGGCTCTTTCAGCTCTCCCAAGCGCCGGACGGCGCCTCTGTTTAAGTATCCCGGCTGCCTGTCCCGATTGGACAGCGATGCAGCGGCGGGAGCCCGATGGAGTCCAGTCCCCCGATTGGGGCTCTTTCAGCTCTCCCAAGCGCCGGACGGCGCCTCTGTTTAAGTATCCCGGCTGCCTGTCCCGATTGGACAGCGATGCAGCGGCGGGAGCCCGATGGAGTCCAGTCCCCCGATTGGGGCTCTTTCAGCTCTCCCAAGCGCCGGACGGCGCCTCTGTTTAAATATCCCGGCTGCCTGTCCCGATTGGACAGCGATGCAGCGGCGGGAGCCCGATGGAGTCCAGTCCCCGATTGGGGCTCTTTCAGCTCTCCCAAGCGCCGGACGGCGCCTCTGTTTAAGTATCCCGGCTGCCTGTCCCGATTGGACAGCGATGCAGCGGCGGGAGCCCGATGGAGTCCAGTCCCCCGATTGGGGCTCTTTCAGCTCTATATGCCGCAAATCTAAGTGGAACATCCTTTGTTATTCCCCATGGAACAAGGCTTTGATAAAATTACCCCAGGTGTTTTGCACACATAAAGCAGACATGGAGAATGTTCACACCTACTTTTACATGATCTCAGTTTAGGCGTGTTCAAGGAGGAGCACTATATATACAGCACCTTACCTAGCCCTGTGTGAGTGGTGCAGCCATATAGGGCGCAAATAAACAGGAACGCATTGGTGTTGCCGGCCTCGGCTCCCCCCCTACTGCCTGCCCTTGGCCCGCCACCTCCACTTTTCATGTTCTCTCGGCAGCAGTGGTGGCGGTGACGGTAGCAGCAGCAGAGCGGACCTCTGAAAAAAAAACAAGCGGGTCTTTCAGACTCTGCGCTTGCATGCAGGTCTGATCCCTCCCTCCTTTGATATAGGCTCACATCAGAGGAGGGAGGAATCAAACCAGCCATTCAGACACAGGACTTTGCAACTCTGCGCTTGAATGGCTGGTCTGCTCTCTCCCTCCTTGACGCAAGCCTACGTCAGAGGAGGGAAGGATCAGACCTGATGTAAGTGAAGAGTCAGAAAGAACCGCATGTTGTTGGTTTTTTTTCAGTTAGAGGTCTGCTCCACTGCTGCCACTGTCTCCCCACCAAGGGAACATGAAAAATGGCGGGGTAAGGAAGGCAGCGTGGGGGGGGGGGGTGGCTGGACATGGAGGTGTGGGATAAGATGGGGAGATGCTGGGCATGGGGAAATGACAAACCTGTGATGTGGGAGGGGGGATGCCAGATATGCAAGTCGCACAGGGCTCATTTATGGCTTGGTATGGCTCTATATGTACACACATATGGGGTCATTCTGAGCCGTGACGAGCCCATCCCCGCTATTCAGTTCCCTCTGCATCCCTGACTAAGCCCCCCATATGTTCAAGGTGTTTGTATGGGGAGGTTAGATGGGGCAGGAAGGGGCAGAGTTAGGGCAGGCAGTGGGCGGTCCGCAGCCCCGGATGTATAGGGCCGATTCCGATGTTGGCCCTGTACGTCCGGGGCTGGCGGGCTGAACGGGAAACTTATTCCACCTCTGAGGTAGAATAAGTTCCCCAGATGGTGGGGGACAGCTGACCTGGATGGCGGAAAGGCTCGGAGGGGGCGCAGGTGATTCCCCGCAGCCCAACCCTGGCCTTAGGAGGCCAGTTCAGGGCTCGGGCTGCGGGGAATTGCAGAACAGGTTGGCAGCCGGGGATTGCGGCTCTTGAATGGAGCCACTGTACCATGGCAACCGGACACAATGGGGGCGTATCTCCATTCAGGAGCCCTAACTGAGTTAGCTGGGTGGAGGCCTGTATGTGCAGGCCGACCGGGATCAGGTCCCAGGCCTGCACGTACAGGCTTAATCACGATTCTGATCCTGCAGGGCTAGATGTGCCCTGTGGGATCAGAATCGCGTCTGCCCCTGTGCATCCGATTCCGATCGGGCGCACAGGGGCATAGACGTCCCAGACAGAATGCTGCTCATAGTTTATAAAATGCTCTTTGGCAGGTGTTAATTTACAAAGTATTCTCACAAAAGCTACATTGCAAGTAAACACACTCGCATAGACACACATATGGGCCCTTCTAGTAAAGTGTTCTAAGCAGTTGATACATGTTTTGCCACACAGTAACCATTCAGTAAAAGCAACTAGTGTGGTAAAAATCCCACATTAACTGCTTAACACCTGAAGGAGGGGAGCTTGGGCAGGTATGGACTGCACCTTTGCAATTTGTGGACAGTAATTATGCAGTTAGCACAGGTGAGCTTAATGCCAGCTCAAAGAGGAGGCAATGTGTCCACCTACTTTAATTGCAAATGAACTTAGATGCATGCTTACTAAAGCTCGATACCCGTTAAAGAAATTTAACACGTGATGGTGCCAACAGCAGCACTTAATAAATGTTAACGTTTGGTAAACTTGCCTCTTAGGGGTATGTTTACTAAACGGCACTAACGTCACAGCTGCGACATTATCGCGCGATAATGGCACATTACCATGCGAGAACGTCACGTATCGCGCGATAATGTCTCCTGCGGCATTAAGGTGCGCAAAGGGTGGAGTATGGCTCTGCAGAGGGCAGAGTAAGGCCCCCCAGGGGCAGAGATAAGGGGTCAATGGGCAGAGAGTGGGCAGGGAGAGGCCCCATGCACACTAATGCCGTGAAATGAAGGTCTGAAAATTAGCGCCAGTGAAAACCTCGCGCTAGAGGCACATTTGCAGGGGAGAGAGACCATTTCAGTCAGCAATGTGCAGCAAAGGCAGGGAAACTAAGAAAAGTGATAGTAGTGATACATGTGCAGCAACATCATAGTGCCCAAGTACGAGAGGGCAGTATGGTGAGGCTGCAAATGGGGTACAGGGGGCTTCAGGCAGGACATGCAATGTGGAAGCGGAAAACCAGCAGGACAGCAACTGACCAAGGGCAAACATTGCCATGAGTGTGTGTCCCACAGTGTCCCAGGGGACAGTACCCAGCAAGTACCCCAAAGGGCACATAACATTGACAGGCGGTAGGGGGGGAAGCGTTGATGTCTATGCAGGCACCCCTACCCCATATCACGCACCATAGGCAGCCGCCCACCGGCACAATGGATGGCCTGGGACTGCGCACCACCAGCACCGCCGGCACAAGGGCATGGCAGCATTGTGGCGGAGGGGTGCTGGTGGCAGAGGGGGCAGTGGCATCTGCCCACAGCAGACCACAGCCAAGCCCTGTTTAGGTGGGTGCCGTGCACTGCAACAGACAAGGTCTGTCTGACAACAGTCATGGTATCCCCAGGGAATGATCTGGCCCTGTGGCAACAGTTTGGTTCAGTACGCACAGCCAGTGTGTTGAGAGGCAGAAGGTCACAAGTTCAAGTCACAGCTGTGCCTTCTGCAAACCATATCCCTATATTTTACCCAGTACTAAACCATGGTAATGACGACAGAACCGTTATTGCAGATAAAAGAAACATGCCATATACTCCTATATTTTACCCTACAGAGCACAGACACCATAAACATGTGCAATCCCTAGAGCAGAGTTTCCCAACTGCAGTCCTGGAGGGCCAAACACCATTCAGGTTTCATGCTGTCCCTAATAAATATGCCTGTGCTGCATTAGTATGCGCCACCCCCATTGTATGCAAATGTATCTCATGCATATTCATTAGGGACAGCATGAAAACCTGAACAGTGTTTGGCCCACCAGGACCGGAGTTGGGAACCTCTGCCCTAGAGCAGCGGCCAACAGGGGCACAAACACCCACACCCACAGGCTCCACTATCCAAAGCCTCATGGAGAGTCAGGCTTTTGGGCCCTGCGCAGAGCAGCATCTCCCAATACTGGCACCTGCATACCTTAGCAATGCCGTCCTAAACTTGGGAACACGTTCCACATATATGAAAAGGTTGCTATGATTAATGTCAGATAACAAATCCTAGGTTAAACACGATTTGTTGACAGAGATTCATCATAGCAACCTTTCTGATATCTGTGGAGTGTGTTTCAGTTTTGGTTTCTGACAGTGTTTACCACCCCGGGGAATGACCCCAACAGTATTGCGTACCATAGCAATGCCCACACTGTGCCCAGGACTGGTGTGGCGGCCAGGGCTGCCACAAACCTCTATATTTGCACAAAGCTGGCATAGGTGTAGGAGTATGTGTATGTCTATCCAGTGTGTTGTGGCTGCATTCACCTTACTGAGCCCACACTGCTTGCACTGTTTCCAGTGTTCGCCTGCCAATGCGCATAATGAGGGGCAAGGTACTGTGTGTATGGCCTGGGCAGGATGCATCTGCACAGGGTATAGGGCAATGGCTGGGGCATTGTAGTGCCCGACCACCACCTGCACGGACAGGGTGGCCACAGCATGTCATGCTGGGAGGTCACTCTCACCCTGACTGAGCAGTGGTCACGGCATGGCTAGGTTCCCCCATAGTGCTATGCAGTATTTCTCTCAAGTGATATTGATGGGTTCTCTTTTCTGGGGCCCAATCACTGACATACCTGCTTGGTGTGTGTGTGCTCACATCCCAGTTTTGGGTGCACACAGTTCCTCCAGGAACATGCACTATGTACAAGCTAGAAGACTGTCTGCAGTTAGCATATGTATGGCTGGAACACCTTGCAGGGTGCAGCGGGTGGAGACTGACTGTGCCCTCTGCTGGTGAATGCCAGATAGTGGTGGGGGGCAGCTGAGCATTTCCAGCATTCTGCCTGTCTGCCATTGCCTTATGTGATGCCTACAGATCTGCATTGACTGCCCTGTAGGGTGTCCGTTCCCCAGCAGGACTGGGGTTGATGGTCCCCTCTACTGCCACCATTGCAGAGATGTAGAATGTGGATCTGTTGGTGGGAGATCCTGTCCCCCACCCTGAGCCACAGAGGGTGGGTTGGGTCCAAACACTCCCCCTTCACCTATAACATGTGACCATGGCACCCACACAGGATATGCACTATTCTGGGTGCATCATAGTCCACAAGGACTAGATGTGACTGGGAAATGCAGATGGACACAGGTGTATCCTAGGTGTGTCTGCAAGGACTACCTAGCACACACTGGCACCGATGGGGACCCACAGTATAGCCTATCTCAGCCAAGCCAGGTGCTGCGGACCTGGTGCTGGGCGCCCCACCTCACCCTCAGGGTGAGCACAGGACCCGCACAATGTCACGGTCTGTAGCAACTCTGTGCCAGTAACACACATGGTCAGTTCCCCCTACCAGGCCGAGGTGCTGTGGGGGTGCATACCCCATCTTGTGAGCAGCTGTAGACTGCTGATCTGCATGTGCAGTGCATCAGGGGTACGGGTGGGTTTACCCTATCCTGGTAACCACAGCAGGCAGTTTGTGTGGTGACCTGCAGTCTTTCTGTGGCCAGCCAGCAGTGTGCTAGTAGCTATAGAGCTGTAGCTCACTTGTTACTTCAATGACTGTGGAGGCAGAGGTCATGGGCTTGATCCCACAGTGGTGTTATTTAATAAGGCTGTCTGAGGCTTTTCCTTTTAATTTAAATCAGTGCTGCCAACAAAATGCACCCTCACAGTGCTGTAACCTTAAGGTGCCTCATAAGGCGCTCTATCGGGCGCCCTATAAAGCACCCTATAGGGCACATTAGAAAGCGTCTTGGCAGACAGGGAACTTTATAATGTGCCCTATGGAGTGCCTTATAGACCGCCTTATGTGGCACCTTATGTTACGGCACTGTGAGAGTGTTTTTGCTGGCAGAACTGATTTAATTTAAAAAAGGGAAATACCTCAGACAGCACTGATTTAAATTAAAAAAGGGAAATGCCTCACATAGCACCACTGCAGGATTGAACCCATGACTTCTGCCTCCACAGTCATTGCAATAACCAGTGGGCTACATCTTTATAACTTCTAACACTGCGCTGGCATGAACTTAGGGTTAACGCGTGTTAACGTGCCACGGCGCCCACTATCGCACGATGCAGATTCTTGCTACCTTGCCGCCGGAACACCCACTCCTTATATGGCATTCTTCACATTAACACTGCAACTAGCGCTGGTAACATTAAGACGGTTTAGTAAACATACCCCTTAGTGTTCAGTAAGGGACTTTCCATGCAGTAAATGCATGAGATATGCTGGGCGCCTCCCCGAACATTACTGCGCAGTTTCTGCACCTGCACATTGGGTTTTGCCTCTAATGCTTGGTAAGTGCAAAAACCTACCACGCTTTAGTAATAGGGCCCATAAGTACCTATTTGTCTTTATAAAATAGCCCCAAAACAGGTACCTACTTGGAAGTTATCCCTAGGCAACCTATTATAAAATTGCCCTCCTAAATGCTTATATTAAATTCAATATGGTTTTATTCTTTTCAGAAATTCCAGAGTCTATCTGCATGCCTGTGAAGACAGAACTTGTGTTAACTCTTAAATTGCTGGATTCTATTTTCTGTATAATCGCAAACAGCTTTTAAGAGGTTCCACTTAAAAACATTATTTGAACTCTTTTACTTAAGGCCTACTTTTTGAGCACCCTTGAATAATTTTTCATTTTTTCAGTGTTTTTGTTTGGTGCATTTCATTGTCTGTGTAAGTTAACTATGTTACTATCTATAGCTTTGCATTATTCAGCAAGGACCAAGAAGAAATTACTCATAAAAGATGCTAACAGTACAGCCACATAGATAATGCTGTAGGCTGGGACTTCTGCCAGACAAATGGCCTTTCTGAGCTACAGAACAGAGACTGAAAAAAAATTTAATTGACTGTCAAGGCAGTAATTGCATCTATAAGGTTGAAGTAAGTTTATTTCTGCCGACCAGATTTGATGCCCAGAGAGGTATGCTATCTGCCAGGTGCTAAAATCCAAGATGCTACGGAGAGTTTGCTGAGACTCATCAAACTTACTGACTATTATCCGATGTTTCTCATCCATATCAGAACAAATGATACTGCTAGGTATCCGTTTGAGCATATCAAAAGTGACTTCATGGCTCTGGGACAGAGGGTGAAGCAGATAGATGCGTAGGTGGTGTTCTCTTCAATCCTCCCTGTTGAGGGTAAAGGCCAAGGCAGAGAAACTCGAATCCTGGAGATGAATGCATGGCTGCGTTGATGGTGTCATCGAGAGCGTTTTGTTTTTCTGGATCACGGGATGATGCTCCAAGGGCTGCAACACAAAAGGGTCAAAGTGCCTTCAGCAGTCGACTGGCTAACTTACTTTTACTGAAGAGGGCTTTAAACTTGATCCGTTGGAGATGGGTGAAGAGAGCACACAGGTAAGTGAAGAAAGTCCCCAGGAAAATGAAGAAAGCCCCCAAGTAAGGGAAACATTAAATACCCCTGCAGAAATGGGTAATGGAGTGGTGTGTATAAATGCCCGTAGCATGGGAAATAAGATCTGAGATGTTGAGGCTTTAATGGACGAGGCTGACTTGGATGTAGTGGTTCACGGAAAACTACGACTGTGATGTAATTATACCAGGCTATACTTTATTCAGGAAGGATAGGGTAGAAAGAAAGGGAGGTGGAGTGGCACTATTTGTAAAAATAATATTAAAGCTATAGAATTGCAGGGCTTAAAAGGGAGAGAGGAGGCACTTTGGGTTAAAATAGAAAGAGGGAAAGGGAAATCCATTTTGCATTGGAGTTATAAACAGATCCCCCTTACAGGGAGTAGAACTGGACGAAGATTTAATAGAAGACATACACAGTATTGCCATGAAAGGAGAAGTACTACTGATAGGTGATTTCAATATGCTGGATGTGAATTGGCACATCCCTGCTGTGGTGTCATCTAGAAGTAAGGAGATCCTAGATTCTCTACAGGGAGAACTATTCTGGCAACTGGTAACAGAACCCACACGTGACGGGGCCATAGTGGACTTAGTGCTTACCAATGGGGAATGTGTTTCTGATGTTACAGTGGGAGATCATCTCGCATCCAGTGAGCACCAGATGATGTGGTTCAGGGCTGATAAAATCCATTCAAAAGCAAGGGTCTTAGACTTTAGGAAAACTAACTTTGCCAAGATGGGACAATACCTCAAAGAGTAATTAGTGGGATAGGAACAGCAGAAGGATATAGAAAAACAGTGGGAAAAACTGAAAGGGGATATTTTAAGGGCAACAAACCTTTTTGTTAGAAAGGTAAATAAATGTAAAAGGAAAAGGAGGCCGCTATGGTTCTCAAAAGAAGTAGCTGAAAAGGTGAAGAATAAGAGGGAGGCCTTCATGAAATACAAGAGATCACAGAGAGAGGAAGACAGGCATCTGTATTTGAAAAAACAGAGAAGCTAACACAATAGTCAGGAAAGCAAAGGTACAAAAAGAAGAAAAAATAGACAATGCAATAAAATGCGGGGATAAGACATTTTCAGATATGTTAGTGAGAAAAGGAAGGGCAAAAGTGGTATTGTCAGAATCAAGGATGAAGGGGCAGAATATGCAGAAACTGATGAGGATAAAGAGGAATCGCTTAACAAATATTTCTGTTCTGTGTTCACAGATGAAGGGCCAGAAGCAGGACCTCAGAAAACACCAAATAGAAACAGAGGTGATGGGGATCTCAATCGATTTTCAGAAGACCATGTTCGTGAAAAACTAGCTAAACTAAAAGTAGATAAAGCCATGGGTCCAGGATACATCCAAGAATACTTAGGGAATTTGGAGACGTTCTAGCAGCTCACCCGTCTTTTCTTTTCAATGACTCTTTGGAGTTGTGATTGGTGCCAGAGTACTGGAGAAAGGCACATGTGATCCCTTTACACAAAAACGGACATAAGGATAACATTGAGAACTACGGGCTGGTTAGTCTAACCTCTGTGGTTAGTAAATTATTAGAAAGGCTACGAAAAGTGAGAATAGTGAGGTTTCTGGAGTCCAACAGATTACCGGATCCGAGGCAGCATGGATTCACCAGAGGCAGGTCTTGTCAGACAAATCTGATAGATTTCTTTGACTGGGTGACCAGGGAGTTGGACAAGGAAGAGCCCTAGTTGTGGTGCATTTAGATTTCAGTAAAGCCTTTGACACCGTTCTGCACAGGCAACTTATAAACAAACTGAGCTCCCTAGGGAAGGACCCTAAAGTTACTGATTGGGTTAGAATTGGTAGAGTGGATTGGTAGAATTGGTAGAGTGGCAACAAAGGGTACAAGTAAATGGAGCTCACTCTGAGGAGGAGGTGGTTACCAGTGGTGTGCCGCAGAAATCTGTCCTTGGTCTGATTCTTTTTAACATCTTTGTTAGTGATAAAGCAGAAGGACTGTCGGGTAAGGTTTGCTTATTTGCAATATCTGCAATAGAGTAGACTCCCAGGAAAGAATAGATAACATAAGGAGGGATCTAGCTAAGCTTGAAGAATGGTCTTGAATTTGGTAGCTGAAATTTAATGCTAGAAAATGCAAGGTCATGCATTTGGGCTGCAAAAATCCAAGGGAGCGGTTCAGTGTAGGGGGTGAGGTACTGCTGTCCACAAAAGAAGAGTGGGACCTGGCGTAATTGTGTCTGATGATCTTAAAGTAGCTAAACAGGTAGAAAAGGCAATGGCAAAAACCAGAATGATGCTTGGGTGCATAGGGAGAGGAATGGCCAGAAGATAAATGGCTGTCATAATGCCTCTGTATAAGTCTCTGATGTGACCTCATTTGGGGTATTGTGTGCAATTCTGGAAACCCCACCTTCAAAAGGATATAAGCAGATTGGAGCCGGTGCAGCGGGTGGTTACTAAAATGGTTATGGTCTTCGTTATGAAGCATATGAAGACAGACTTAATGATCTTAAAATGTATACCTTAGAGCAGATGTTCCCAACTTCAGTCCTGGAGAGCCAAATACCGTTCAGGTTTTCAGGCTGTCCCTAATGAATATGCATGAGATATATTTGAATACAATGGGGGCAGTGCATGCAAACGCATCTCATGCATAAGGGACAGCCTGAAAACCTGAATGGTGTTTGGCCCTCCAGGATTGGAGTTGGGAACCTCTGCCTTAGAGGAAAGGCAAGATAGGGGTGATAAGATAGAGACATTTAAATAGCTCTGTGGCATAAATGCACAGGAAAGTGTCTTTCAATTGAAGGCAAACTCTGCTACGTGAGGACATAGGATGAGAGTGAAAGGGGGCACACTCAGGAGTAATATGCAGAAAGAGTGGTAAATGCATGGAATAGTCTCCCAGTGGAGGTGGTGGACATAAGGACAGTATCTGAATTCAAAAAAGCATGAGACAAACACAGAGGATCTCTAAAGGTAAAAAGGGGACTATCGTATTTGATATGGAAGGGCAGTCTAGATAGGCCATATGGTCTTTTTCTGCCGTCATGTTTCTATGTTTCTAAATGAAGCAAGTTTAGGACAGCTATAAGAATGTTAAAATAAAGCAATAAATATATACCATAGTAATTGAGTTTGAATGCCAGTTTCACTTGTTAACATGGTCAGGTGTTTTTTCCTATATTCTATTAGGTTAAGAACTTTCATGGCACCAGACCCAACCTGTTTCAGCATCATCAAATATATGCCTTACCACTATAGGAGAATGGATGCAATTTATTTGTCCTTTTCTCTTATTTTTTGTGTTGTCAGTCATTTTGTAGCTCAGGGGCTAGGGTCTAGCTTTGGCAGTCTAAAGGATAGGTTAAAATTAAATGGGATGGATGAGCTCCAACTCTGAGGTCCTTGAGTGCTCAGCTTTTGTGTAGCCAAAGCAGAATATTATGGCATCGATTTTTCTGTTACAAAGAACTGTGGACAAGAAAGTGACAGCTTGCTTCATCAAGATAGTGAAGTCTGTATATCAACAGGAAAACGAGTCCAGACAAGATGACTCTGAGTAACTCAGTAGCTAACCACAAGCTGCACAGGAAGAAAGGGTAAGGAACTGCTTTTATTAACTGTGAGCTTTAATATCAGATGTTAAGGAGGAGGACTCAGCAGTGATACACTTACAAGGCCTACCTAGAAAAGACACAGCAACAGGTATATATTACAACCAACAGTGGTTTCTCAATTATACCCGGGATGCAATAAAGGGGATCGCAGAACAATTGGATGTCACTAGCAGAATGGCCTGGGAGAACCGAATGATTTTAGATATGATGGCGGCTGAAAAAGGGGACGTGTGTGATATTGGGGGGGGGGGGGGGATGTATGTTCATCCCCAATAACATAGCCCCTGATGGTACTATCACTAAAGTCCTGCGAGGACTAACTACCTTGGCAGAGGAATTGGCAGAAAACTCAGGTACGGATACCTCTCTCGCTTTCTTTTTAAAGTTTTCTTGTTACTTTTTACATTTACTCTACAGTTCCATAGGAAGCTTCAAATTTAGATAACATCCTTCCTGACTCTATCTTTGGTAATAGTGGACCATTTGATGGGATGGGTGGAGGCATATCCCATGGTAGCTGCCACGGCAATAGGAGTAGCAAAGATAGTCTTGGAACAAATCATTCCAAGATATGGAATGATAGGTCACATTGACTCGGACCAGGGAAGTCACTTCACATCCAAGGTATTGCAAAAAACATAATGGAAACTCTGGGAGTATCCTGGGATTTCCATACTCCATGGCATCCACCCTCCTCAGGAACAGTGGAATGCATGCATCAGACTATAAAGAAGCAGTTAGCCAAATTGATGTTAGAAACAAAATTACCTTGGACTAAGTATTTGCCCTTAGCATTGTTAAGAATCCGAACAGCCCCTCGGAAAGATTTAGGATTGTCTCCCTACGAAATGCTATTCGGAATACCCTATATGGGACAATTATAGGAACCTCCCCAGTTTGAAACTAAAGATAAGTTTCTTAAAGAATATATACAGATTGGGGGCTCGTGTCCAGGATTGTGTCATCGCTGGAGGAGACCACCGCCGCTGAGGACGGGGAAATGCGTCCCGTTCAGTTCAACGGCCTCGTGCATCAGCGACAGGGGGCTCCAACAGTGTACTGACAGCATAATCCCGAGTCCATGAAGGAAAAAGCAATACAGACTCAGTGAAGCAGATCAGGTATTAAACAGGGACAAACGCGTCAACCAAGTAATTCCGTGCACGGACCAAGGTAAGAAACAAGACTGTAAAGTATTGCCTTGGTGGTTGGGTATCGAGACAGATTGTTGTGTGTATGAGACGTGTCCTAGACACGAAGTGAGTGTGGAGCCTCAATCCGTGGTTCCGACACATCCATGAGGAGTGCGGCCGGAGAGAGACGAAGTGAAAAGCACATTGGTGAAACAAGTCTCGATGGGATTAGGAATTTAAAAGGAAACTCGAGTAAGGATGGGGTCAGGAATAAAGACCCCGGGGACATTCCTCCAGACAGTCAATTAGGGAGGATGTTGGTATTAGTAGATTAATAAACACACTAAGAATAAGGACAAAGCAAAGAAGTGTTTTAAGAATTGCTGTGTTACATGGACAAAAAGCATAAAGCTAGCTGCAGTTTTCTGGCAGAAATTTGGCACAAAGAGTGGTTTTGTCAAATCCTTAACTTATATGTAAACAGTGAAAAAGATTAATTCAGCAAGTGTTAGCTCCTGCCAAAAAAGAAATAGCAGTGATGCATGAAAACGGTCATTAAGCAGGGAATTCTTTTGAAGCCAGAGAAAAATAGATGAAACTGCTAAGGGAGCTACCTTAGGGGAAGACTTAACCCCTATATCTTTATCTTTATATCTTTATCTTTTATCTTTATTGAATTGCTTGATTGACCGCCCAGGCCGAAGCATCAGGGCGGTGTACAATAACAAAATGACAACTGCAGAAAATAAAAGTTAGAAAAGAACGCCAAAGCTGATAGGACAGAGAGAGAATAGCAGGCTAAGACAGAAGGCAAAAAGAACCAGGGGGAGGGAGAAGGAAAGTAGGAAAATGGACGAGGTGATTCAAGGTGGTTGGAGGGCAGAACTGGTGGATGAGGTGCCGTCAGTGGAAGGAGGAATGTCAAAAGCCTGACAGAAAAGGTGAGTTTTTAGGAGGGTTTTAAAGCGAGGATAAGAGGGTTCGATGCGGAGGGGAAGAGGGAGAGAGTTCCAAAGGGCGGGGCCCAGGAAAAAGAAAGCAGAGTGGCGAGTTGATTCTAGGTGAGCGTGAGAGGGAGAAGGAAGGAACAGACGACCACCAGAAGATGAGCGGAGAAATCGGGGAGAGGGCTGGAAACGGATAGTATTAGCTAAGTATTGAGGGATATCGGAGTGAAGGACCCGGTGAGTGATAATGAGAATCTTGTAAATGAAACGAAACTTGATCGGGAGCCAATGTAAAGCCAGGAGACAGGGGGAGACATGGGATCGAGCAGGAGTGAAGGTAACCAGGCGAGCGGCAGCGTTTTGAACAATCTGAAGGCGACGAAGTTGGAAAGAAGGGAGACCAGCATAAATAATATTGCAATAATCCAGACGCAAAACTACCAAAGACAGCACATGAGTGATAAGGGAGGAAGGGGGAAGTGACGACCGGACAGCTTTGATACGACGCAGGTGAAAGAAGGAGGAACGAATGACAGAGGAAATGTGAGTGTGGAAGGAAAGTGCGGGGTCCAGAGTGACGCCTAGATAACGGAAAGAGGGAACCAAAGGGATAGAAGAAGGACCCATGACTGGAGATAACAGGGGGACAGGCAGACCGAAGGAAACCCACATAGCAGATGATTTAGCGGGGTTAGCGTGAAGAAAGTTTGACCCAAACCAAGACGCGATAGTGGAAAGACAACAGTTGAGTGGACCAAGATCAGGGGAAGTGGCAGAGGTATGGTGAATTAATAGGATATCATCAGCGTAGATATGAAAAGAAATGGTGGACTGTTGAATAAGCAGAGCTAAAGGAGCAAGGAAGACATTAAACAGTAAGGGAGCAAGGATGGAACCCTGGGGGACATCACAGACAATGCTAGTGGGAGGAGAAGTTGTAGTGCCGGAGTGGACTGAGAAAGAGCGGCAGGATAGAAATGAACGAAACCAGCAAAGAACAGTACCATGAACCCCAAAATCGGACAAACGAGACAGAAGGGTATGATGGTCAACCACATCAAACGCAGAGGACAGATCCAAGGATACCATAATAGAGATGTCACCACGGTTATGAGAGCTATGAAGTTCGGAAAGCAGTGCAGTAAGGACAGTTTCTGTGCTGTGACCCGAGCGAAAGCCAGATTGACGAGGATGAAGGGCACAAGTAGAATCAAGATGGGAGGCAAGTTGGGAAAAAAACAGTTTCTCAAGAATTTTAAAAAGGAAAGGGAGGTTAGAAACAGGACGCCAATTCGCGGGAGAGGTGGGGTCAAGGGTAGACTTTTTGAGGAGGGGGCGGACAATAGCGTGTTTCCAGGAGGCAGGGAAGAAACCAGAAGAGAGGCTGGAGTTTACGATAGAAAGAATAAAGGGCACCAGGGAGAGATCAGGATGTAACAGCCAAGAAGAAGGCAACGGATTGAGGGGACAGGTGGTTTGGTGGGCAGAGGAAATGGTAGCAATCAGCTCAGCAGAGGAGATAGGGGAAAAGGAACGCCAGGGATGGGCGAGAGAACGGGAGGGGGGTGGAGAGAGAGTGGCCGGGGAAAACACAGAGGGGTCTGGAGGGGGAGAGAGGGGGGGAGGGCAGGTAGGAAAGAAAGAACGAAGAGAGAGAATTTTATTAGCGAAGAAGGATGCAAGGGTAGTTGGGCTAGGCGGGGGAATTGAGGGGGTTGAAGAAGAAGTGGAGGTGGAGGAAATAGATTTGAGAACAAGAAAGAGGCTCCTAGAAGAATTCGAAGAAGAGGAAATTAGGCGGGAATAGTAGGAATGCTTGGCGGCAGAAATGGCAGAGCGATAGGAGAGATGAGCTTGCTGAAAGTCAGAGTGGGAAGCAGGGGTTCGACGTTTCCTCCAAAGCCTCTCAGCACGGCGGAGCTGAGCACGGAAAAGAAAAAGACCCGGATTATACCAAGGGTGGCGAGAAGATGAACGGGGTGCCATCGGACGAAGGGGCGCCAGAGAATCGAGGGTGATAGAGAGGGTTGAGGTCCAGAGATCCGCTTGACGGTCAGCGGAGAGAGAGGAAAAATCAGCAGGAAAGAGAGAATTTAACCCCAGAAATAGGGAGTCAGGCGGCAAATCCCCATATCTTAAACAGGATATAGCATTATTAGAAAAGGTACAGAGAAGAGCCCCCAAAATGGTAAAGGGGATGCAAGGATACTCCTATGAAGAGAGGCTAAAAAGGTTAGGGCTCTTCAACGTGGAAAAGAGACGGCCAGTTAGTTTAACTTCGGTGGTGAGTAAATTATTGGAAATGCTGCTGAAAGAGAAAATAGTGAGGTTTCTGGAGTCCAGCGGATTACAGGATCCGAGGTAGCATGGATTCGCCAGAGGCAGGTCTTGTCAGACAAATCTGATTGATTTCTTTGACTGGGTAACCAGGGAGTTGGACATAGGGAGAGCCCTAGATGTGGTGTATTTAGATTTCAGTAAAGCCTTTGACACTATTCATCACAGGTGACTTATAAACAAACTGAGCACCCTAGGGATGGACCCTAAAGTTACTGCTTGGGTTAGAAATTGGTTGGGTGGGAGGCGACAAAGAGTACAGGTAAATGGAGCTCACTCTGAGGTGAAGGATGTTACCAATGGTGTGCCCCAGGGATCTGTTCTTGGTCCGATTCTTTTTAACATCTTTGTTAGTGATATAGCGGAAGGGCTGTCGGGTAAGGTTTGCCTTTTTGCGGATGATACCAAAATCTGCAATAGAGTAGACACCCAGGAAGGTGTAGATAACATGAGGAGGGATCTAGCTAAGCTTGAAGAATGGTCTAGAATTCGGCAGCTGGGATTTAATGTTAAAAAATTCAAGGTCATGCATTTGGGCTGCAGCAATCCAAGGGAGCAATATAGTATAGGGGGTGAAGCACTTTTGTTCACTAAAGAAGAGCGGGACCTAGGCATGGTTGTGTCTGATGATCTTAAAGTAGCTGAACAGGTAGAAAAGGTGACGGTAAAAGCTAGAAGAATGCTAGGGTGCATATGGAGAGGAATGGCTAACAGAAAAAAGGAGGTGATAGTGCCTCTGTATAAGTCTTTGGTGCAACCTCATTTGGAGTATAGTGTGCAATTCTGGAGACTGCACCTTCAAAAGGATGTGAACAGGATGGAATCAGTGCAGAGGTTGGCTACTAAAATGGTTAGTGGTCTTCATTATAAAGCATATGAGGACAGACTTAAGGATCTTAATATGTACACCTTAGAGGAAAGGCGGGATAGAGGTTATATGATTGAGATGTTTAGTGTAAATCATTTTTATTTACAGTCACAATTCAAAACACATTGTTTGCACTGTGTTAAACACTCATATATAACAAAGCCTCAGATAAACACATTGTAAAACAGTACCAGTTCTAGATATCACAGTTTTCCTTTTACTACCCCCTCCCCCTCTGCCTCTCCACCATCTTCTTCTGTCAATATTCTCCCCTTCCCTCTCCCTTCCAACCTAACCCCCCTCCCCCCTCTTCTCTAATCTATCGAACGTTAACAATTATTATTATTATTAGTCCATAGCTTCACTGCTCACATAACCATTTGCCTAAAGTCCAATCCCATTGTTATAAGATGTTAAGGATCCGACCCCTTTCCCTGGGAGATAACCTATCAATATATGGTCCCCATTCTGCCAAAAAGGCTGGTTGCAGATTCCTAAACATTCGTGCACCAACATGCTCTACTGTCAGCAAGTGCCAAAACTGCCTTCTCACATTGCTTAACCCCCAGGCATTGTGGTATTATCCCATGTTTAAGTACTAAGCATCATGCCACCAGGAATACCTTCCCTACCCATTTCTTCTGCTCCCCGCCCACCAACTAAATACCTCCGTGGCATAAATGTTCAGGGGGAGATCCTCTTTCAATTGAAAGCAAGTTCTGCTATGAGGGGACATGGGATGAGGGTGAAGGGGGATAGATTCAGGAGTGATATGCGGAAATATTTCTTTACGGAAAGATTGGTGGATCCATGGAATAGTCTCCCAGTGGAGGTGGTAGAGATGAGGACAGTAACTGAATTCAAAAAAGCATGGGACAAACACAGAGGATCTCTAAAGGAAAAAAAGGGACTGTTGTAGTTGTTGATATGGAAGGATAGACTAGATAGGCCATGTGGTCTTTTTCTGTTGTCATATTTCTATGTTTCTATGTTTCTACCCAGGTATCACAGTGTCCCACTGGTTGTCCTCCTTCCATCATGTCTCTGAGATACCAATCATATCTCTCCCATCTTATTTTTTAGACTTCTAGCATTGGCATACAAGCATTTTAGATGCTGTATTTTATTCATATTAATCTGGCTATTGGTAGGCAGGGGTAATTTGGAATCTTTAAGCTCTGTCTGCTTTGTACTCAAGGGCATTTGGGCTACTTTTGTCTTTATTGGACTGCAAAAATCTAAGGGAAGAGTACAGTATAGGGGGCAAAGTACTTCTGTCCATGAAAGAAAAGCGGGACCTGGGCATGATTGTTTCTGATGATCTGAAAGTGGCTAAACAGGTAGAAAAGGCAATGGCAAAAGCCAGAAGAATGCTTGAGTGGAGGAGAGGAATGGCCAGCAAATAAAAGGAGGAGATAGTGTCTTTGTATAAGTCTGTGGTGTGACCACATTTGGAGTATTGTGTACAGTTCTAGAGACCGCACCCTTCAAAAGAATATGAACAGGTTGGAGTCTGTACAGAGGGTGGCTACTAAAGTGGTTAGTGGTCTTCGTTATAAAGCTTATGGGGACAGACTTAAAGGTCCCGAAATTGAACAGGGCAGGCTATGCTCTGTTTTGGCGCATAGCCCTGCCTGCTGACCCCTAACCCTGGATATTCAATAAAGCAGTGATGGCATTGAATATCCGGGTTCGGCGCAAAGCAGACACCACCGCAGAGCCTAACCAGATAGTGATGATATTGTACTGCTACCCAGTTAGCATCCATGTGTAAAACTAGGCCATCAAAAAGCTGGCCTAGCTTAGCCAGGGATCGATAACCAGATAGCGGTACAATATCTCCGCTACCTAGTTAGCAGCAATCTCCGCCTCCATTCTGCCCAGGAATGCCCCAAACATGCCTCAGTGCTAACCGGATTGCATCGGGGCACGTATGGGACATAAACTGAGATATTCGACAGCTGTACCCATGTCAGTACCTTTGAATATCCTTGTTTAAGGCATTTACACGGTTTACTGGGCTATATACTGTGTAAATGGCTTTCAAATATCAGGACCAAAGATATTAATATGTATATGTTAGAGGAAAGGCGGGATAGAGAAGATATGATAGAGACGTTTAAATACCTCTGTGGCATAAATGGCCAACTGACTGGAAAAGAGCAATGTTCATACTAGTACTGAAGAAAGGTGATCCGACTAACTGTGGAAATTATCACACAATTGCTCTGATCCCACATGCCAGCAAGATTCTACTCAAGATCATTCAGTGGAGACTACAACCATATCTGGAATGAGAACTGCCTAAAGTGCAAGCAGGATTCAGGAAAGGACAAGGAACGAGAGACATCATTGCGGATATGAGATGGATCCTTGTAAACAATACCAAAAGGATATCTATATATATATACTTTTTTAGTGCCTTTGGGTCAGTGCTGACTCCTGGTGACCCAGCTGCCTCTGGGTTTTCTTGGCAATGTATCACTGGAAGTAGATTGCCAGGCTTTTTCTTCTGAGGCAGTGGAGGGTAAAGTGACTTGCCCAAGGTCATAAGGAGTACCACTGAGAATCCTTGATCTTCTGGGTACTAGGCATTTGCTCTAACCACTAGGCTACTCCTCCATATCTATATGCTGTATGTTTTATTGACTACAGCAAGGCCTTAGAGTGTGTAAATCATGAGAAACTCTGGGCCACATTAAGAAGCATGCACAACTGGGACTGTTGTAGTGGTTGATATGGAAGCGCAGGCTAGATAGGCCATGTGGTCTTTTTCTGCCGTCATGTTTCTATTTTTCTTAGCCTTTACTTTGATCAAGAAGCAACAGTTCGAACAGAACAAGGAGAAACACAACGATTTAAAATCATCAAAGGTGTACAACAAGGCTGCATACATTCCCTCTACCTCTTTAATTTATATGCAGAACAAATCATCAGAGAAGCAGGACTGTATGAAGACAATTGAGGTATGGTGGAAGATTCATCAACAACCTTCGCTATGCTGATGATACCATATTATTGGCTGAAAGTGAAGATGATCTGAAACATTTGCTTCTCAAGATCAAGGAACATAGATTTAAAATAGACCTGCACCTTAATGTGAAGTAGACAAAGATCCTGACAATTGGCAAATCAATACGTTTATCATTGATGGAGGAGAAATAGAAATAGTGAACAATTTTAACCTGCTTGGATCAGTAATCAATAAAGAAATGACAAGCAGTCGAGAAATTCGACGGCACATTTTTCTTGGCAGAATGGCTATGAAGGACCTATACAAGTTTCTCAAGAGCAGAGATGTATCTCTCCATTCAAAGATTGAACTTGTCCAAGCCATAGTATTTTCAATAATATCATATGGCTGTGAAAGTTGGACAGTGAAAAAGATAGACAGGAAGAAAGTCAATGCCTTCAAATTATGGTGCTGGCGAAGAATACTGTGTATACCATGAACTGCCCGAAGAACAAACCAGTCAGTACTAGAGGAGATCAAACCTAAGCTTACTTTAGAAGTTCAGATGACAAGACTTCGACTTCATTTTTTGGACACATCATGCAAAGAGGGAGAAATCATTAGAGAAAGAAATCATGCTTGACAAGGTTGAAGGTCAATGCAAAAGAGGAAGATGAGCAATGAAATGGATCGATACAATAACAGCAGCAATGAATGCCACTCTAGCCACCTGACTGAAGACTGAACACAGTTTATGACAATTATCCAAAGGATCGCCATGAGTTGGCACCTTCAGCATCTGGGACCTGGGATCAGGAGGAGAGGTTGAGAGGGAAGCTGTGCTTACCTTTCTAACATTCAAACGCCCCCCACCCCACCGAATTTCCTAAAATTAGAGTTCTTCAGAATGACTCCTTAATTAGTGCCTCGTAGAAGTGCGGGATACCAAAATCTGCTACTTGCACATGCGAGTAATAAAATCAATGCTTTTATGTGTAAATAGCGCAGTAACACAGTTAGTGCCGCTGACTGTCTGCGGGTAGCCTGCTAGCATCAGGGTGGATGTGGGTGGGGACCTGCTGATAACCAGATAGTGGTGATATTGAGCCGCTGACCAGTTATTGCTAAGTGACAAAAGTTAGGGCCAGTAAAGGCAGGCCCAGCATTCACCACTGAAGCTAACCGGGCAACGGCTGAATATCGCTGCTGCCCAGTTAGCTTCCAGCAATCCGGACAACCCAGATATTCAGTGCTAGGGCTCAGATATGGCTCCTGGCATTGAATATCTGGGTTTAATGTTCAGTAGTGGTGGCTAGCCATTTTAGCAGTGCTGTTGCCTGCTGAATATCGCGGCCTGCTTTCCTAAATTGGCCTCTTTGAAAATTTAGTAGGACTGAGTGCCTAAATTTATACTTAAGCGGGGTAATTTTATAAGGAGCCGCCTAGCTTTAAGGGGTAAGAATGCACATAAATGTCAGTATTTTAGACATTTGCACATGAAAGTGGCCAATTTCATACATAAATGACCTCTTATAAAATACTGACTAGTATGAAAGTATGTGGGTCATTTGCATGGGGAGAAGGTATTTTAGAAGCCCTATTCGTGAGCTGGATGTCAGAAAATGGGCACTTAGATGTGAAAAGCATGGAGACATCCCCGGGGCCATTTTAGAAACTGGATATTTGTGTCCCCAGTATGAGAACATCCATGTAGCATGGAGGTCTGATGGAGGTATGGCCTGGGTAGACCAAGGAAGATGCATGTCATGGTCTAATTTCAGAATGACACAAGCACGTCTGGCCCTGGTTGGTGAGACTTCTATGCCTATAGCTGCTCCTGACCACAAATAAGGAGAAAAATGTGCTCATTTTATGGATGTAACGCTTCCAGAGGAAAGGTCAAAATGTGCTTTCATCTCCACAGTTATTATTTCCTGCCCAAAGAAACCTGAGCATAAATGCCTACTCCAAAAATATTACTGACCTGCCCCGCACGTCTGAATAGCTGAAATGACAGGCTGAGATGTGCAAATCTCATAGCATAGTCACCCCTTTCTGGACTACCTCTGCCAGCACGTCCAAGTACCCAGTTGTGAGGCCATGCAAATAGGCAATGCCCATATTTCTGAAATGGCCTACACTCCTGCACGTACCCAGTTTTGTACACAGGGTCTGCCTCCTTAATCAGTCACAGGGATGTTCATTTTTCTAGGTGGATATGGAGAAATTTCAGAAGGAACTTATATGTGCCTCCCTACAGTGATGTCACTCCTCCCGATTTTTGGACATTCTGCTCTGGACGTTCCAGATTCTTACTAGACATCCCTTCTAAAATGCCACTTATGGCATGTACTTTCACTGTGGGTGTGCGCATTGTCAGAGATGGGGCGGAGCATAGATGATGTAAGCAAGTATTCATATGCATAGAACCAGTATGTCCATATTAATGCCTATTATACTTGATTATTGTTTATTGTTTATAGAACATTTGATATACCGCCCCCCGTTACATCGGGGCGGTTTACAATATAAATAAAAACAGAAATCAGAAACAGAAAAGAAACAAAGTTACAATTACTTAGAGAGAAAAGAGGGAAAGGAAACAGAGGGTAGGGCAGGATAGAAAGATAGAGTCAGAAAAGTCAGCTAGATCCAGGAAAGGCACAGGAGAACAGATGAGAACAGATGATTAACTCCCTTTTGAGATACCTCAAAGCAGGATACAATGTGAACTAAAATGATAACAGAATATGAAATTGGTAAAATTTAGATTTAAAAAAAAATTAACAGTTGGCAACATTTAGATAAATAAAAGTAACAATATAACTAAATTAGTTTAAAATCATAGGGCTCAATATTCAAAATGCATTTACATGGTTTGCAGCCCAGTAAGCCATATAAATGCCCTAAATCAGGATATTCAACAGCACTTACATAGTCAGTGCCATTAAATATCCCTTCAAAGCCTGCTACACGCCCCGATGCTCTGCGGTTAACATCGGGAATGTTGGGCATTCCAGGGCACAGTGGAGGCAGAGACTGACACTAACTGAGTAGCGATGATATTGCACCGCTACCTGGTTAACAAGCCACAGCTAAAACTAGGCCAGCTTTTGGTTTGCCTGGTTTTAGCTGCAGATGCTAACCAGGTAGCAGTGCAATATCGCCTCTGTCTGGTTAGCCTCGGCAGCTCTGGGGCATGTGCGGTGACGCCGATATTCAATGTCATCACCATGGTATTGAATATCCGGTGTTAAGGGTTGGCGGGCAGGGCTATGTGCCATAGCAGCGAATAGCCTGCCCAATACAATATCAGGTCCATAGAATATAAAATAAGATGAAAGGAAAAGAAACATAAAAAAGAAAGAAGAGCAAGCGCTTATATAAGTGCTCACACCTTAATTTAAGGTGCCACTTATTGTTTTATAAAATCAAATTCATGCATACATGACTTTGTAAACAGATTCTTCAACTGAGGCCATGCCAGCTATACTCTCTACTATAACTAAATAATATGTTCACCCCAGAATTTAACTTGCAGAAATCCTTGCATATTTAACTTCAAAAACCTGTAAGGATCATAATCTATATTGCACCTTACGTAAAAGTATCAGATGTTCTTAAAAAAGCAAATTTTATATATGAATCAGTTTCTAATAGTTGTTGTTAAGTGCTGTTGAGTTTATGTGGATTCATGGCATCCCTATGGATAGTTTTCCTAAACCATATTCGGCCTTTATGGAGCTCAAATTTCTTCACGGTATACGACACATTTACTACTCACTGTACATCTGATCATTGCTCCAGTTGATTAATTACAAGACAGACTATGGGGTCATTCAGTACAGTGAATAGCGGGGATGGACGTCCGGATTGGACGTCTATCCCCACTATTCGCTCCCCTGCTGTCCCAACTACTGCCTCCCTGTACGAATAGCTCGTTTGTACGGGGAGGCTTAGACAGGGGCAGGAAGGGGCGTTACTGAGGCAGAGCAAGAGCATGACAAGGGCGGACCATGATCCCGGACGTACAGAGTGAATTCTGAGGTTAGCCCTGTATGTCTGGGGCTGTGAACATGGATGGGGGACCATGCCGTTGGGCCAGGAGAAAAAGATAGGGGGTGCAGGAGGATCCCTGCAGCTGGTCCCCGGTCATGGGAGGCCGGATAGAGGGTCCGGCTGCAGGAAAAGAAAAATAGGAGCCTGACTGAGGTAGCCAGGGATCTGCTGGGCATGCAGGCCAAACAAAATCAGGGCCTGGTCTGGACGTTTGGGCCGTAGACCCAATTCTGGTCACACGGGCACATCTTGTCTAACCTCCGCGGAATCAGAATTGGGTCTACTTTGGGTGTCCCGCTTCTGGTCAGCCGCACATGGGGCTGGACTGCCAGGTCGGAATGTGCCCCCACATGTTTTATGAAGAGACATTTATTCATGTGGAGGCCGATTCCAAGCCCTAAACGCCTGGGCCGTGGACGTGCATAAAATGTGGAAGGAGCCAACTTGGACCCAGTTCCGCCACCACGGGGTCTACCCGCACCCGCGATGGTGGAATTGGGGAGATGGATGAGCTGGCAGACACAGTATTCCATACAGGTGTATGCAGCCGATCCTGCCTGTCCCCATGCACCAATGCAAACTGTGGAGCAAGTGCACCGTGGCATCCCATTGCCATGGCAGCACCCTGTCCACTGTGCAGCACAGAAATGCCAGCCACCCTGCGGTCCCTGCACGCTGGTGCCCGCTCACTGCTGGTGGTCAGCAAGGGCTGGATCGGGCCCATAGGAGCTCCAGCTGGCCATCACCATGTGGGGCCGGGGAGTTCTCCAAAAACTTGCAGTTCCACCTGAACCTTATTTCACCTGCAGGTAGGTATAGCTTGTGTGTCCGTCAGGATGCCGGGGAACATACAGAGTCTTTCCTGAATAGGTTCTGTACGTTCCAGCAATCGGTCATTCCCTTGCCCCACCTCCACACTGCCCCCTCTCGCCCTTGTACAGCGCATCCCACACAAACACTGTGTACATGCGGGGTGACAGGGCAGCGGAAAATGCCTCAGGGGCTGTTTGCTGGTTGCCTGTCCGGCCCGCACTTATACAGCTGTTATTTGCTGATCGAAATGTTCCCCCATATTGTATAAATAATTATAAAATAGGTTTTGGAGCAATGATGAGAAATAGTCTGTAGTAAACATGCCAGTACATATCAATTTAGTGTAGAAATTTATGTATTCAACAGGTCTTTTCTGCTGCTTTATCATTTCAATAATGGAAGGTTAAGTGACTTGCCCAAGGCCACCAGAAGTACTAGTGGGACTTGAACCCTATCTCTCTGTTTTTAAGCTAGTGTTCTAACCATTAGGCTACTCCTCCACTCTACTCCATTAACCATTAGAGACTGATCTGTATATAGAATTTGCTTTTTTATGGAAATTTGGTGCTTTTACATCATGTGCAATATAGATGATGACTCATGCAGGTTTTTGAAATTTTATGTGCGTGTGTTTGCTTCTATGTATGTGTGTGTTTATCTGTATATGCACATGTGTGTATATTTGTGTTGGATCTATGCATGTCTGTGATTTGGAGAGTAGAATAGAGAAGACAGACAATTTCAAAAGGATAAAAACAGCCTTAAAACTTCAAGCAACATTTTTTTCTTCTTGGGATCACAATCTAAGGGCCCTGCTTTCTAAAGGTCTTCTCTCATTGTGGAACCTGTGAACCTTTTGGGAACCTGACAGGTTCTGTGACCTGGATTGGCCACTGTTGGAAACAGGATACTAGGCTTGATGGACCTTGATCTGACCTAGTATGGCATTTCTTATGTTCTTACAGCGTTGCATATGCCTTGTAGCGCTATATAAATGATTAGTAGTAGTAGTAGTAGTAGTAGTAGTAGTAGTAGTGTCTATGGGACAAATGCTTAGTAAACAGAGCCTTAAATGTTATTTGAAACATAAATTTTCATTATTTCTTGCAGGTCATAATAAATGCCCTTCTGAGTCAGGGAACTGAGGTTAACATGTTCTCTCACTCAGGAATGATGCGACCATTAGGCGAACTAGGCAGCCGCTTATAGCACCAATGGTCTGGGGGGCGGGGGGGCCATTGCCACCCCTTTGTGGGACCTGCAGGGGCGGCAAACGTAACAAACAACCTCGCAGCACTTACCTTTAACCCACAGTACTGCAAAGCAGTTTGCAAGCAGGAAGTCTGCATTGGGCCTCGGTGAGGGCAGAACGGAAACAGCCTCACAGCACCAAGAGTTTAAGATAAGCGCTGCGGGGCAAGTTTTCAATAAAAAAATATTAAGTATAAAGCACCGCAGGGCTTTTTGTGACCACTGCTGCCACTGCACGTCCTGGGGAAGGTCGGCAGCAGGGGCAGTGCGGGCCGGGGAGGGGGAAGGGAAAGGGGGGCTCAAGTGATGAGGTTTGCTTAGGATTTCACATCTCCTTGCGCCTGCCCTTCTCTCACTATAATCTTGCAAATTCTCTTTCTTTATTTTGTGCAAACAAAGGTCAACAGGCAAGTTGTAGGTGATACCTTTTTATTGGACTATTTTATGTTTGACAAGCTTTCGAGAGCTATACTGTCTTCATCAGGTCTTTGAAGGCATAATACAGTTACACTGGATTTAAACTCATCTATGTTTAAGGTTCTTTTCCTCTTTAGTCAATCTGTCCCTTTCACTCATGCTTTTCGAAGTGAGATTAGTAAAATCCAGCCCATTTTCTTTAAAGCTGTCTTAGAGCTCCCTAAAAACACAGCTTCCTCTAAACTTGCCACTACAACAACAGGCATATTATCAAGTCAGCTTCCCAGCCCTGCAGATACATAACCTTAGCCATTAGCCAAAGCCCTGCCTCCCACACATCTGCGGAGTCTCATCTCAGAATTCAGAATGTCTCAGGCCCAGTCTTTTTCTTTCAGTTGTCACTTGGTATCCTGCTGGCTATACCACACATACTGATAAATGTCATTCATGGAGAAAGACAGAAATAAGGAGTCCATACTCCAGTATAGAAGAGAAGAAATAGTTTAACACAATAGAGCTGGGAGAAAGAGCAGTAATCATATAGACACATCAGGGATGCTTTTATAACAGGGTACCTAACTTAAGTGGGCTGGAAGTAGCCTATTTTATGAAGACAAATAATAGCATAAATCTTGCAGATGTTGTGCCTGTATTGCAGGCATGGACTATGTGTTCTTGAGAGCAGATGTAAATATCTGCATGTAGAATATTGCAGTATAAGTGTAAACTATGCATACCCCATGAATACACCCATGCTCCATGCACACTGCACCCTCAGCAGCACCTACAGTAAAAATAGATAGATGCAGGCCATCACATGTATTTCTATGCCTGGTGAAATTTTACCAGATTTATTTATTTTTATTCTCTTATATACTGTGCTATTCTGCATCAGTGCAGTTTACATTGAACAAACTAAAATTACATTGAACAGGGCATTATAACTTGGAAATAACTATTTTACAGGGAACATGGGCTATGGAGGGTTAAGTGGCTTGCCCAAGACCACAAGGAGCACCTGTTGGACTAGAAACCCCAGTCCTTCCAGCCCAAGGTTGCTGACCTCTAGTGGGATTTGAACCCCCCAACCTTCTGGCCTGAAGTACCTTGCCCCAACCACTAGGCCACTCCTCCACTCCAGATCTAGCTGCACAAAGCAGACTGGATATAAATATATACAAGGAGAAAAGGGTCGCAGTCACCAAGCCAATTTCACCATTTATTTTTATGTGAAGCTGTTTGTTCCCATCACCGATCCAAAAAAAATCATTATTTTATGTCAAAAAATTATTTTTTATTTTATTTATTTATTTATTTATTTATTTATTTTTTATACTGCACTCTTTAGAATCAGTGCAGTTTACATGCATACTAACAGGTACTTTTTATTCATTTTTCCCCGAAGGGCTCACAATCTAAGTGCATTATTTTATCATATTATCATTTCTTATAATTTTATAACCCATTGTTCTCCAAAAATACCAACTTTAAGAATTCAATTTAGCAAATTCATGATGAATTCATCTCAACATCTCCATTAAAATTCAATTCATATCAATAAAGTTCATACTGAAAATCCATACTTCTCAACAATAGAGATACATATCCTCATCAAAAATTCATTGAAAATTCATTTTTCTCCCATAATAATAAAATCTTATTTATCTTAGAAATTGCATTCGATGTCAAGAAGTCGTTTTGAATTCATTCACCAATGCTCAACAACTGTCTTTGTTTCACAACCAAAATACTGCATTAGGCTCTTATTCCAAAAAAAAATCTTCATTTCTAACATCTTGGGCTAAGGCGCTTCAGCGTCCTCAGCATACCAACAAATGCCTACTCACCTGCCAACCCATAAGAATCCCTCGTCCACATATAACAGGGTAGATACCGAGAATGGCTCCTACCCTAATTGCCATAGTTGGCAATTACCTCCTCTCGGGATCGCTCAACAACACGATGGCCTTAGCTCCTACCCACAACCACATACCAATCCTACAAAGACATGGGAGGAGATGGTCAAGTGCCCCCCATCACAAGACAACGGAAGATACTCATACACCCCACTCCCACTTACTACACATCGCACTTCAACACACCAAGAAAGCCAAACAGGAGGAAAGACCACATCTCCGAAATCTAAAATGTGCCCTCATAAATGCGCGCTCAATCCGCAAGAAATGGCCGGTTATCTCAGACACGATATCCCTCCACGACCTCAACATACTCTTGATCACAGAGACATGGCTATCCAGTGACGACTCTGTCTTCCTCAACCAACTCTTACCCACCGGCTTCTCAATACACACCTGCCATAGAGATAGCAAAAGGGGTGGCGGAGTACTCATCCTCACTAAAACAGACCTCCAATTCCACCTGATCAGCGCCACCAGCACAGCCCACCTCAATACAGTTACCATAGCAAACAAGCACTGCTCCATCAACCTACTGTACAGAGCCCCATCAACCTCCCCTGAGGACCTATCAACAATAATCCACCTTACCTGCAATGCCCTGAACCCACGCACCCCAAGCTGGTTACTAGGTGACTTCAATCTACAAGCCTTGCAGGACACTCAAGCCTCAGCCTTCCTCGAAGCCCTAAAGGAACTTGGATACAAGCAACTAGTCAATGAACCCACTCACGTGAAGGGAAACATATTGTAACTTGTATTCGCTCCATTAACAGCACTTGACGCTACCTACATCCCTATGCTGTCCACCACCGCAGTACCCTGGTCCGACCACAAACTAATCAAATTCCAAATTCCCGTGTTCGATCGATGCCAGAGGAGCCCCGGAAGTTTGAGCAGTACCACCAGGACACCTCCACGAAGTTTCCGACCTTTCGACAAGGAAATTATCCTGAGTAAAACCCCACCGCTCCTCGCCTTGACAACACCCAGCCTCGACGAGCTGATCTCCAGCTGGAATAACAGCCTCAGTACCATTGCACAACGCCCACCATCAAACAAACCACCAAGGAAACGAGCCACAGCATCCTGGTACTCCACTGAGCTGCATACATCACTCCTCTACCTAAGAAAGCTGGAAAGACGATGGCGGCGATCACAATCTCCGGAAGACGAGAGAGCATATAACCTCCACCTGGCAAAACACCGCGAAGCAATAACAGAGAAAATGAGGCAATCCCACACTGATACCCTAAAACGTTCGCTAAACAAACCACATGACTCGTTCAATCTAGTCAAGAGCCTAACAAAAGAACCGGGCCCTGATCAAACAAATGGGATCCACCCTCAAGAATTCGCAGACTTCCTGCAATCAAAACTATGCCAGACCAATAAGGCCACAGCACCCACCACCGCACAGGGGCCAACCCACCCAACACTACTAACCACCTTCTCTACCTCGTCCAAAAAGCACATTGAAGACACCATTGCCATGATCAACACCACCATGGCACAAACTGACCCCTCTCCTGCCTTCTGGATAAAGGAGCTACGTACCGAAATTAGTCCGTTCATAGCCAGACTCACGGACCTGTCTTTCGCAACTGGCTCATTCCCCCAAAGCTTCCAACACACGTCCATCAGATCACTGCTGAAAAACAACAAACTCGACCCCCATAAAGTTGACTCTTACAGACCTATATCTAGCATACCGCTACTAGCCAAGATAATCGAAAAAGAAGTCCAACGCCAAATACAACACCACATCAACAACACCTCCCCGCTGGACCCCTGCCAGCATGGATTCAGGGAATCCCATGGTGTGGAAACACTCCTCACCACCCTTTTCAGCAACATAATTGCTGGAATCGATAGCACCCGTCGTGGGTTTGTCCTCGTCTTCTTGGATATAGCCGCTGCATTTGACTCAGTAAGCCATGAGCTTCTCCTGAGGTGACTCGAAGAGAAGGGTATTTGTGACACAGCAATAAACTGGTGCAAATCATGCCCATCCGACAGATGGCAGCACATATGATCTGGGACCTCAACATCGAAACCGTTCCACCAGAAGCAGGGCGTTCCGCAGGGTTCCTCCCTCTCCGCCCTGTTGTTTAACATATACATGCAGCCCATCTCTAACCTCATCCATTCATTCAATGTTGACTGCTTGATATATGCCGACGACGTCCTACTCTATATGCCATTCTCAACTGACCAGCTTGATCTCTCTCCACTGACAGACTGCTTTGACGCAGTGGCCAACTGGCTCCAAACTCAAAACCTCCGAATACAGCACAAGAAAACAGAAGTTCTCTTCATCACAAGGAACCAGAATTTCTCCCCTCCAACCTACCTAAAGGTCAAGGAAGCGGAGCTGCAAACCAAGTCCACAATCCGATACCTTGGAGTCACATTGGACCAATGCCTGGACATGAAGGCGCACATAAGCAACACAGTAAGAGCAGTCTACCATAAGATCCAGACACTCGGACACTTACGCTCCCTGCTAGAACCAGATGACTTCCGGACAATCTTTCAAGTGCTGATTATCCCACATTTCGATTACACTAAGGCAGTCCTACAAGGGCTTCCACAATCCACCCTGGGGCTGCTCCAGCTCTCAATGAATACCACAGCTAGAGTTCTATATGGTGCCTCCAGGCGTGACCATTTTACACCCATCCTGAAACAGCTCCACTGGCTCCCTATCCACGGCAGAATTTCTTTGAAGACCCTACTGCTGACCTTCAAGGCTATCAACGGGCTCTCCTCCGCCTCACTCTCAGAGCTTATCCACACTACTCCCCCCATCAGAGCCAGAAGATTTATTTATTTAGTTTATTTATTTAGACAGTTTTTTGTATACCACCTTATCCTTCAATCAAAGCGGTCACAACACAATTGGGGGATACATTTAACATGAGGGGATATGAGACACATACACTAATACTTACAGGGAACATGGGCAATGGAGGGTTAAGTGGCTTGCCCAAGACCACAAGGAGCATCTGTGGGACTAGAAACCCCAGTCCTTCCGGCCCAAGGTTGCTGTCCTCTAGTGGGATTTGAACCCCCGACCTTCCAGCCTGAAGTACCTTGCCCCAACCACTAGGCTACTCCTCCCTCCTAAGATCTGCAGCAATCAACACACTAGCAATCCCGAAGTCAGTAACACAATGCATCCAGGCAACAGTAAGCAGGGCATTTCGGTTCTGCGCCCCTAGATGCTGGAACGCCCTACCACCTAGCTTCCGGGCAATCCCTGACCTAACACAATTTAGGAAGGCTTTGAAGTACCACCTCTTCCTCAAACACTACCCCCGACGATTGCACTCCATCAACTGCTCCCCCCTACCAGCACCGCCACACCAACACACTATGATTACTCTGTGATTCGACTTGATGTGATGCCTATATGTAAATAGTTATCCCGGTTTTACCCAAGTTTAAGCACCTGTTCATTGTAAATATGGAGCAGATTCCTGCACCGTATAAGTTTTCTGTTATTATGTAAACTGCACTGATGTTGAATAGCGTGGTATAAAAGAGACTGTAAATAAATAAATAAATAAAATAAATAAAGGGCAGAGATTTAAGATTTAGCTTGTGCCTTTTTTCAGGAGTAGCTGAAGGTGAGTTGCATTCAGGTGCAGTAGATATTCTTCAGTCCCCAGAGAACTTACACTCTAAGGGGGGAGTTATTCAGCAGTGGCTAGACGTTGTCACTGAACTCTGAACCCAAATATTCAATGCTAGGGCCATATTCAGCCACTGGCACTGAATATCCAGATTGGCCACATAGTGCCTCATCTAACCGGGTAATGACGACATTCAGCCACTGCCCAGTTAGCTAAAGTGGTGAGATAAGCGAGCCTTTCTGGTGCCTAACTTTCTCCGCTTTGGGATAAGCAGCTAGCAGCTAAATATTGCTGCTAGCTGGTGTGGGGCCCCCACACTGGTTATCTCTTGGTGCCACCTCTGCTCCGCTCCCTGAATGCCATGACACTAGCCAGCTAGCAATGGGGCATTTAGTGGCAGCAGCAATAACCGTGTTAGTGCTGCGGAATATCACACTTAGCACCATTGAGGTGGTTTGAAGTCTACAAAACACTTAAGTGGCTTTGAAAATCCTTCTTAAGTTTGCACCTGAAGAAATGGAGAGTTAAGTGATTTGCCCAAGATCAGAAGAAACACCAATAGGATTTGAATGTTGGCTTCTCTGGCTCTGAGCCTGCTGCTCTAATCATTAGGCTACTTCTCCCCTCCTCCTTTTCCTACAACTCAGCTCTTCTAAGAATGAGAAACAAGTACGCACCTGTGCTTAGCTCCCCGCCTCACATGGACGCAGAGCTCACTTTATTACACTCTTCTTTACTGATGCTGTCTTTTCTTTTTATGCTTATTGAATTTTTGCTTTATATTCTTCACTGTGATGTTTCGTTTACTTTATATTTATTGAATTATTCAATTTTAACATCCACACCAAATACCATGAATGAACAGAAATATGGATATAACTAGTACATCAAAAGGAAAACAAATTATATTAAACCCTTATTTTCCATCTAAATTAGACCACAATATGAAGGAAATAGGGAAGTACTAGGAAATAAAGTAGATAGAACAAAGCCCAAATAGGCATATCCTAACCATCTAACACAAATAACTAAATAAGCAGATAGGAGACTCACACGTCAGCTGTATGAGAAGGAAAGATGACCTCAAGAGCACTCCCTTCTCTAGTCTCCAGAAAAGCCAGCAGCTGTTTCGGCTCAAAAAACAAATACATCTTTTGTTTAAAATACAGATAACATTTAACAGGAAATTTAAGCTGAAAGGAAGCACCCAGGGCCACAACCCTGGGATGGAGAGCCAAAAACTCCTTCCTTCTCAGCTGTGTAATTCGTGACAAATCAGGGAATATCCTAACTTTAGAACCGAAAAAAACTTCACTAGCATTCCTGAAATACATTCTAAGGATAAAAATTTTATCTGACTCTAAAGCGAATGTAACAAGCGGGGTAGTTCTTTCAATCACAACCTCCAATGAATTTTCCAGAAAACCTGTAAGGTCCCCTAACCCAGAATGGGAAGAGGGAACCACATTTCCCCCGCCCCTACTGCCCAGGGACAGGTACTGGGCTCTAGTCATGGGAGGAAACTGCTCCGGGGGAATTTTTTGTATCTTAAAGTTTTATTCGGCAAGAACTTCAACCAAACATCACACATTGGCATAATCAGAAAAATGCACTAGAGCACTAACAGAGAAGCTAAACGTTCATCTCCTCTTGGAACCATGTACAGTATCCCACCAACCATCCCCTAAGAACGCTTCAACTCTGAACCTGTGCGTTCTTGCTTATTTTTATTTTTCCCCCTCCCCCCCTCCCCTCCCTCCCTCCCCCGCCTCCCCTCCCCCCCCGCCCCCCCATCTACCAGCCCTACATGTAACAGATTCGTGGGTGACCCTCCACTCTCCCTGCGCCCCCAAGCCTAGGGACCTACCCCCCCCTACGGCCGCCCTACCCCCCCATTTAACCATCTCCACACCCCTTCCCACTGTCTCCTTACGCGCTCCTCTTTCCCCTTTCTCCACCCTGTTAATCGATGCATTTGATACAGCTCTGCCAACCGTTGTGCATATTGAGCTAGGGAGGGCATATGGCCACTCTTCCAGTGCTTAGCAATCTCGCATCTGGCCGCCATAATGCACTGCCACACAACGCTCCAATTCCCCTCTCTCGTACCATTGTTCTTTAGAAGGAGACAAAGTTCAGGGGACAGATCAATCTTTTCCCCTATGATATTCTCTATGATTCCCCCTATAGCCTCCCAATACGCCTGCACTACTGGACAGGACCACCACATATGTAGCCAAGTCCCTTTCTCACCACACTTCTGCCAACATTCATCCGTCTCACATACCTTCGCTTTAAACAGTCGCTCTGGTGTTAAGTACCATCTAGATAGCACCTTCCATCCATTCTCTCGCAATGATGTTGCTATGGAGGCCCTCGCTATCCCTTGAGCTATTTTCTCCCACTCCTCTACCTCCCACGATGTGCCCAGATCCTTCTCCCAGGCCTTCATGTAACTTAATTTTTCCGGCCCTCGCGCCGTGAGCCCTTTGTAAATCCGAGAAATAATTCCCTTTCTCCCCAACGAACCGAGGCAGCTCCCTTCAAACCACTCCAAATCTTTCATGAAGTCCTGCCAATGTCTTCTCTGCTTGATATATGAGCTCAACTGCAAGTATGGGAATCTATCAGATTCCCGCAGCTGATACAAGTCCCGTATTCCCTCAAAATCCCTCACTCCTCGTCCATCAAGTACTTGGGATATTTGTGCCAGCCCCTGCTGGGCCCACCGTTGCGCCACCACCACCTCTGAGCCCTGCCCTTCCTCACAGCAGGCCAGCACTGACATCACCCTCGTCCACCTCCTCTCCCCCACCAACCTCTTCCTATATTCCTGCCACACCGCAAGCATATGATTCACCATCGGATTCTCACACTTCCCCTTCTTCCGCCCCACACCCATCTCTCCAAAACCCCTGGTCGCAGACTCTCTGCCTCCATCTGCACCCAATGCTTATGCTGCTCTCTTAGTCACGAGTATACTGCCCTTAACTGAGCCGCCGCATAGTACTTTTTAAAATTTGGCACCCCCATTCCGCCCTCCAACCTTGCCACTTGCAACGTTCTGACCACTACTCTAGGACCGGACTAACTCTTTTACCGGAACAACCACTGGCAACACCTGGAAAAAGTACAGGAACTGGGGTAGTAGCATCATTTTGACCACTGCCATTCTCCCCACCTCCGATATAAATCCCCTATTCCATGCTCCCAATTGAGCTTCGACTTCCCGAAACAGTGTCACATAATTCAGCTTGTATAAGTCTCCCAGCTCCCGCCCAAGATATACTCCCAAGTATCGGATAGACCTATTGGCCCACCTAAACTGGAATGTTTGTTGTAAGCCCCTCCGTAGCTCCTCCCCCACTGTCAGATTCAGAATTTCCGACTTGTTCCAGTTAATCTTGAACCCCGCCAAGTCACCATACGCATGCACTTCCTGCATTATTTGCGGCAACGACCCCTCCGGCTGCCCCACCAACAACAATATGTCATCAGCAAACATAGCCATTTTATACTCCCGCTGTCCTACAGTTATACCCACTATGCGTGGGTCTGCCCTAATCCTCCCTGCCAACGGTTCCAACGATAGGGCAAATAGTAGTGGGGATAGTGGGCACCCCTGCCTCGTCCCCCTCCCTAACGGGAAAAATCCCGAATACCCCCCATTCACCCTCACACATGCCTTGGGCCCCGCATACAATGCCTTCACCCAACCTAGAAAGCCCTTCCCAAACCCCATGTGCTTTAATACCGAAAACAGAAAGCGCCACGACACCTGGTCAAAGGCTTTCTCAGCATCTAAAGAAAGCAGCAAAGCGGGTTCCTGCCGGGACTTCGCCGCCCATATACCGTTTAAGGCTTTCCGGATGTTGTCCGCCACCTGCCTCCCAGGAATAAACCCTGCTTGATCTTCGTGCACCAATTTCCCCAGTAGGTTATTGAGCCTCCCTGCCAAGACTTTAGCCATCAACTTGGCGTCAAGATTTAACAGGGAGATAGGCCGATATGAGGCACACTCCTGGGGGTCCTTGCCCACTTTATGTATGAGCGTGATCCCCGCCCACCCCATCGTGGCCGCCAGTCCTCCCCCCTCCCTTGGGGTATTAAACAGATCCGTCAGCGGCTGCACCAGTAGAGCCCTAAACATCCTATAGAAGCTGGCTGACAACCCGTCTAGACCCGGGGCCTTCCCTAATTTCAAACCCTTAATAGCTGCCGCCACTTCTGAAGTTTTTATTTCTGAGTCCAGCGCCTCCCTCTCGCCCTCCTCCAAGCGCGGAAGGCTGGCCTCCCTCATATACGCGTCCAACTCCTCCTCAGATCTATCGGGCAGAGCGGTATAGAGCCTCCGATAATAATCTACAAATTCGTCTCTAATTTCCTTCTCCTCCCTTACCACCCCTTCTCTGCCCCTAATTTGTGTTATTAATGTCCTATTTCATCTCTGCTTCAACCTCTGCGCTAGAAACTTACCTGCCCTATTCCCTCCCTCAAAAAAACTCTTGGCGGAGCAGTTGCAGCCGATACTGAATTTTGTCTGCTTCCAGCGCGTTTAGCTTAGCCCTAGTTTCTAACACTTCCCCTCGTACCGCGCCGCCCCCTCCCCCGGCGTCCACCCCTTCCAATCTCACAAGTTTCTGTCTCAGACTAAGCTCCTTCTCTTCTCTTTCCCTCTTAATTCTGGATCCCCATTTAATCAAGGTTCCTCGCACCACCGCCTTGAACGCATCCCAAACCACCCCCCTAGAGATTTCACCGGTGTCATTGTGGAGAAAATATTCAGGGATCAGGTCCTTTAATTCCTGCACTACTCTATCATCCTTTAGCAGAGCTTCGTTCAGTTTCCAAAACTGTACCCCTCGATCTTCTTGCCGACCTCGGAGCTTTACCACCACCGGGGCATGATCCGACCAGGTAATGGGTTCTATCACGCTGTCGAGGAGCCTACCCGCTATTTCTTTCTCCACCCAGATAGCGTCTATCCTAGAGTACATGCCATGTACTGCTGAGAAGAATGAATACTGGCGGCGACTAGGGTTAAGAAGCCGCCACGCATCAACTAGGTCATTATCTCGCACAAATTGCTGGTAACGTTTTCTATCCGCACTTCTCCCCTCCCCCTTCCCCGTGGAATCACGCCCCACCTCCCAAGTCATATTGAAATCCCCGCCACATATTCTCACTCCTTCGCCCAGCAAGTTCATTTTCTCATCTACTTCTCTCCAAAAGGACCTTTGCGGCCCTGTGGGTGCATACACATTAATCACGCAGTACCATTCATCCCCTACCTTCAGTCTTGCCATCAAGTACCTGCCCCCCCTGTCCCTGAATACCGTGTGCACCTCCGCTTGAAGAACCCCACTAATCAGCAGCGCCACCCCTCCCTTCTTCCGTTCCTGTTGATTGGAGGCGAAAAGCACCTCCGTGTACCCTTTAGGTCTCACTAGCTGTTCATGACCCCGCAGGAGATGTGTCTCTTGTAGTAAAACCATCGAGGCCTTTTGCCTGGCTATCTCTCTATACAGCCGTTGCCTTTTAAAAGGTGAATTAAGGCCTTTCACATTTAAGGTGAAGATTTTCAAGTCACCCATGAGTGTCTCCCCTCACCTCTTGCCCCTCCTCGACCTGCCCCCCCACCCCCCACTCCCCCCCCTCCACCCTCTATCCCCTCCCCCTTCAACCCCCCCCATCCTCCCCTTCCCTCCCTTTTGCACACCCCCCTAGTTGGAGATCCGACTTCCAGAATTGTGACATCTTCCGGGACCTACACCTGCCCACGCCCTGACTCCCCTACCGCTCACCCCTGCCTCTTCTCCCCCTCCTAAACCCCCACCTTCCCCCTCCCCACTCCCCCCCCTAGCTCCTCCACCTACCCCCGCCTCCCGCCCCCACCCACTCAACAGGCAGATCCTTTTAGTGTCTTTAAGTAGGAGCTCTCTCAATTGTCCTCTTCATGTGCATCCCCGCTTCCACGATGCAGTCTCGCCACTCTCCTCCCTCGGACTGGGACGCGATGCCAGCGTTGGTTCCTCCATTTAGGACTGTGCGCCCCTACAAACTTCTCACTTCCTCGGATCACCTCCGCTCCTTCCGGTAGATGGTCCGCTCCCAGATCTCGCAACGCTTTCCACGCTGCCTCGCTCGACTCCACCCTTCTTGATTTCCCCTTCACAGTGATTAGAAGTCCAAAAGGGAACAGCCATTTATATCGCAGCTCCTCCCTCCGCATAAATGCTGTCACCTCTCGGAGATTTCGTCTGCGTTGTAAAGTTCCTGGCGATAAGTCTTGGAAGAACTCTAGCTTATGTTCTTCCCAGGTGAACTGTTTCAGTTTCCTTGCTGCCCCCAGCAATTTCTCTTTGCTTTTGAAGGAACTGAGAAAAACTACTATATCTCGAGGCTTATTATCCCTCACGGGGCCTAGGCGTCTGTGTGCTCTCTCGATAAGGAGCAGGTCTTCCGTGGCCTCCCCCTCAACTGAACCCGCAGCCATCAGCGCCTTGAAGATTTGAGAAACCACTTCTTCGGACCTGTTGTATTGTTTGTCTTCCGGGAGGCCCCGGACTCGAATATTGCACCTCCTTGATCGATCTTCTAGGTCCTCTAATTTCAATTGCATTTCTCTCTGTATTCCACAGCGATCTTCCAGCTCTTTGTGGAGCTCCTCCAAGGCCTCGCCCTGCTGCTCCAACTGTGTTTCAGTTTCCTCCACGCGGCCCCCTAGGTCAATCAATTCTTGTCTCAGTCCTTGGATTGATTCTTTTAGTTCATTCTTTTACCCCCCCCCCCAGTTCTGCCTTAAGCTCATCTTTCAACTCAGTGAGCTAGTCTTTGATCATGATGGCCAGCTCTGGACTGCTTTCTTTCTCCACCCCTAGCTCCGTCACTGTAGATGTAGTGGGGAGAGATTTGCCCTCTTTGTCCCCCTCCCTACCTCCTCTCGGTGTAGCGTAGGGAGAGCGGAATTCCGCTAGCTTCTTCTTGACGGAGGGACCGCTTTTGCTCTTCTCCATGACTTCCCTCCGCCCAATTCCTGGCTTGTGGGGGGGTGTAATGCCTATCCCAGGTAATGGCTAGCGTGCTAGATCTTCTTGACGCTGCACTGCTTCTTCCTCACTGATTCACAGTTCTGCGCCTTGATTTCAGAACACTTCCTTGTCCAGGTTCTATGACTGCTTGCAATTCTGTTCCTGCAGTGCTCCTTATCTGCTTTAGTTGGTGTACAGGACTTCCACCTGACCTCCCCTAGTCCGTGGCTGGAGGCCCACTGCTGCGCACCCTCTCCGACACTCAGCCCACTCACTGTGCCGCACCAGCACTAGTGTCGATCAATAGGCCCCCGAGCTTCCCTGTTCTTCTTTCCTCCTCACTGCTGGGGCCGTGGACTATGGGGATTAATCTGCCGCTCTGCCCGAGCCCGGCTACAGTGGGGGGCTATTGCTGCTCTTGACACACCCCATATACAGTAGGTTTTCCTTCACATTATTGTCCCCCAGTTCTTTGTGCGCTTGTGCTCTCCTCACTTTTCGGGACAAACTGGGCTTCACTGATCTTGACCTAGAGCACCGGGCTCCCTCCTCCTTCTCCCCTACTTGCAGCCTTCTCGGCCCGGCCCGGCCCGGCTCACCTTGCCTGATGTCAGGTATCTATAGGCCTCCGTGCCGACCAGCCTTCTCGTCGGGCCGCAGTGCTCTCCACCTCCTCTTCAGGCCCACGGGTGATGAAACTCTCCCCCAGGGCACTTCTCTTCCCGCACAGTAGTTTTGGCTCGCTTCTCCTTCCAGAGGTCCTCAGTGCGTTTCAGGCCTTCGCCGCTCCGGCACTGCTCCCCGTCTCCAGCTCCACGTGCTTCTACGCCTCACCGGCACTGCTTCAGTGGGCCTGAACGTCAGCGCGGCTCGTCTCTCGCCACCGCTCACTGCCTCTACTCTTCCTTTACCACTGCCTCTCCACTTTGCCCCGTTCTGCACTCTCCCCGGCAGGGAATTTCCACCATGTTGCTGCAGGCTGCGGCGGAGCTCGCTTTCACGCCGCCATGCAGGTCGCTGACGTCACGGGGGAATTTTTAAAACTTCCCCGAAGTACTTTCGCACCATCTCTGTAGCTGACAATAAAGACCTAGGAAAACTCAGAAACCGTAGATTACATCGTCAGATCTGGTTTTCCAGGTACTCCATCTTCCTACTAGACACAGAACTGTCCTTAATCTGGGCATTGACAAGTTCACGCATCTCCCCCAACTCCCTTTCCAGGTTGGTAATTCTCCCAACTTGCTCCTCATACGCATTAGTAAAATTAACACAAGTGGCTTTAACCACATTAATCTCAGTCTTAAATGTCCCACACATTCTATTCATAGAGAGATTCAAAGTCGCTATTCCTTCCCACAGAGTTTCCATCGTGTAGGCCGCGGGTCTCACCAATACAGACATGGCAGGAAGGTTCTCCCTCTGTGCTGGGACAGCAACCACATCTCACTCCGATGAAATCCCCACTTCTCTCTCCTCACACTGTCCCGCATCATCAGGGGAGAAAATCAGCTCAGTTGAAGCACCTCCGCTGCCCTCCGAAAGAGGCGTGCTTGTAGACACAGCCTCTGAAGGAACAGCTGCCACCGAGGACAAACATCCAGGTCGCGGCTGAGGTGTACACTTCTCCAGAGAGAACCAAACACCAGAGACGCTCTGGGGCGAAACTCCTCCCAACGCCCCAGCCAAAGACTCCGCTCCAGCACCAAGACCGAAGCCACACTCCCCGAGTGTTCGCTGGCCCGATGGATTCAGAAGGTTCCCTCCAGGAGGTAAGGCTGCCTGCTTCCGCTTTCTCCGCCCCATTCCAATGCTAGAGGCTCCACAGGCTCCGGCGATCCTCGAGGTAGCAGCTCACTGCTCAGCACAAACATCCGCCATCTTGATTACTTCCCTTCTCGACTGTGATGTTTCAATGAAAAAGCAAATTATCAAATATCAATAAACTTTGAATCATAAAAAACGGTCTTAGTTTGCTTTGCAGGTGAAACTGAAGAGCCGTTTTTCTGTTTTGTACTGCTGGACAGTCTCTTACAAACTATGTATTTGATCCCTTTGGCTCTAGGAGCATTTTGTTCTCCCCTTCCCCTCATTGGAGAATCCTAATTCCAGGCTAGTAGCAGCATTTCCCCTTCCTGTATAGCTTCGAAGAGGGGGCCCTCTGTTTGTTACAGGGAGAACCCTGTGAAAGGGTCTTACATTGAAAGCTGTATGGAAAGTTTATGCAGCTAAAAAAAAGGAAAGAAAGAAAGAAAGAGAAACATCCTGTTTATGTACACAGATATACCTAGTAAGAGAAAATGTACTTTTCTTTGTTGAGAGTAACCACAGCTTCCAAAAGCAGAGCTGTGATTGGCATGCGCACACACAAATTACAGACCATGAGCTGAATCAGGGTACATTCACCATGCAGCGTTGGCTGCAGACAAAGTACAGAGCATGGGCTGGTAAATTTTATAGTTGAAACTCTGCTCTCCTAATTGCAGGGTTCCATTTTGTTCAGATGCATGCAGCTGTGTTTAAGGTGCCAAAGAGTGAGGAGACTTCGCTGAGGGTGATCTTTTGGGCTGTTGTTAATAGCGCAGTGACGATAAGGAAATCAGCTACAAAGGACATGAGACCAAAAATTATTGTATTGTGTGTGGGAGCAGGAGTGGTATGGTAGCAACTAACCTTGCTATATAAGCTGATAATCAGTTAAGACTAGTTTGAATGCTAAAATATAACATTAATCGGGTTACTTTATCTAAAAGGAATTGTTTATTGGTATTAAGTGGGAATGTTGAAGGGATATGTCGAAAGAACCTGGGATGCCCAGAGCACAACGTCCAAAAATCTGGAGGAGTGGCATCAGTGAAGGGAGGCACATATAAGGCCTTATGAAATCACTTCACCTCCACCCTGAAAGATAAACATCACACTAACTGGTACTGGTGACGGGCCCACGCAGATAGCAAGGCTGGTAATGTGCATAGGCGTATGCTATTTCATAATGTGGAGATGCCAGACTTGCACATCTCTAAAATGGGTACTTGGATGTGCCAGCTGGGATAGTTCAGAAGGGGGGCAACTGGAGATGCGTGGTGGTGGGCCATTAATATGTTTGGCCAGGAAATATGAACTGTGGCGATGAGAGCATATTTTGCTCTTCCCCTTGGAGGCATTTCAGCCATGAAACAAGTAATACTGTGCACCTTATTCAAGATCAGGAGCAAGTATAGTCATGAATGCCTCAACAACCGGGGTCAGATATGCTTGTTGCCATTCTGAAATCACACTATGACATACATCTCCATAGCTCCACCCAGGCCATGCCTTCATCACGCTCCCGTGCCACATGGACATGCTCGCACCTGGGATGTCTATATAAAGTGGGTCCAGGAACATATCTCTGATTTGCACATCTGAATACTCACTTTTAGACGTCCCAATCACAAATAGTGCTTCTAAAATGATCCCCAATGTATTCCCAAGTTTAGAACTCAGAATCCAGTGTCCTTTAGAGTTGGCCACTGTGTTCATCAAAATACACAGGTGAGAGGGCATTTGTCAAAAGTTTGCTCTATCGTTTCTCCTCTGAGGAATTACTCTAATTTTTTCATACCGTCTTAGGAGCCTTGCAGTCCACTACGGATTGGGATACAAAAACAAAGGGTTGGAGAAAATTTTAGACAAAATGGCTTAGGAAAGAGAGACTTACGTACATTAATTCATTTAATTTCATTTATTAAAATTTGTTATCCACCTATCAGTTCTCTTCTAGATGGAGTACAGAATTTCATACATACAGTTATGGTCAACAATATTGGCATCTTTGCAGTTCAGCCCCTTAATGTCCAATATCTCCGAAAAAAAAGTAGCTGGTAAAATGGCTTTGGGCTATATATGCGCGCATATTTGACACATAAAAGAATCAAATAAAACAAGACCAATTAAAAAAGGAAATAGTATAAAAACTGGGACATTGTCAGGACATGATTATTCTAAACCAAAATGGCCAAAACCTAAAACAGAGTAATCTCCCCCCAAAAATAGAATTCTTTTGTTGGAGAGTGTCTATGTGAGGATTTAACCTCTACTAAAGACTAGGTCCATTTTATTCACATTTGCAGTAAAAACAAATGGACCTAGTCTTTAGTAGAGGTTAAATCCTCATATAGACACTGTCCGACAAAAAAAAATCTATTTTTGTGGGGAGATTACTCTGTTTTACGGTTTTGGCCATCTTGGTTTAGGTTATTCTTTGGTGAGCCTTTCCCTGTTTGCCTTTAAGGGTTTTTTTGTAATTTTGGTCAGCACATGATTATTAGCACCCTTATAAAATTTCAGATCAGTTTGAACAGAAGAACCACATTCCCTTTGCAGTAAATTAGACATACCTGTCATCAATTGTCAATATTCACATGACTTGAATCAACCAATGAATGATGGCTCTAATGTTTAAAATGGCCATATTCACATCCTGGTCCATTTTCACAATGGTGAAGACAAGAGACCTGCCTGAGACAGTCAGAAAAGCCATTATCATCAAATTTCAAAGGGATACAAGACCATCTCCAAAGACCTTGGGATTCCTGTGTCTACAGTTTGCAATGTTATTAAGAAGTTTTCTGCTCATGGAATTGTCAAGAACCTCCCAGGATTTGGAATAGGAAAATCAATCCAAGAAGTCTTCAGAGGTTAGTGCAAACTGATGGAAAAACACCACATACAACATCCAAAGACCTTAAAGACTGACCTGGAACAATATGGAGTGGTGGTTTCAAACCGTACCATACGCCGTGCATTAAACAAAGAAGGACTTCATGGGTGAAGGCTAAAGAGGATCCCATTGCTCAAGGAGAGACATAAAACGTCACGCTTGATCTTTACCCAAAACCAACTTGAGAAACCACAGTCGTCCTGGGAAAATGTTCTGTGGACAGATGAAAGCAAACTTGAGCTAGTTGGCAATGTAGACCAGCGATACATTTACAGGTGAAGAAATGAAGCTTATAAGAGAAAAACACCCTTCCTACGGTTAAATATGGCAAAGGTTCCATAATGTTGTAGGGCTGTTTTGCTGCCTCAGGAATTGGAGGCCTGGATCGTATTAAAGGAATCATGAAGTAAGAGGACTACCAAGGTATTTTGGAGCAAAATGTGCTACCTAGTGTCAGAAAGCCAGGTCTGGGTCAAAGGTTATGGGTCCTCCAGCAGGACAATGACCCAAAACATACATCCAAAAGTACAAAAGAATGCTTAAAAAGGAAAAAATGGACTGATCAATCCCGATCTCAATCTAATCAAGAACCTTTGGAAAGAGCTGAAATCTGCCATTGGTAAAAAGAATCCTGGAAACATTCATGAGCTGGAACAAATCGCAGTTGAAGAGTGGGAGAAACTACCAGCAGACAGATGTACAAAACTTATAGATGGCTCCAAGAAACGTTTGGAAGCTGCCAAAGGTTGTGCAACCAAATATTAATGAAGGGTGCCATTAATACTGTCCAGGACATATTTTGTTTTTTTCTCAGAAATTATTATATCTAATTTGCACTGACATCTTTTTTTTGTTGTATACTTTAGAACATACTATTAAAATATTATGAAGACATACAGTTGGAATATTTCCAATTATTTCTCAAGATATTGTTCACAACATACATAAAATGCAAGGGTGCCAATGTTGTTGACCACAACTTATTTAGATATAACAGAGAAAATACGTAACATAGCACAAAAATCACATTTGTAAATCACTTACAACATGCGGTAGAAACTTAAACAGTGTATACTTAGATAAAATCCAGATAAAACATTCATAAACGAATATGTTTCAATTTCTTGTGCAATTGTATAAAATCCTTTTCATTGTATAACTCTGAGGAGAGTATCTGCCATGCCTGAGGTCCAGCTAACGAGAAAGCCAAAAGGCCTTGCTGCATTAAAATGGGACCAGTGGCAAACAGCACACGCTAACAGCATGAGTGTGCATTAACTCTTGGTAAATAATCCCTTATGTTCAAAAACGTCTGTGGATGCTGTATAGGTCTGGTGCAAGAATATGAGGCACCCTAAATGAACCTTCACTTCCACAGCTGCAGGAAGTGCCTCCATGCAAATAGAAAGTCTGCGTCAGAGGGTGCAGGAGCAGCTGGTCAAAGTGAGCACTGACAGCAAGATAGTGTCAGAAGCATTTGGTAAACACTACATTGCTGTTTTAATGTAATTGCTATCTTTGCAGGTCAGCAACAGGCCACCCTCAAAACACTGCCACTCTAGGTGACTGCCTAGTTTGCCTAATGGTAGTGCCAACCCTAATGCTGTATCCTAGATCTTCAGGAAAGAGCTGATGGACACAGAAATGATGCTCATGAATAGTTCACTGACACAAGTATTCTGGTAAAGTTGAGCCAGGCAAAACAGAGGTGAAAACTGCTGCGTGTGCTGTGTTTCAGTGTCCATGCACCCTAAATTCTAAAGTGGACCCCAGCATACATGGTGAGTTTCATCTCTCCCTTGTGCCTGGTTCAGCATAAACTGTAATGGAATGACTGTGGAAGATGAAGGGGCAAAGGGGAGGGGTTGACATTGTGCAGTCCTAGCAATTGCTTGTCTCCAGATAATGGATAGCACAGCAAGACACTATCCCAGAAGCAGTGAGGCACCTAAGACCGTGCTTCTGGCTGGACTGTCATGCTTTGAACTGCACTTTGCCATGCTGGTTATGGCGGCCTCCTCTGGTGGCCAGGAGGGTGCATGAAGGGTAGGGGCATATAATGGGGTAAGGGAGAGTTTGTCTGGAGATGGGGGAGGGGGGAGGTTTAAGGAAGCAGAAGTGACCCAGTAGTTATTGCAAAGAGCGTAGAACCAGGGAGTCAGGATTCAAATCCTATGCTTGCCAATAAAGCTCCTTGTGACTTGAGCAAGTCACTTTATCTCCCAGTTGCCCCAGGTACCCACTTAGACTGTAAGCTCCTTTGAGCAGGTACATATCACTATAGCCCCTTATACATCCTGTAGTGCTATAAAAATAAATATTATTGTTGCTATTCTGTAAGCTCATCTGGGGATGAAGAGATAAGGAGCGGGGTAGGGGAGGCAACAAAGGGGGAGAGAGTGAGTGAGTAAGGCAATTGGAGATATTGTAGGCAGTGAGAGTGAGCGATTACAATGGAGGAGCTGTGGGAAGATGCTCATGATGCCAGAGGGGTTCTCCTGCACCTGATGGGGAAAAGAAGTTTTACACTTTCATGGACTTCATCTTGATTCTTCTGGCACAGTCTTGAGCAGAGCCACTTTTAATCATGCCAGATTTTTTGCAGCCAAATCTGGGACACTTAGCCAAAGTTGGGTGGGAGGGAGGGGTAGGAAGAAGTACCTTAGTTCCAGGTTTGAGCAACAAGACATGGAGGACGAAGGCAGAGGCTTTATCTTGCCCCCCTCCCCATCCATCCCATGACAGCATCAATATCACGTCCAAGCAGACAAAGCAACAGTGATAAACAGTGGTGCATTTCCCTAGTTAATGGATGTAAATTCTAAAAAAAGATCTATTCAAATCACTATGTCGAAAATACATTTTTTTGCAACCCCCTCTTTCCCCATTGCTGGAGGCAAGGACAGAAAGCTGCCAAAAAGGTGGGAATCAGGAACACAGCTCTAAAGTCGGGGACAATCCCTGAAAATTGGGTACATCTGGTAACCCTATGTTGCTATGAGATGGGCAGGTGGATAGTGCCCTCTCTAAAAATAACCTTTGGATCAAGTCTGGGCTAACACAAAACCCCACCCAATCCAATTCAACCTTATCTGGTGCAATAAATCTTTGTCATCCTTCTCTAGAGCGGACAGCAGGAGCTACACATCATTGCATGTCATCTCCTGCTGGCTAAGGGAAATACTTAATGCTTCATAATATGTTTTTCCTCCCTTTTTTATATCTTTAGACTGGCACTTCGGTATCTCAAAATATTTAAAATGACAAAGCAAAGCATTTAAAAGATGATTGTGCTTTGCGATGTGATTCAGAATTTACTTGATGTATGATTGATTTGGGGAGGGGCAACCTCGAAAAATTAGATGGGAGCCCATCCACAAAGGTTTACCCAGAGGTTAAAGTGCTCTTGTCTTGAGGCCAGGAAAATATTCTTCTCTCAGTACTCCATCACCTTCTCTACTAGGGAACTTAATACACTACTTCAGGGGCAAGCTGCAGAACTTTAGATATGATAGAGGTCTATAAATTAATGAATGGATTGGAACAGGTAAATGTAGATCGATTGTTTACGTCATCAGAATATAAAAAGACTAGGGGACATGCAATGAAGCTACAGGGTAAACTATTTAAGACTAATAAGAGAAAATATTTTTTTCACTCAACGTGTAATCAAACTCTGGAATTCGTTAACGGAGGATGTAGTAAAAGCTGTTAGTGTAGCTGGGTTTAAAAAAGGTTTGGACAAGTTCCTGGAGGAAAGGTCCATAAACCATTAATAAAGGAGACCCAGGATATCCACTGCTTTTCCCAATACAAGCATTGTGGAACCTGTGTCCTTTAGGGAAACTGCTAGGTGCTTGTGACCTAGATTGGCCACCCTTGGAAACAGGATACTGGGCTTGATGGACTTGGTCTGACCTAGTCTGGCATATTTTATGTTCTTAACTGAAACTTTTATTTTTTTTACAAAGGTTCTGCATTACCACCTACTGGCAGAACACAAAACTACATCTTCACCCTATTGGAAACTTTTTGTTTTTATACCAAGGAATGAATTACCTTTAGCAAGCTAAGGAACCTCTTTACTAAAGTGCAGTAAAGGTTTGCAGTTCCTTGAGCATTAGTTGCACAGATTAACACACAGTAATTGCAAAGTCTGGGCAGTATCAGCATCTGCCAATGCAGTTACCACACACGACAGACATTTACCACACCTAAAGGGCATTGCCAATAGCACAATTGTATCCATTTTATGGGCAATACATTAAGGGGTCGCTGCTGCAGAAAGAAACCCCCCCACCCCCAGATGTCCCCCCCCCCCCCCCATCTACATTAAAACAACTCCACCCTCCAAGCAGGTGCATTAGGACCTTCCACTCCCCAAACTCCTCCTGTGACATTTTACAAAGAAGCTCCCCATCCCCAACACCCCTGACATCCCTACCCGACATCATGCATACAAGGCCGCCCCAACCCTTGACACACCGTTGGCTCTTACCGGAGGTTTCTGTGGCAGCTAGTGGGGAGCAGGAGCTATCCACAGTTTCTCCTGCCTTCTCAAGCATCTGGTTCAAAACGGCACCTCTGACACCTAGCTGTAGTCTCACGGTACAGTCACTAGGGGGTCAAGCTGCCAAATAAGGAGTGTGCCGTCCATACCCATAATCCACCCATTCTCCTCCCATTTCCCATCTTCTTCCACATGAAGCAGTTACCACATGATTTAGTGCAAGAGACAGTCTTAAAGCCATGTGCCATTTGTTACTGCAGCCATTCATCAGTTATCGTGCACTAATTCATGCAGTAACCGCGCTTTAGTAAACAAGCTCCTAAGTTACAGTAACTGGTGTAGGACCTAAAAGGCCCTAGAGAAGGTCCATATAGGTTTGAAATAAAATATCATTGGATAATAAATAATGGAGGTCCAGGAGTAAGAAGAAAAGTACAAACGATAACTCTGAGGTGTGCAAACCCTGTTCCTTTTGAGAGGTGGGATCCCCCTCAGAGCTTCACCTGAGAAGCGGAGGAGAACATTTTATGTGAACTCTCCATATCTTTTCCCTTAATTAGCAAATTATTGATTGCAGACTTCCGATTTTAGGTTTTATCAGTAAACACCTCAATACAAAAAATTAAAATAGGTGTTTATTCAAGAAATACTAGAAAAACACCACTTCCCCCAGTCCTCTCTCACCTCTCCCCGGCTTGTCTCATATCCTCCACTCAGTTTTTGTACCTTTTCTGCACTGACAACTCCTAAGTGACACAAATATACATTTCTTATTCCACTGGAAAAGATATGTCGCAATAGTATCTATTCACTCATGCAAAACTCCTTAGCAAACCCACTATACCACCTAGTCAAAAATATGAAGGGTTACAATATATCATAAACCAAAGAGAGAAGACAAATACTTCATAAATAGCAAAGTACCAATGTATTTAACAAAGAATACACATTTTAAACTTCATTCTGGAAGACTATATTAGAGGAAATAGTAAAGGGAGTCTCAGCACAGGGTATGACACAATGGTATCTATGGCACAAAAACACCAATAAACTGATTTTTTTTGTATCATCAAAGAACATCTACTTAGCTGGGAAATAAACACACATAAATTTATAGGCAACACTATCCATATATATTCAGTGGCACAATGCAGACTGTGACACTAAAAATCCTTTCAGACCACCTCGACACTATCCATATAGTGCTGAGATGATGTGTGGGCAGAGCGCTGAGTTATCCAGAGAACAGACGTATTCAGCCCTGCTCTAAGTTTATCCAGGTAGTGGACTGATTATTGCCACTATCCAACTAACTCTGACACTGACCACATTATACGTATATTCAGTACTACTCACTATGGGGGGGCATTGTGAACGACGAATAAGGGCCATGTATGTGAAGGTTGGGAATCCAGCCTGCGCTTAGCTCCCCAGCACTATTCTGCCAGTAGTGCTCCCTGTACATACACAGTGTTTTTGCAGGGAGCACTGGACATGGGTAGGGGGGTGGGGGGCAGGGAAGTGGCCAGCTGCTGGAATGTACAGAGGCAATTGAGGTCAGGCCTCTGTACGTTCTCCGGCACCTCCTTGGACAGCCAGGCTATTCCACCCCGATGGTGGAATAAGCTCAGGGGGCCTTGCCGATCACGCATCGCACATCCCTGCACCTCTGAGTCCTGGCCATGCCATGACGCTGCAGCCACAAACCTGGCCACAAGGTCCTCCGGTGCTAGCTGAGCGTGGTCTGCAGGGGCAGCTTTGTGCCATGGCATTCCGAGCCTCCATATGGATGGCTTGTTGCCATGGTGCTGGTACGCCACTGCTCCCTTGGCCTAGCAGTGGCTTTCTGGCATTAGAACGGGCAGCTCCATCCATGTAGGTCGATCTCCTTAGCATACGGGGAGTGCCCGGACGTCTATGTCCCCTATTCTGTCATCACGGGTATGTCTGGGTCCCATGGCAGCAGAATCAGGCATATCTCTGGCATGTCTAGATTTTGGCCGGGCACTGCAGGCAGACATGCGGGGACCTGAATTGCCCTCCATCTGGATAGTTCTACTGAACTGTGTTTTATTTAGGCACAATTGATCATTTTTAAACACCTAGGAACTGAAGCCTTAATCATACTTAAACCACCTTGAAATGTAAGTATGTGATATAACTAAGTAGAGTCAGCAGCATCCACACATCTCTACTGGCATTAATGGGCAGATGATCACACCTGGAAAGGCATAAGGGAAGCTAAGCACCACCTAGAAGCCAAACCGCAATCAGGAGTTTGTAAAGACTGGGATGTCTGGCATTTCCTTCACCCTGAGTGGCTGTTTCCATACACCTCCTTCCTGCTGCAATCCCACTTGTTGACCCCTGAGCATTAAAAGGTAAGATCAAGGAAACGTCAGTCAGTCCAGTCTTTGCAAACTCTCTTCCTGTGTCCCTGCTTCTGGCTTGTAGGTGACACTTAGCTTCCTCTTCCCCTCCCCAGGTGCACAATTGGAAATGGAATTGCCACAAGTACAATGATGTCCAGCCCTTAGTGGGGCTGGTAGGAATGAGGCATGGAGGGACTGTGGGGCTGGAGAAGGCACCATGGGCCAAGATCATGAAGTCACCACAGACCAGAAGAAAAACATCTTGGGGCTATAGGCTGTTCACCTGCGTGATAGCCAGAGACCAGATGATTTGGCATTTTGTCTTTACTCCGTTTCATATTGTCTTTCTTCTTTCAACTGCTTTAGCAGCCTGTCCTTTCTATTTTATTTTTTGCTGTCTCTCCTCATGTCTTTCCTGCCCCTTCTCAACATCTCTTATTTTGACAGTGGTCTTTCTCTTTTCATGCATGCAGAGTCATGCATTTGGGCTGCAAAACTCCAAGGGAGTGGTACAGTATTAGGGATGAAGTACTGTCCACGAAAGATGAGCATGACTTGGGCACAATGGTTTCTGATGATCTTAAAGTGTCTAAACAGGTAAAGAAGGCGACGGTGAAAGCCAGAAAGATGCTTGGGTGTATTGAGAAAGGAATGGCCAGCAATACTCATTTGGACTACTGTGTGTAATTCTGGAGACCACACCTTCAAAAGGATATGAACAGGATGGAGATGGTGCAGAGGGTGGCTATGGAAATGGTCAGTGGTCTTTGTTATAAACCATATGGAGAACGATATAAAGATCTCATTATGTACACTTTAGAGCAGGCATGTCCAACAGGTAGATCGCGATCTATCTGGTGATCATGGAGGGGTCACAGGTAGATCGCCAGCTCCATCTCTACAGCAGCTCCATCTCTCACTTGGCTCCATCTCTCCAGCAGCTTGCCCTGTTGCTAGGAGAGAGCTCGTGCTGGCAGGTCGTCTGCCAAGGGCTTGCCGCCGCTGCTGATCCTTTGCCTGTTTTTTTTCCCTGCCTGCGGGAATCTTGCCTGCGGGTGTATCGGGGACGCTTGTTTTCGTGCCAATAGTTTGTGGGTACCCCAGGGGGCCACCGCCCATGCCCCGTGACGAGACGCCACAGGCCCGGCGTCATACCTGGTCTCCTGCCTCTCAGAATCACCCATTCCTGCTCCCGCCCTAACACCCCTTAGAAGTGTGTTATATATCGGGCAATATCCATTCGCCCGGGCTTTACCTGAATACACTTACCTTATTAGTTGTGTCATGTGCTGGTCGTTGATCGCTTTATAGTTTGCTTTCATTAAACTTTTTCGGGCAGACACAACAAAGTGTCAAGAATTTGGTGATTTTGGCGGGCTTTTCCAATTTTGTTCTAACTTGCCTATGCCTTGCCTTCGAATTGGTTCAAACCACTGTGACTTTTGCTTGCCTCTGCAATTTTATTTTGCCTAGCCTTTGTGTTGATTCTACACTGCAATTTTATTTTGCCTTGCCTTTGCGTTGATTCTACACTGTGTGCAGAATTTATTAAATTGCGTGTGGTGGTATTTGAACTTGTTTGGCGGTATTTGATTTTATCTGGTTTGCTGGACAGGTGTTTGAGTTTTTTTGATGATTGTGTTTGGTGGTATTTATTGGTGCCAGTATGATGAATTCTTATTTTTACTTTTAGAACTGCTTGTGTGGTTTTGGCATCTCCAGTCCTTGTATTGCACATCATCCAGAGTTCTTCAATTGCTGTTGATCTTTAATACTTTGGGACAGCGACAGCCACCCCAGTATAGTGAATATGAGTGTTCTAAAGAAGAGCAAAACCTACCACTTTCATGATGAATGGGAAATGGACTACTTCTTCATCATGGTGAAAGACAAGTATTGTCTAATTTGTAACGCCCCAGTATCCTTGTCCAGAAAGGGTAATCTGGAACATCATTATAAGGATCTGCATAGCAATAAGTTTGATGCTGATTTTCCACCCAAAAGTGAAATTCGTAAACTGAAGCTCAAAGAACTTAAATCGAAATTGGCTACTCAGCAACAGTTGATGGTAAAGCCAAGGTCACATTCGGTCAATGCAACCATAGCATCCTTCAAGGCTGACCTGATCGCAAAGAAATGCAAACCTTTCACTGAAGGGGAATTTGTAAAAGATTGTTTTCTTGAAGCAGCTGACAATCTTTTTGAAGGATTTAAAAATATGAAAGAGATCATAGCTGCTATTCAAGATGTACACTTGTCACGAAAGTGTAGAAAAGATATATGGAGACACAACTGAACAATTGTTGGAGGATGTTTCAAATTGTGTTGCTTTCTCACTCTAACTGGATGAATCTACAGACATAAGAAACATAGCCCAGTTACTAGTCTTTATCCGGATGGTTTTTGAAGACTTCAGTGTTAAAGAACTACTTGGAATGATTTATTTAAAAGGGAGAACTACCGGTCAGGAAATATTCAGTTCTTTCCATTCTTTTGTGACAAAGTGTAATCTTCCATTGCATAGACTTGTTTCCATCACTACTGATGGAGCAAGAGCAATGACAGGTGAGGTTAATGGTTTCATAGCCCTCTGTAGACAGCTTGACGACTTCCCAGATTTCCTTTCTTACCACTGCATCATTCACCAGCAAGTTTTAGCAAGCAAGAGACTCAACACAAAGACTGTCATGGACATCGCTTTCAAAATTGTAAATTCAGTTCGTGGAAGATCACTTCAAAGACAACTTTTCAATCTTACTCTTGATGAAGGGGCAGCGGAAATCATTTTGCACACAGATGTAAGGTGGCTAAGTAGGCACAAATTTCTGCAAAGATTTCGTGATTTGCTGAATGAAATAAGAAGTTTTTTGAAGGAGAGGGGAGATGACCAAGCAGAACTGGAAGATGAGGAGTGGTTATGTGATCTGGCATTTCTCGCTTACTTTACAGGTGAACTAAGTGATATGAACCTTGAACTAAAAGGTAAAAGCAAATGCATTGGCAAGTTTCATCCTACAAGAGCAAATTTGAGCTAATGATGACTGACCTTGCAAACAACACTTTTGATCATTTTCCTAATATGCAGGATCATCTGAGACAATATCCAAATTTTGTTTTTCAGAATGAGACGTATGTGACAGAAATCTGTTCTGTTATCCAGGAATTCAAAAATAGATTCTGTGACTTCCAAAAAATTGGAACAGTTGTGGAGTACTTGTCATACCCATTCAAAGTAGATGTGGACATTAAAGAAACTGCAGCTGCTATCAGTAAAAATTACTCATTGAACAAGCCATCTCTTGAAAATGAAATATTAACCCTTAAAAATGACATTTTTCTCAAGACCCATGCTGAGCAAGAATCGTTTTGGAAGCTAGTGCCTAGAGACAAATTTTCCAACTTGAGAAGATGCAGTGAAGCTGTACACTTCTGTTTCGGTTCAACTTATTTGTGTGAATCGGCGTTTTCCCATCTGAAAATGACAAAAGTACACAACGTTCCAACATCACAGATGAACATCTTCAGGATTCCCTGAGACTGGCCTTCACGCAATATTCACCCAACTTCAAAAAGCTGGTGGATGAAATGCAGGCTCAGACGTCTCACTAATGAGCAAGAGCGAAATATTAAAGATTGTGCAAGATGTTAGAGGGCGTGGACAGGGTCCCGGCGATCGGCGTAACCGGGTGCTCGGCCCGGCGTGGGACCCTGCGCACTTCTGCGTGGCAAGAAATGGGGGGGGGGGGGGGGCGAGCACAGGGAAGCAGCGAGGATGCGGGTGCATCATTTGAATTGATTGGCTCCGGGCGCGCATCGCGTGTGCTGGAGCCAATCAGGGGGCAAAGCTGTGCATGTGCTCGGCCAACGGCGGCGGTGGTTGAGCACATGCGAGGAGAGCGGGGAGCATTGCGGTGAGCTTGTGGAAAAGCGGATCGGTTGCAGCAGCCTTGGAGACGCGGTTTGGGGGCCCCGAGGAGCAGGGCTGAAATCGGAGGTGTTTTCGGTGCAGGCGAGTGTTGGAACTGCGGGTATATAACAAAAAAATAAATAAATAAATAAATAAATAAGGAGAGGCAGCAGAGTTCTCGTCAGTAGTGGGGGGCTAGAAAGGGAGCAGGGCTGGTACTATATAAAAAATAAATGAAATAAAACTGAAGGAAGAGAAGGCAGAAGGGGCCAGGAGTAATAATTAATTACTGAATAGAATTTAAAGGCAGGAGCTGGGCTGCTAGGGGACAAAGACATGGCACCCAAGAGGTCCCAGCCGATGGGAGGTCGAGGGAACAGAGGTGGGGGAGCGGACCTGCGGGGAGGGGGTAAAAAGGCTCGGGGGACGGACCGAGGTCGCACGGGGGTTAGGCGGAGTGCAGGGGGGTGCCCGGTAGTCCAGCAAGGGGAAATGGAGGTCCGGGGTCTGACCCGTGGTCGGCGTGCGGCCCCAGGGGGAGGCAGGAGGGGTACTGGAGGCAGGGGGCGTGGGGCTCAGCCACCTGCTGTTAGAGGCAGGGCTGAGGAACTTGCAGCTGGCAGTGGAGGTGTTAGTTTGGACGGCTGCTCTGTAGGGGCCACATCAGAGCCAGGTAGGGGAGTGATGGGGGAGCCAGGGTGGGGGATGGGAGCCGGTCCCAATTTGGGAGGGGGTGGGTTCTGCGGGGGGGTGATATGCCTGGCTATGCGCCCTGTGGTATGGAAAGCGGAGGCTCTCTGACCCTGGGAAGTGGGGCGACGGTACCGTTGGGGTATGGGGTAGCTGGTTATACGACCCCAGCCGAGCACTGGGCGAGCGGGGGGCAAGGGTCTTCGAGGACAGCATGGTGGGGGGCTTGGCAACCAGCATGGGCCCCGGGGTTTTTTTCTCCTGGTTTTCCTCTTATCTCTTCACAGGCTCCAGTAATGGCGTCGCCTGGATTCACGCCTGGTACAGTGGAGTCGCCACGGATGACGACGAGGGACTCGTTGCCCGGTACAGCGCAGGAGGAGCGGATCGCGACATGAGAAGACAGTGTGCGGCAGCAGAATGAGAGCCTGCACTTGAACAGACGGAACCAGTCACTGCCAGGTTCGGCAGTGGGAGTGGATATGGGTGAGTCAAGGGGGGACGAGGGGGGGGCCAGGAAGGGGTTGGCACATGGAGAGAACGCGCGGGAAAGGCGAACAAGAAAAAGAAACATGCATGTTGTCGACAGCATAGTTCGGAATCCTCTTCCTCATCGTCGTTGGGCTCGTCTGCGGCATCGTCGAGCAAGGACAGCGAGACGGGTGGGGAGCCGGGGCGCGAGGGGGTGGCGGGCATATCAAGGGGTGGTATTGCGACTTCAGCAAGGTTTGCAGAATTGTGGGAGGGCATCCCGAGTAAGTTGCGGTGTAAAATTCAAAAGCGGAAATATATAGATATTTTCCGGTTGCTAGAGGGGCGGAAGAGATCAGGAGAGAGCAGGAAAAAGCAGAAGGAGGATGAAAAGGCCGGGCAGATTAGGAAGGTGTCGCGATCAGTGGTGAATTGGGTGAGGGCTTTTTTGCGGTTGGCGAGTGTTTGGGGTCATCGTCGCCCGGATCAGTATGGTATATTGCTGTCCTACGCGGATTCCATTCTGGAAGCCTCACAATCCCATGAGGGATGGGCGTGGCTTAACTATGACAAAACGTTTCGAGACAAAATGGAGGGGACTAAGGGATTGACGTGGGGCATGCAGGATATCAATCTGTGGCTGACGCAGATGTCGGCCAGAATGGGGAATGGTGCGGGGAGTGGGGAAAAGGGTGAATTGGGGTCCATCGCTGGGGCGAGTCGTTCCTTTCGGAGCGGAGGACCCAGTGTGCAGTCTAAGCCAGCTGGTACCAGTGGGAGGGACGTGTGTTGGCGGTACAATAAGTCCATTTGCCCCTTCCCAGATTGTAAGTTTCGGCACGCTTGCTCGAGCTGTGGGGGGGGCATATGCGGCGGCAAAATGTGTTAAAAAGAGTGCAGGGGCCGCTCTTGGGGCAGCAGCCAAGCAGTGAACAGGGATTTGGAATGGCCCCGTCCCCCATAAGGGTGGAGGTGTTAAGAGAGTGGCTCGGGCGATACCCGAGGAGGGAAGATGGGGCAGTGTTACGGTTAGGTTTTCAGTTCGGGTTTGTTATTCTGGTTCGGGGTTTGGTTTTAGGGGCGTCGGCGCAGAACTCAGTGACAGTGCGCCAATGGGCGGCGATAGCACGGGAAAAGTTGGTGGTTGAGTTGAGTTTAGGTAGAATAGCGGGTCCGTTTCGGCAGCCGCCTTTTCCGCACTTTGTGTTATCTCCATTGGGGCTTATACCCAAAAAAGAACCTGGCAAATTTTGTTTAACACACAATCTGTCAAGTCCCGCCGGCTCATCGGTTAACGATGGCATACCGCGTGACAGATGTACGGTTAAGTATGCCTCTTTCGACGGGGCGGTGGAGTTACTCAGGAAGGCGAGTCGGGGGGCACGGATGGCGAAAGTCGATATCGAGTCGGCATTTCGCTTGCTCCCGGTTCATCCTTCGTCGTTTCATTTGCTAGGTTTCTAATTCGAAGGAGGATTCTATTTTGATAAGTGCATGCCGATAGGTTGTGCAGTGGCGTGTGCGTACTTCGAGAAATTTAGTTCTTTCTTGCACTGGGTCGTGGTACAGAGGGTCGGGCGGCCTGAGGTGGTGCATTATTTGGACGATTTTCTGTTTGTCGGGGCAGCACAGTCGATGGGCTGCAGTGAGCTGCTGGCAGGGTTTAAGGAGATGGCGAGTGAGTTCAGGGTCCCTTTGGCCGAGAATAAGACAGTGGGCCCGGTGACCAGGATTACTTTTTTAGGGATCGAGTTGGATTCCGAAAGAATGATTGCGCGGCTACCGGACGATAAGGTGGAGAAGTTGCGGGTGTTGGTGGCGAATGCTGTGGCCTTAGCGAAGTTGGCCTTGAAGGAAATGCAGGCATTACTAGGATCGCTGAACTTTGCATGTAGGGTGCTCCCGATGGGGAGGGTATTTCTTCAAAGGTTGGCGGCAGCGACGGGGGTGTGTGTGTAGGCCCCTTCACCGCATACGAGTTACTATGGCAATGCGGGAGGATTTACGGGTGTGGGATAGGTTCTTGCGGGGTTTTAATGGAATCTCAGTTTGGATGGAGGCGGAAATGTCCAGTGACAATTTGCAGCTTTATTCGGATACAGCGGGGGGCGTGGGCCTGGGCATTTACTTTGCGGGAGCATGGTGTGCCGACAGATGGCCACAGGCATGGTGTGCGGCTGGATTGTTGAGTAACATTACCTTCTTGGAGCTGTTTCCGATGTTAGTAGCGCTGGAGTTGTGGCCAGATCGGTTTCAGAATCGGCGGGTGAGATGGTGATGTGACAACGAGGCGGTGGTGAGCGTGGTGAATAATTATTCCCCACAGTGCCTCCAAGTAGCATCATTAATACGGACCATTGTGTTGGCATGTTTGCGCCTGAATGTCAGGTTGCGGGCGCGACATATACCGGGTTATACTAATGGAATTGCTGATGCTCTTTCCCGTTTGCAGATAGAGCAGTTTTGGAGATTGGCACCGGAGGCAGACAGGGTCGGGTGCGTGGTCCCGTCGAACTTGTGGACTGCTGGCCTGCTGAGATGAGGAGTCTCCTGTGCAGTTTGGTGGCAGAGTGGACATGGGCAGCATATCGCCAAGGTGGGAGTAGAGTGTCCCAGTTTTTGTTGGCTTGAGGATGGAACGGTGGGGTGGTAGCGGACCACCTACTCGGGCAATATATTGTCAGTGCTAAGGAACACGGCGTTACGCGATCAGCGGTTCGTAGCCAGTTGGCGGGTTTCGCGTTTTTTGCGAGAGTGGTCGGTTGGGGCTCCGTGGGGGGTGGGTACCTAGCTCGAAGGTTACTACAGGGCTCGGAACGGTTGCATCCTACCCCGCCGGATCGGCGACGGCCGATCACGCATCAGTTGCTGGTGAGATTGTGCGAGGCATTGCACAAGTCACGGAGTCGCTCTATGAGGCTGTACTTTTTCGGGCAGTTTTCAGCTTGGCTTTCTTTGGCAACTTCAGGGTGAGCGAATTAGTGGCGGATTCGGTGAAGGTGGGAGCGGGTAGTTGTTTACAACGGCAACATGTCCATGTGAGTGATGGACTGTTGCGAGTGTTTTTGGCTAGATCCAAAACAGACCAGCGGGGCAGGGGACATTGGGTGGTGTTGAAAGAGATCGGGGGGTCCACATGCCCGGTGGCACTGGTCACGGCCTATCTGGGCATTCGGCTGGAGCTCGAAGGCAGGTTTTTCATTCATCTAGATGCGCGGGTGATAACACGGTTCCAGGTAATGGCGGTTTTGCGGATGGTCATGCGGCATATAGGGGAGGACCCTTTCCGGTTTGCGGCTCATTCATTTCAGATTGGGGTGGCGACCAGCACAGCAGAGGCAGGGTTGTCTGGGGGGCAGATACAGCGGATAGGCAGATGGCGGTCTGGTGCTTTCCAAGGTTATGTTTGCGTCTAAGTAGTGGGGACTGTTTATGATGGGGAGTAATACATGTTTTCTTTTGCAGATGGGGGACAGAAAGTTTGGAAGTGTTGGCTGTTGGGGCATTCCTTCGTGTTCTGGGCTCGCGAAAGAGCAGCAGTGCGGCCAGTCGGGCTGAATCTCGGGCTAGATCCAGCGGTGGTGGCGATATCATGGCTGGGCGAGCGGGGGCTGTGATGGTCTCAGCTGCTGCCTTTGCTTCGCCACCATCAGGGCATAAGAGGATAGCCGGGGATTCTTCTGTTGCATTTAGGGGGGAATGACTTGGTAGCTGGACTTGCAAACAGCTGATCAGGACGGTTAAGAGGGATTTGGTTTTAGTGATGCAAATGTTTGAGGGGGTTGTGCTTATCTGGTCTGATATTGTTCTACGGCCAGCTTGTTGGGGGCAGCGACGGTGGTCGCAGGGATTAACAAAAATCAACAGGCAAATTGGGAGGTGGGTATGTGAACATGGTGGTTATCAAGTGATGCATACGTGGGCGGAGGTCGAGTGTGGGGGGTTGTATAGGAGTGACGGGGTGCATCTTTCTCCGGTGGGAGCGGACCTTCTGCTTAATGATTGGCAGGAGGTCTTGGAATGTGTAGTGCAGGGTGGCAGGAATCGGTCACAGCTTGGCACTAGGGGGGGCCAGCTCGGGCGGGTCGGATGGCCCGAGCCGGTGGTGGGATCCCGGAGGTGTCCGGGGTCCGGAGCCTTAGGCCAATTGGGGCATGGGCGGGGTGCCCACGGCCCAGACAACCCCGGATAGACTTTTGCTAGTGATATGGCGAAGTCGAACAGGGGCTTTAGGATTTTGACCAGCGGAGGTAAAAGCGGCCGGGGCAGAGGCGAGGTCACTTTGCTAATAGCATGGCTGGTGACACATTGCTCCGTCTGGGGGGGTGGGGGGTGGTTGTTGTTGATTTATTCTGGTTGTCACATGTTAAAATATTAACTTGGCAATAAAGCTGCGACCGGTTTGTTACCCAAGAATGGTTGTCTGTGGCATTTGTGATGCGCGTGGGGGGGGGGGGGGAGAGAGTTGGGGGTACGAGGAGGGGGAGCGCCGGGTACGTCTACCCGGTTACTGCCTGGATCAATACTCAACTTAAATTTAACACAAATTACTCAATAAAAGTTAATGAAAGTTATTAAGACAGTTAAAGAAAGTTATTACTTAGGAAAACTTTAAGAAAAAATGTACTTTCCATTTCCCCTCGCAGTTCTTACTGGATCTTTGTCTCTTTGTTTTGTTTTTGCTAAATTTGCTTAACAGCTGATCACATCCAAGTAAATGACAGAAGGTTCATTAAAAATGGTGTGGGGGGGATGGAATCCTCCAACTTTATTGGGTTAAAATTTAATTTGAAACTAATTTGAAATTTAATTTTCATGGTGCTAGATCACTGGCACTTTTGGCCGGAAAAAGTAGATCACGACCTGTTCGAAGTTGGACATGCCTGCTTTAGAGGAAAGGCGGGATAGAAGAAATATGATAGGGATGTTTAAATACCTCCTTGGCATAAATGCTCAAAAGGAGAGCCTCTTTCAATTGAAAGTAAGCTCTGCAATGAGGGGACATAGGATGAGGGTGAAAGGGGATAGACTCAGGAGTAATATGCAGAAATATTTCTTTACGAAAAGAGTGGTAGATTCGTGGAATAGTCTCTCAGTGGAGGTAGTAGAGATGAAGACAGCATCTGAATTCAAGAAAGTATGGGACAAACGCAGGAGATCTCTTAAGGAAAAAATAGGACTACAGTAGTTGATACGAGGGTTGCTATTTATATTTCTGGCCTAATAATGAAAAAACAAATATTTATGATAGAAATTGGTTTTATTGTTTTTCAAAATATTCTCCATGAAGATCAATACACTTTTGCATGCGTTTGAACCAATTTTCGAAGCACTTTTTCCACTCCGATTGAGGTAACTCCAAAACATGCGTTTTGAATGCATCAACCGCATCTTCGGGTGTTGAAAATCGTTGACCACGTAATTTGTTTTTGATGTGCGGGAATAAAAAGAAGTCATTGGGTGCCAAATCAGGGCTGTACGGTGGATGACCCATCAATTCGATGTTTTGGCCGGTCAAAAATTCCTTTGTTTGAGCCGATGTGTGAGAGCTCGCATTGTCATGATGAAGAATTATTCGCCTCTTCTTCGACTTTTTCCGAATTTCTCCAAAGACTTCTGGTAAACAAATGGTCGTGTACCATTCAGAATTGACCGTCCTACGTTGCTGTAATGGCACTGTTGCCACGTGACCGGTAATGCCGAAGAAACAGGCAACCATTTGCTTCAATGTGCTTCTTCCGCGAGCAACATTTGTTGGATTTGGCTCATCTTGGAAGACTCATACAGTCGATTGCTGTTTTGTTGCGGGCTCATATGCATAGATACATGATTCGTCACCTGTGTAGATGTTATACACAGTCTTTGATGCACCTTGAACGTATTTTTCAACATTTCCTTGCACCAATCGACACGAGCCTTCTTTTGAGCGTTTGTCAGATTATGCAGGATCCAACGCGAACAAATCTTTTTTACGGCCAAATGATCATGCAATATCTTATTGATGCTTGTCATACTAATGCCCAAAAATGCCTCAATCTCACGGTATGCCACATGACGATCTTGCTTTATCAGTTCACACACAGCATCGATATTTTCTGGCACAACAACCGATTTTGGACGACCCTGATGGAATTCATCCTGGAGCGAACGTCGGCCACAATTGAATTCATCATACCAGTTTTTTACAGTGCTGTAGGATGGTGCTTTATCGCCGTATAAAAAATTAAGTTCATCGATGCACTCTTGTCTTGATAATCCACGTCGAAATTTATGAAAAATAATCGCACGAAAATGTTCACGAGTTAATTCCATTTTTCGCCCGAGATGAATTTTTTAAGTTACTGTAAGCAACAAATCGCGCTCAAATGATAAAATGTTATGAATAAGGTTATGTTCAACAATGTCAGTGTTCCAATGGAACCATTGGATGGCGCCTGGCAACACTTACTGTTGCTAAGGCCAGAAATATAAATAGCAACCCTCATATGAAGGGCAGACTAGATAGGCTATGTGATCTTTTTCTGCCATCATGTTGCTATGTTTCTAACTCACTTCTCTACATTTCTCTTTACCACAATATCTTCCCTCTATCAGTGCCTTATCAGTCCTCTTCTTTCTGCCTTTCTCACACTCCCTCTGTGACTCTCTTGTCTTCAATTTCCTGCGCTGGTTTATTTTATTTATTTATGTATTAACAGGTCTTTTATACTGCTTTATCATTTCAATCAAAGCGGTTTGCATTGTAACTGAAACTTGGTAATGTACATTGATAACTTGGAACTTTCTGAGGCAATGGAGGGTTAAGTGACTCTCCCCACCTCATTTTCCCCACTTTGTTTCTCACTCCCTCCGACTCCAGGGCTTTGGCACGCTCTAGTCTCCAATCTCTCTTTCTCTGGCTCTGCCCTCCTCACACTCCTTTTGCTTGTCCCAGGGCCAGTGCAATGACATGAGGCACCTCATTCTTGGAGCTCCTCTGCTCCTGCCTCCACTGTCACCCTTCTCTCAGACCTTTAAAATAGCACTACAGCACCAACCTTATCCTCTGGCGCTGCGATGCTGTTCCTACGTTCACCCTCTCTGATTCCACTTTCTGTTTGCATGGGGATGGAAGTGGCTGGATCAATGCCCTCGGACCATTGGCTCTCTAGGTGGTTGCCTAGCCTAATGGTAGCATCAGCCCAGGTTTGTCCCCTCCTCAGTCCCCTCCATCCCAAATCTCCCCTTTTCTCGCTCTTCTTCGAAGCCTTCATCTTCATCCTTATTTCTTCTCATAGGAGAAGCAGGATGGGGAAATAAAAGACCATTAACTATTTCCATGGTGGTGGCCCCTCTTCCTCCTTCTCCTTTGACATTCTCATGTCCATTCCAAACTGGAAGTACATGACACAAATTGGGAAGAAGGGAGAACATTGGGAAACCAAGTATAGTGCTTTCATTATTCCTTTGTTGCATGTTTGCTGTACCAGTGCAGGAAACCAAATAAGGGAGACAAGTGGATAAGCAGACAGCCTGGGAGGCTCCAAGAAGATGGGAGGTGTGTTCCGTTTCACTTTCTTCCTTACCATTAGCCTCCAGTGATCCGCTCCCCTCCATCTTCCTTCAAGGTTTCCACTTTCTCCTACTCATTCCTGCCAACATTCAAGCTCTCCTCCCCTATAGTATTAATTTAACCTTCTACCTTCTCTGGGGTCCAACTTCCTCACTCCTTTCTAGAGAGCAGGCATTGCCAGGGTAGAGCAGAAGTGCTGGATTTCTCATCCAGATTATAATTTATAAGCTGCTTTCTCCTGGAGGGAAAGGAGGAAGGAAGCAGCCACGGGGACAGGAAGCAGTGTGCTTTTATGCTTCCCAGCACTGCTTTCTGCCTTTGCTTAAGTTCTGGGATGCTTCACCAGTTCCTCTCACTACTTGACAGTGGCTCTGCTGTTGATCTTGGAAAAGCAAGCAAAGAAAAGGGTCTTTAGGAGGGAGGGAGCACAGAATTCAGGGTGACTTAGTAGCCATGCACTTGAAAGTGCATGATAGACTGGACAATAAGCGTGATAACGGAACAGGTCCTAAGCTAGCTCACATTGAAGAGAACCCTGTTACTACTGTGATGTCACAGACCCTGCCCCATGTATGAAGGATGGACTTTCCGACATCACTTACTCCTCTGCTGTTATTACAGAAAATCAGATTCAGCCAACAGTCACTGGTGGCCTTCTTTGAAGTAAACCTGCTCACATTATGAGTCTAAAACACATTGGTATTTGTTCAGCCCAGCCGTTTTCAAGCTCCTGTGGACAAACAGAAGTCCATATTTGGGTTTTCTTAATGGCATCATTCATAAAAGGGTCTATATGGGGCTGATAAAGACATTTACCACAGTTGGAATAATTATGTTGCAGACCTGAAGGGACTGGAATTACAATATGTGCTCCCTTAACCTTCTATTCTAACCCCAAGCTAGCCAAAAAGAAGTTATTTACATACATACCTACATGAATGTTATCCACTTCTCAGAGTGCTCTGTCTGAAGTCTGTCTGAGCGTAAGATGCCATATTGGGTTAGACCAATGGTCCATCAAGCCCACTATCCTGTTTCCAACAGGAGTCAATCTAGTTCACAAATACCAGTCAGGTTCCCAAAAGGTATACAGATTCCATGCTGCTAGTCCAATGGGAAAGTAGTGGATATGTGGCAGGTGAAGGCCTGTGATCCACAGTGTCTGACATAAGCAGGCAGGCCTAACTAGCTTGACCTGTAAATGAAGCCTGTGAAGAGGCCCATAGGAATTACACATCCCCCAACATGCTGCTATTGTAGAATTAGAACTCAGTAAAAGTATTGGATTAGCTTAGACAAGCAGAACTGAAAGTTGGAAAAATACAGAAAAATCTGTTTAAAAGCCACTGATAAGAGAATACAGCTGTAAGGGATTTAATTAAAACTGCTGACAGAAAGGTTACAGAGCCCTGCTTCCCCGCACGTACTAACTAGCCCAATGGCCTTGGAAATAGGAAAGTAACAAGTTGGTGAACTGGCCATTGTAATTGGGACTAGAAGGGGGGGTGAGCAGGTGCTGAGCCCACTCAAAGAACATAGTTGGATAATCATATCAGTACCGGGACCAATAGAAGGGATCCGGGAGGTACGGGAGGTTACCGGGACCAATGAAATGTTTTCCTATACCTAGAATGGAGCAAAAGTCTATAAAAGTTGTTGTATTGCCAGAGAACAGGGCTCAGCCATTTTGAATCTGATTCTGCTTGAGACTTGTGCACAAATAAATGATTTGGACCTTCTGAACAGACTCCTGGTATCATTGGTTTGTCTGCGCTCTGCTGCTACAGATATACAGATATGTTGCTATGTTTGTATTTTTCCTTCTACTCACTAGATGTCTTGTTTGTTTTGTTCTTTCACCGCCTTGATTATATGATAAGGCGATATATAAATACAGTTAAATAAATAAATAAATACCTGGTCCACTTTTATAATGGTCTATGGATTTAACCTCCAAGAACTTGCTTAAACCTCTTTTAAATCCAGCTACATCAGCAGCTTTTACTACATCCTCTGGTAATGAATTCCAGAGTTTGATTATGCACTGAGTGAAAAAAAATATTTTCTCTGTTTAGTCTTAAATGTGCTACATTGAAGCTTCATTACATGACCCTGTGGTAGTGTGGCATGCGGTGGGAAGAGGTTTTCTTTAAAACACAGGTCAGGCAGCAGTTCAGGGAAAACAAAAGCAGTTTTTATTCTGTCCCAGCTTCTTAAACCTCACAAGCTGGCTTGCCTTGGAAGGACTTCTGACTCCATGGGCCTCTCCCCCTCCTGCAGCCTGCTGATTTCTTAACCTCTCCCTGTGACCCATGCCCTCCGAGCCCTGAAATCTGGCCTGCAGACTCTCCTAAAGGGAACTGTTGATGATCCCTTTGGAGAGGGATGGGTAGCATTCAATAGACCCCATCACAGTCTTCTAGTCTTTCTACTTCTTGAAGGAGTAAACAACTGATCTACATTTATCCATTCTACTGCATTCATTATTTTATAGACCTCTACCTTATCTCCTTTCAGCCGTCTCTTTTCCAAATTGAAGAGCTCTAAACCTTTAAGCCTTTCCTCATAGGAATATCCTTCCATCCCCTTTGCCATTTTTGTTGCTCTACTCTGTACCTTTTATAATTCTGCTATATCCTTTTTAAGATATGATGACCAGAATTGCACACAATATTCAAGATATGTTTTCACCATGGAGCGATACAGAGGCATTATAATATCCTGCGCTTTATTCCCCATTCCTTTTTTTATGATTCCTAGCATTCTATTTGATTTTTTGGCTGCCACCGAACACTGGGCAGAGGGCTTTAATGTATTACCCACAATGACACCTAAATCCTTTTCCTGGGTGGTGGTTCCTAATGTAGAACCTCGTATCATGTAATCATAGTTGGGCTGTTCTTCCCTAAGTGCGTAATTTTGAACTTCTCCACATTAAATTTCATCTGCCATTTGGACACCCAATCTCCCAATTTATCAAGGCCTTCCTGCAATTTTTTACAATCCTCTTATTTTTTAACAACTTTGAATAATTTAGTGTCATCTGCAGATTTGATCACCTCACTCGTTATTCCCATTTACAAGTCATTTTTAAATATGTTAAAAAGCAGTGAGCCCAGCACAAATTCCTGGGGTACTCTACTATTCACCTTTCTCAATTGAGAAAATTGGCCATTTGGCCCTACTCTCTGTTTTCTATCTTTCCACCATTCCTAATCCACAATAGTCTATTGCCTCCTATCCAATGGCTTTTTAATTTCCCCAAGAATCTCTCATGAGGCTCTTTGTCAAAGACTTTCTGAAAATCAAGATGCACTTTATCTACCTCTTTATTCACACCTTCCAAAAAATATAAGAGATTGGTGAGGCAAAACTTTGCTTGACTAAATCCATATTGGCTTTTTGCCATTAAACCATGACTATCTGCATGTTCAGTAATTTTGTTTTTTATAATGGTTTCTACCATTCTGCCCATTACTGATGTCAGGCTCACTGGTCTGTAGTTTCCCAGATCACCTCTGGGACCCTTTTTAAAAACTGCTGTTACACTGGCCGCTCTCCAGTCTTCAGGTATTATAATGATAGATCACAGATTACATGAGTATTTCTATAATCTCATATTTCAGTTCTTTCAGCACCCTGGGATGTATGCCATCCAGTCCAAATGATTTGCTATTCATTAGTTTATCAATTAGCTGTACTACATCTTCACAATTTATCAAGATTTATTTCAGTTCTCCTGATTCATCACCTTTAAATATCATTTCTGGCATGGGTATATTTCCTACATCATCTTCAGTAAAGACTGAAGCAAAAACTTCATTCAGTCTGGGCATCCCTTTTGTCATGCAGCTCAAATTTGGTCACATGGGAGAAAATGTATTCAAATTATTTTCTTTTCCCCATATGAAAATTATGAGAGCAGAGCCATATCATAACTAGTCTGGTATAATTACATCCCAGTCATGGTTGTCCATGAACCATGTCTCTATATCTGCCACTAAATCCAAGTCAGACTCTTCCCTCAACATCTGGGATCTTATGTCCCATGCTATAGGCATTTATACACACCGCTTTCCAGATGTTGCCCCTTTTACCCATTTCTACAGAGGTATTTAATCTTTTACTTATGTAGGGACTTTCACTTACCCGTGTGCTTTCTTTATCCATTCCCAATGAATCTAATTTAAAGCCCTCTTCAATAAGTTAACCAGTCTGCAGCTGAAGACACTTTGACCCCTCTTGGACAGATAGACACTATATCTGCTCTGCAGTCCTGGGAACATCATCCCATGTCCCAGGAAACCAAAATGCTCTCATTGACATCATCCATGCAGCCATGCATTCATCTCCAGGATGCGAGTTTTTCTGCCTCAGCATTTACCCTCAACGGGAAGGACTGAAGAGAACACCATCTGTACACCAATCTGCTTCACCCTCTGTCCCAGAACCATGAAGTCACTTTTGATCCACTCAGAGGGATACCTAGCAGTATCATTTGTGCCGACATGGATAAGCAACATTGGTTAATAGTCAATAGGCTTGATGATTCTTGGCAATCTGTCCATAACATCTCAGATTTTGGCACCTGGCAGCAGCACACCTCTCTGGACATCAAGTCTGGTCAGCAGATGGACCCCTCAGTACCCTTCAGAAGAGAGTCACCAACCACCACTACTTTTCACTTCCTTGTCGTCATTGATTCTGCAACTTTGGGGTATATGAGCTCTAGTTCTTCCCTTTCCTGGATTGCTTTCACATCCTCCACTTCCAGGGCTACATACTGGTTCTTCACTTCAAGGGCTGGAGGAGTTGGAGTATCGATTTTGCAGACTCTGGTGACTCGTATCCAGTTATGCCTATAGTTGGTGATTCGATCATTAGGCATGTAGATAGCTGGGTGGCTGGTGGACGTGAGGATCGCCTGGTAACATGCCTGCCTGGTGCGAAGGTAGCGGACCTCACACGCCACCTAGATAAGGTCTTAGATAGTGCTGGGGAGGAGTCTGCTGTCTTGGTACATGTTGGTACCAATGACATAGGAAAATGTGGTAGGGAGGTTCTGGAAGCTAAATTTAGGCTTTTAGGTAGGAAGTTGAAATCCAGAACTTCCAGGGTAGCGTTCTCCGAAATGCTTCCCGTTCCACGCGCAGGACCCAATAGGCAGGCAGAGCTCCGGAGTCTCAATGCGTGGATGAGACAATGGTGCAGAGATGAGGGGTTCGGATTTGTTAGGAACTGGGGAACATTCTGGGGAAAGGAGGGGCTCTTCCGAAGGGATGGGCTTCACCTTAACTGGGATGGAACCAGGCTGCTGGCATTAACCTTTAAAAAGGAGATAGAGCAGCTTTTAAACTAGATAATAGGGGAAAGCCGACAGTCGCCCAAGAGCGCATGGTTCAGAAGAATGTATCCTTGAAGGATACTACAAAAAGCAGAGAGGTTCCAAAAAAGAGTAAAGTAGCCCAAATGCCCTCGAGTATGGAGCAGACAGAACTTAAAGATCCCAAATTACCCATGTCTACCAATAGCCAAATTAATATGAATAAAATACAGTCTCTAAAATGCTTGTATGCAAATGCTAGAAGTCTACAAAACAAGATGGGAGAGTTAGAATATATAGCACTAAACGAGAGGTTAGATATGATTGAAATATCAGAGACATGGTGGAAGGAGGACAACCAGTGGGACACTGTGATACCTGGGTACAAACTATATCGAAATGATAGAGCTGATCAAATTGGTGGAGGGGTTGCGCTCTATGTTAGAGAGGGCATTGAGTCAGAAAGGATTAAAGTTTTGCAAGAAACAAAATTTGCTGTAGAATCTCTATGGATTGAAATTCCATGTAAAAAGGGGAAGGCGATGGCAGTGGGGGTGTACTATCGTCCGTCTGGCCAGAATGAACAAATGGATGATGAAATGCTCAAAGAAATCAAGGAAGCTAGCAAAAGTTACAGTGCAGTAATAATAATGGGTGATTTCAATTACCCCGGCATCGACTGGGTCAGTGTCACAACAGGACATGCTAGGGAGATAAAGTTCCTAGATGAAATAAATGACTGCTTCTTGGAGCAGCTGGTTCATGAACCGACCAGAGGGGAAGCAATATTAGACCTAGTCCTTAGTGGAACACCAGATGTAGTGCAAGAGATAAGGGTGTTGGGGCCACTTGGCAATAGTGATCATAGCATGATCGCCTTTGATTTAATTAGTGGAGGAGGGATAGTAAGGAAATCCACAGTACTACCCTTTAACTTTCGAAAGGGAGACTATGATAGAATGAGGAAAACAGTTAAGAAAAAACTAAAAGGAGCAGTTGCAAAGGTTAAAGACGTACATCAAGCTTGGGTGTTGTTGAAAAATACTATCTTGGAAGCCCAGACCAGCTGTATTCCACGCTTTAAGAAAAGTGGAAGGAAGTCCAAAAAATTGCCAGCATGGTTTAAAGCTGAGGTCAGAGAGGCTGTTGTTGCCAAAAAAGCATCTTTCAAGAAATGGAAAAAAGAGCCAAATGATGAAACCTGGAAACAGCACAAGCACTGGCAAGTCAAATGCAAGGCATTGATAAGGCAGGCAAAGAGAGAATTTGAGAAGAAGCTTGCTGCGGAAGCAAAAACGCGAAATAAAGACCTTTTCAAGTACATTCGTAGCAAAAAACCCGTGAGAGAGTCAGTTGGTCCATTAGATGATAAAGGGGTTAAAGGAGCACTAAGAGGCGACAAGGCGATAGCGGAGAGACTGAATGAATTCTTTGCTTCGGTCTTTACTGAGGAAGATGTAGGGATGTTACCCACGACTGAAGTGGTATTTAAAGGTGTGGAAGAATTGAAGGAAATATCGATACATCGGGAAGATGTCCCACAACTATTAGATAAACTGAAGAGTAGCAAATCACCTGGGCCGGATGGTATACATCCAAGGGTGTTGAAAGAACTGAAATTTGAGATTGCAGACCTGCTATCAGTAATCTGTGAACTATCATTAAAATCATCTCTAATACCTGAGGATTGGAGGATCGCCAATGTAACACCAATTTTTAAAAAGGGTTCGAGGGGTGATCCGGGAAACTACAGACCGGTGAGCCTGACATCAGTACCGGGAAAAATGGTAGAAACCATCATAAAGAATAAAATTACTCAGCATATAGATAGTCATGACCTAATGGGAGACAGCCAACATGGCTTTAGACAAGGAAGATCTTGTCTTACTAATCTGTTATGTTTTTTTGAAGGAGTGAATAAACAGGTGGACAAAGGTGAGTCGGTTGATATTGTGTATCTGGACTTTCAGAAAGCCTTTGACAAGGTCCCTCATGAGAGACTTTTGGCAAAACTAAAGAGTCATGGGATAGGAGGCAGTGTACTACTGTGGATCAGGAACTGGTTAAAAGATAGAAAGCAGAGGGTAGGGCTAAATGGCCAATTTTCCCAATGGAGAAAGGTGAATAGTGGTGTACCCCAGGGATCTGTGCTGGGTCCGCTGCTTTTTGACATATTCATAAATGACCTGGAAAGTGGAATAACGAGTGAGGTTATCAAATTTGCTGATGACACAAAACTATTTAAAGTTGTTAAAACCCAGGAGGATTGTGGAAAATTGCAAGAGGATCTTGATAAATTGGAAGACTGGGCATCAAAATGGCAGATGAAATTTAATGTGGAGAAGTGCAAGGTTATGCACCTAGGGAAGAACAACCCAAACTATGGTTACACGATGCAAGGTTCCACATTAGGAACCACCACCCAAGAAAAAGATTTAGGCGTCCTTGTGGATACCATGTTAAAAACCCTCAGCCCAGTGTGCAGCGGCGGCCAAGAGAGCAAATAGAATGCTAGGTATGATAAGGAAAGGAATGGAAAATAAAACAAAAGATATTATAATGCCTCTATATCGTTCCATGGTGAGACCGCACCTTGAATATTGTGTGCAATTCTGGTCGCCATATCTTAAAAAGGATATAGCAATTTTAGAAAAGGTTCAGAGAAGAGCCACCAAAATGGTAAAGGGGATGGAAGGCTACTCCTATGAAGAAAGGCTAAAAAGGTTGGGGCTCTTTAACCTGGAAAAGAGACGGCTGAGGGGAGATATGATAGAAGTCTATAAATTAATGAACGGAGTGGAACGGGTAAACGTAGATCGATTGTTTACCTTATCAGAATATAGAAAGACTAGGGGACATGCAATGAAGCTACAGGGTAAACTATTTAAGACTAATAAAAGAAAATATTTTTTCACTCAACGTGTAATCAAACTCTGGAATTTGTTACCGGAGGATGTAGTAAAGGCTGTTAGTGTAGCTGGGTTTAAAAAAGGTTTGGACAAGTTCCTGGAGGAAAGGTCCATAAACCATTATTAAGAAGGGACCCAGGATATCAATGCTTGAACCAATACAAGCATTGTGGAACCTGTGTCCCTTGGGGAAACTGCTAGGTACGTATGACCTAGATTGGCCACTGTTGGAAACAGAATACTGGGCTTGATGGACCTTGGTCTGACCCAGTATGGCATATCTTATGTTCTTATGTTCAGTTCTTCTTAATCTGCAGCCTCCCATCTTCACCTCTGTCAGAGAACTTGGATGTTTCAAAAACTCGAATGCTTCTCAGCTTTGCCACCTCTTCTCTGAGCCTTCAACTTGTTTCATGAGGGCTTCAGTTTGCAGGCATCCTACACATGAAACCAGTTCTTCAACTGGAATCAGGCTGTCTGGAAAGAGGCAGAAACTGTAACAGGGGCAACAGCTTTGGCAATATGATTTTTACCAGCCATTGTTCAGTTGGGGGAGCTTTGGTACCTTGCTTGCAATGGAGTGCCTGTTTGGAAGCATTTAAGGAATCACATACACCTGTAAATCACATCCATTTTTAAATGACCATTTTAGAAAGGGGTCCAGTTAACACATAGATGACAATACCATATCGACAGTGCACAGGGGCGCGACCTGGGTGGCACAAAAATCTACACATGTATTCCCAATTTCATATAGGGAATGCATGTATAAGCCCAAAATTGTCCATTGAGAATGAAAACATATAGTCAACTATTTATTATGATGGAGAACCAAATAGCAAGACAAGAAAACCTGACTCAAATAAGGTTTACTATTCTACAGATGGCTGGCAACTGGGATATCCTTGGCAATGTGCACTAGAATAACTAGTTAGAATAGGTGAGGCAGCTGACCCTTTTCTACCATCGGCTATGTTACTATGGGGGAACTGGGATCTAACAAGGTTTTTTTCTCTGTGTCTTGCTCCTGACTTATTTCCTATGGAACTGGGCTGCATAAGCAGGATGAAATTTAAATGTGGTAGGGTTGTGACTGAACCGTAGGAAAACTTTTATGACTTCTTGTCCTTAGATCATACTACCATCACTTCTAAGAACCTTTGCTTTACCTTATTCGAGAGCATAACAAAAGATATGCCATAGTAGGTCAGAGCAAAGGTCCATCAAGTCCAGTATCCTGTTTCCAACAGTTGCCAATCCAGGTCACAAGTATCTGGCATAGCTCAACAGTAGCCAGATTCCTTTCTACTTATCCCTAGGGATAAGCAGTGATTTTCTCTTGGTCTCCCTTAATGGTTTGTGGATTTTTCTTCCAGGAATTTGCCCAAATCCTTTTTAAAGCCAGCTGCACTAACTGCTTTCACCACATCTCTGGCAGTGAGTTCCAAAGCTTAACTATGCGTTGAGAGGAAAAATATTTTCTTCTGTTTGTTTTAAATGTATTACTTTGTAACTTCATGTCCGGCCTCTAGTTTTTGCACTTTTTGAAAGGGTAAGCAATGGTTTTGTGTTTTGTTAGGTAAGTTGGCCAATGAAATTCTAGAGGAGCGTACAATCTTGCTTTTGGAGGGAACCAAGAAGAGTTGGCTCTATCCAGGTCTTTTATTGCTCCACGCAGCAGCTGAGGCAATTAGAGAGCAAATGGTACAAGACACAATCATAGTAACATAGTAAATGACAGCAGATAAAGACCAGTATGGTCCATCTAGTCTGCCCAGTAAGATGGCAGGAGTAGGTGCCACTCTGTGCAGGCTACCCCTCCCCATGTCTTTGTTTAGGGGTGAACCCACCGCTCCATGCAGGACACCCCTATTTGCTGAGACGTTAGATGGTTCCGTTTATTTTGATTTTATTCTGTTGCTATAAATGGATCCATTGTGTCTGTCCCATGCCATTTTGAATTCTGTCACTGTATTTGCCCCCACCACCTCCATCGGGAGGGCATTCCAAGCATCCACCACCCTCTCAGTGAAAAAGTATTTCCTGACATTGCCTTTCAGTTTTCCACCTTGCAGCTTCATGTTATGCCCTCTTGTTTTACAGCTTCCCCGTCTTTGGAAGAGGTTTGTTTGTTCATTCTTTCTCCTTAAGTATTTAAAGGTCTGAATCATATCTCCCCTATCCCTCCTCTCCTCCAAAGTACACACATTTAGGTCTTCAAGTCTCTTCTCATAAGGCTTCTGATGCAATCTCCAAATCATTTTGGTTGCCTTCCTCTGAACAGTTTCCATTCTTTTTACATCTTTTGCAAGATACGGTCTCCAAAACTGAACACAGTATTCCAAGTGAAGCCTCACCAGTGACTTATACAGTGGTATTAGAACCTCTTTCTTTCTGCTGGTAATTCCTCTCGTATGCAGCCCAGCATCCTCCTGCCTTTTGCCACGGCCTTGTCGCACTGCTTTGCCACCTTGAGATCTACAGAAATAATCACACCAAGGTCTTTCTCCTGATCCGTGCACACCAATCTCTCAACCCCTATCGTGTACATTTCTCTTAGGTTTCTGCTACCTAAGTGCATGACTCTGCACTTCTTTGCATTAAATCTTAATTGCCAAGCATTTGACCATTCTTCCAGCTTTTGTAGATCTTTTCTCATGTTAAGGACTCCCTCGGGGGAGTCCACTCTGTTGCAAATTTTTGTGTCTTCTGCAAAAAGACAGACCTTTCCATTCAGTCTTTCAGCAATATCACTCACAAATACATTGAACAGTGCCGGGCCCAGGAACCCTGGGGCATCCCGCTAATCACCTTCCTTTCCTCTGAGTGAGCTCCATTTACCATCACCTTCTGTCGTCTATCAGTCAACCAATTTCTGATCCAGTTTACCACCTTGGGACCCATCCCCAAACTACTAAGTTTATTGATAAGCCTCCTATGAGGAACAGTATCAAAGACTTTGCTGAAATCCAGGTAGATGACATCCATCGCATGCCCCTGATCTAGTTCTCTGGTCACCCATTCAAAGAACTCAATCAGATTTGTTTGGCAAGATCGTCCTTCGGTAAAACCATGTTGCCTCGGATCTTGCAACCTGTTGGTTTTGAGAAAGTTCACTATTTGCTCCTTCAGAAGTGCCTCCATTACTTTTCCCGCCACTGAGGTAAGGCTCACAGGCCTATAGTTTGACACTTCTTCCCTGTCACCACTTTTGTATAGAGGTATGACATCAGCCATTCTCCAGTCTTGAGGAACTACTCCTGTTTCCAAGGAACTGTTGAAAACATCCTTTAATGCTCCTGCAAGAACCTCTGAGCTCTTTCAGTATCCTGGGATGTATCCCATCCGGTCCCATGGCCTTGTCCACTTTCAGTTTCGCAAGTTGTTCTAACAAATCATCTTCTGTGAATGGTGTGATATCTACTTCATTCACATTTTTATATTTGGGAGTCAGAGGTGGTCCTTCTCCAGGATTTTCTTTAGTAAAAACAGAGCAGAAGTATTTTTTTAGCAATTTTGCTTTTTCAATGCCACGTTCCATGAATCCATTCCCAGCGTTTCTGAGTCCTGCAATTCCATCTCTGATTCTCCTCCTCTCCCGAATATACCTGAAGAAAGTTTTGTTGCCACACTTCACATCTTTAGCCATCTTTTCCTCTGCCTTTGATTTTGCTTTCCTTATTCCTCTTTTTGTCTCTTTTAGTTTGATCCTGTATTCCTTTCTGTGTTCCTCTGTTTGCAAGCTTTTGAATTTTCTGAAAGCTGTGTTTTTTGCCTTTATTTGAGCAGCCACTTCTTTGGAGAACCAAATAGGTTTCCTTCTCCTTTTGTTTTTATTTACATTTCTTACATATTTATCCATTGCCCCTTTTATTGCCACCTTTAGTTTAGCCCATTGCAATTCCACTTCCCTTATCTCTGTCCACCCTGTCAACTCCTCCTTTAGGTACATGGCCATTTTATTGAAGTCAATGTTTTTGAAGTTTAGAACTTTGAGCTTGATATAGTTGGACTGCACCTTGTTTTTTATCTCAAGCCACACCTTGTGATGATCGCTGCTGCTCACAGGTGCACCCACCCAGACATTCGACATGCTATCACCGTTGGTGAGGACTAAATCCAGTGTTGAGCTTTCCCTTGTTGGTTCCATCACCATTTTTCTAAGTAACGCATCTTGCAGAGCATCCACAATTTTTTTGCTTCTTTCCAGATTTGCAGAAGGAGTAATCCAATCTAAGTGTCCTTGGCCAGCAGGTCTTACCTGAACCCAGGGCACTTTTAGATTTCTGATTGGAGGGCTACCCAAGGAATGCAAGCAGACAGATTATTCCCAGAAGTGAATGTAAAACCAGCAGTTAACTTAGCTACACAACAGCAATTAAATATTATATATCAGCTACACAACCAACAGGATAGGTAAGAAAATAGGTAAGAGATACCAAGCTGCAAGCTTATTAAAAGATACAAAGCTACAAGCTTATCTGTTTGTATGAGAAGCTGTGGAGCCCAGATTCAACCAGGTGTCTGCAGGATACAAAGCTATAATCAGAAAATGATAAGCAAATGTGTCACACACAGGTGGTGTACTAGCAGCAGCAAATAATTAATAATTTGGCTGCATCTGGTATTATCTCACAAGACTTATTTCAATTATTACAAGAACTCACTGGAGTTAAGCATGGGTCCATGGGTTCTTTCTTTTCTGGTGAGCTATTTGTTGACTTTTTGAAGATACGTTTTCCAGATGGTGTTGTAATCAGGGGTTTGTGGTTGATTGTGCCATTGGAACCCAAGATAACCATGTTGTGAGGAGCAATCCAATTGTACGTTCCATTGGGAATGAATGCACCGGTACCCATAATATTGATGCATGGTGGGTGCCTTAACAGAACAGCATGAGTATGAAATTTCCATCTCATAGGACAAGGCTAACTGCAATAAGTTACTAACTTGGTCATCTTTAGATCTATTGCTACTTTAGAAGTTGAATTAGTGTTGACCTGTTAAATTGCCAGCTAGATTCCTTGATCAAGTTTCCATCTCTAGTCTGCACAAACATGGGGGATTGTTATCTCTATTTCTAGCACATCTGATAAATTTGTCCTTTCAGTAAAGTAGAATATGGAATGATTTGAAGCAAGCAATTGTAACTTCTATTTTTAAGAAAGGAAATAAAAAGGGTGTGAAGTATTCAGACTTTCCCCCTATTTCGAACCTCCCCTTCCCTGCCAAAGTGCTAGCGAAGATAGTTTTGATTCTACTCTCACGTTTTTTAGACTCTGCGCATGCTTTATATGATACTCGGCCTGAGTATAGGCACCATCAGAGCACAGAGAATGTGGGGTCCTTTTACTAAAGTGTGCTAAGCAGTTCACACATGTTTCCGTGTGTAGTAACTGCGCACTAGGGCCCACATAACTGTTACCATGGGGACGTGACAGCTTCTGCACGCTGATTTGCCTGCTGCCAATCATGCATTAGGGTAGTGAATGGGCGGGTTAGAGGTGGAAAGTAGATATGGGGAGCACAGTGCAGTTAGCACAAGAGGACATATTGCATGCTGTTAAAGTTACAATTAGTGCGGGCGCAGTAGTGGAGTTAATAGCACTGTGCATTGGGGTACTCATCCGCATGTTAACTGCCAGAAACATGCTGGCCACGCCCCAACAGTTACTGCAGAGGATTTGCACCTATCGTACATTAGTTTTTGTGCTAAATGCACGTTAAGTGCAAAAGCCTAGCACACTTTAGTAAAAGGACCCCTTTGTTACTTGTTATTTGTGATAGTGTTATGATCAAGGCAGATCAGGGGTTTGATGCCCTTTGGATAAAACTGGATCTTACTATGGCTTATGATGCTGTGTCTCATAATTTACTACTGGGCCAACTTAAAAGTCTGGGCATTAGATCTAGTGCTCTAAGTTGGTTCACCTTATATTTGTCAGGTAGGACCCAGGAGGTTTATTGGAATCAGATTATTTCTCCCTTCAGAACAGTGCAGAGAGAGATTTCTCTCAAGAATCCTTCCTCTTACCTATTCTGTTTAATTTGTATTTAGCTACTTTAGCAAGGAAATTGGAGCAGTACAATATTAAGGTTCATTTTTTTTGCTGATGACATCTGACTGGTTGTATTTATAAAGGTTATGTCCTACTTCATTCAGATCTTGGCTTCATTCAGATCTTGACGTAACCCAAATGAACTTCATCCAATAATTCCTACTAGTTCAGTTTTCCTACAACGTCAGCCTCAGAAAACAACCATTAGCACTAAAGAGTACTGGGATTCAATATCTTCCCAGACATGTGCTGGTTTAACATCAACGGCTGAAGTTGATTGAAAACTGTGTAGTATCCACTGCCATAAGTGCTACCCAAATTTTAGGATTGATGTAACTTGTTCTATAATAAAATACATCTCAATCTGTTCATTCACTACTAGTAGCACAAAGAATACTTAGCTTGTTCATCTGTGGGATACTTCACAGCACACGGAATTTTTTCTATTTTTTTCAAATTTTCTTTCTGTTTATATTTTCTTTCAATTTTCTTCTCTTCTTCTCAAACGCAGCTCTTAAAGCACGTCCCGACGCCAGCCTTACAAGGCGCCCATGCATTTCTCCGCTCAGGGTTTATCAAGGGACTTATACATACACCAATTTTTCTATAAAAAACCACATTCTAAATCACTGAACTGTAATGATGAAATTGAAAAATGCACACACTATAAATGTTGAAAGATGTATCACAACAATCAAAGAGAGAAAGATAAAAAACAATATTAAGCTGATGGTAATATACTTCTCGTCTCGAAGCAAGATTCCCCTCTGGCACACATTCAGATCTTGGCTACATCACCACCATTTGGTTCTGAACTTGGGTAAGCTAGAAGCCATGCAGATCTCCATGAGAGATCATGTTCCTACACCTCCTCTTTCTCATGGCAATGCTTTGAAATTTTGTGAGGAATTTGAGTCTAGGCATTCAGTGCAACAATTGCTTAACATGGTCTTCTTGTCTAAATGCTGCTGTTCATTCTTGCTTTTTGCACCTTTGAATGATTTGTCAGCTAAAGCCTTTGGTTGTTTTTTTTTTGGGGGGGGGGGGTTCTATTTAAAGTTTATTGAACACAACAGCATAAGAGATACATAAGAACACCAATAATCACAACAGTTACAATAATAAATAAGTCACTCTCTTTCTTATTTGGTTAAAATAGTACATGCCACTGTTACAAGTCATTTAAATTACTGTAATTAATTGTAGTTAGGATTGCCTGCTAACAGTCTTAAGAGAATGCATCTTATCCAAAACACTGCTGCTGGATTGATTAAGAGTAAAAAAGAAGTTGGATTACATTACCCCAGTACTTGGTGGCAGGGCTGTACCGAGGGAAGATTGTGCCCTGTGCGACTTGCACATCGGGCGCCCCCCTCCCCCGCGGTGGAGAGATGAGGCGCGCCTGATGTGCAACAGTGCAAGTTGCCGGCATGCTAAGCAGATCTTTCCCTCCCTGCTCTTGCATGCCGGCGGAATGCTTAGCTGTCCTGCCATTGCCTACCGCCGCTGAGAGAAGAAAAAGTGGCGGCGGCAGGCAATGGAAGACAGGTAAAATGCGCCCCTTAAGCCTTTGCGCCCTGTGCGGCCGCACTGCTCGCACAGGGCTAGGTATGGGCCTGCTTAGCGGCCTATTCTGGAAACATCGGACCTGCTATTCAAAGGGGTTTATGCAGTTTTCAGGACCTGCAAACTGCATAAACCCTGCTGAGCCTGATGTTCAGGGGTTAGTGCCGCTGAATATCCCCACAGACTACCTTGGCACTAACCAGATAATCCTGGGGTAATCCGTCACAGGACTGGGGTCCCGGCATCTATCAGCAGCAATTTTCAGCTCGCTAATCAAATAGGTAAATGCATAAAGTTAGGATAGGTCAATGGCTGTCATAACTTTATACAGTTTTGGTATCTGGTTAGAGGCTAAATATCGCCACTGCCTGGATAGCAAACGCTGTGGGCGGCAAAACCAGATATTCAGCACCAGGCGTCGGATAGGCTCTGATGCTGAATATTTGGTTTCACTTTGGAAATGTTGACCACTATGGGCTGAATATTGACCTAACTGTATCTTGTTTATAAAGCTTTCAATATGGGAGTTCCACTTTGTCTGATAGAGTGTTGGAATATATCCCTACGGACAACTGCATTCCTCTCAGCAACATTTGCTGCAATTGGCTGCTTTCTAAGGTACAGTTATCTACCATTCAAAGCCAGGCATTCTGTTATGCTGGTCCTTCCTTATGGAACGCTCTGCCTTACGAATTCTGCAGCATAACTAATTTATTTGTCTTTTAGAAAAGCCTTAAAAATATAGCTTTTCAATTAGCATTTTAATTAATGTGACATGTTGCCCTATCAGTTTTTATGCCATTTATTCCAGTTTTCTACTGTTTTTGTTTATTATTATATGTTATTGTATCTTTCTCAATATTTTTGAAAACCGCTTTAATGCAGTTTTTGTGATAAGCAATATTTTTTAAATTAATAAATCATTTCAAACCTGTGTCACTCCACTCAGGATTTTATAGATCTGTATCATATCTTCTCTAAACCCTCTCTTCTCCAAGCTGAAGAGCCCTAACCTCTGTAACTTTTCCTCATAGGAGAGTGATTCACACCCTTTATCATTTTAGTAAAAGTTTACTGATGCCATCAGTGACTTTCCAAAAAAAGGATTGAACCTTATATATTTCTAAAAGACACAGATGTATTTGTACCCCAAAGAGAGGCCAGTCATATAGTCTTTATTCTATGCTTATAAGCCACTTTTCAAACTCAAGATACCATATAAGATATTTGTCCAACTCAAGAATCTGTTTGCCACACCCTCTTTACCAGCCTCTGAATGGGTGAATTGATTTATTTATTAGGTTTTATATACCACTTTATCATTTCAATCAAAGCAGTTTACATTGAAATGTAAACTTGGTAATGTATATTAAACAGGGACATTGATAACTTGGATTTCTCTGAGGCAATGGAGGGTTACGTGACTTGCCCAAGGCCACAAGGAGTGTAGTGGGAATCAAATGCTGGTTTTTGAGTTCCCAAGCCAGTGTTCTTAACCATTAGGCTACCCTTCCACTCCCACTGTGCACCCAGCAAGGGCGGCTCAAGACCAGTCTGCTGCCTGAGGCAAGAGATGAGCTGGAGCCTCCCCCCCCAGCAGCCAAAATGGAGGGGCTTCCCCAGAGCCCTAGTCAGAAACCCTCCACTCAACACCAGTGAGGTGGTTGCCCCTGAATAAAAAAAGCAATATATTCCTAGGCTATATAAGATTGGTTTTTTTTGTTTTTAATTTTGTTGTGTTGTTTTTATGCAGCAAAAAATGTAGCAGCTTAATTATATAGCCTATGAATCTAATCTAAAACATACTGACCTTGCACATTGGATTGTCATGCTATTAAATGTAACTATATTTTAATTTAATTAACAGATTTTTTAGATACCGCTCCTTCCATTGATCAGATGCGGTTCCCACAGAACAACAATAAACAGTGCAAGCTGTTTTTACATATAACAATTTGTAACTTAGATATTACAGTTAACAATTAACAATTAGTGAACTATGTACAATTGAAACAGGATTAAACTATATACAGAGTTATTTGTCTTCAATACATTGTTTTAGGGGTACAGTACTTCATTCCTTTGTTGAGTAATGTATTATCTGGCGTAGGGTTATCCTTTATCTAGCTGAGAGGTGAGAGGTGAGTTCTATATATTCTGCAAAAACAAAGGAGATGCCAGGTGATCACAAACCAAGAAGCAAAATGAAAAAGCAAGAACCACGGCTAATTTTATTTCGGTGTTATAAACTGTGCTGTGCTTTTTTAATTTTGAATATATATTCTGCATCCAAAGAAACCCTTCTCCCAGTAATGAGTGTAGAGGACATTTCCCCATAGAACTCAACCACTGTTCTCTCCAGAAATTTGGCATGAATGAGTAGCCAGGCGGGCCACATTATAAGCTGGCTGGCAGCAGACAACATAATTAGTTGTCTTTCCTTTTTTTCCATTCCGGTTCATTATTCTGTCGATTCATCAGATTATGTAAGCCAGACGGTCAATAAAATTAGCCAGGTGATGCGCCCATTCAGAAGGTCCTGGGGAGAACACTCAACATATACAAAATAATTTCTGATTCTGATGTCATCTCAGTATCAGCAATATAAACCCTCACCAGTCATGGGGCATAATGTGAGGTAATATAAAACCTTACAAAAATTATTCAAGACCAATACAGAAAATCTATAATACCATAACAGCATCAACCTCCAAAACTCACACAAGGAGCCTACCCGGAAAAGAGCAGCACTCTAAGGGAGTCTGTTTACTAAAGCGCATTAGGCTTTTGCAGCTAACGTGGCAAAAACGTGCAGATAACGTGGCTATAGCTGCAAAAGCTGTGCATTATCTGTTGGGAGCATGCACAGCATTTCCCTAACAGATAATGCACCAAAATTGCAGAGAGCATGCCCCGGGAGCACCATGGTTGCACATAACGCCACCTACTGCAGTAGGGTATGAGCATCCATGCTCTCTACAACTTTGACGGTTACCGCATGCTGTTGATGCCTGCGGTAACTGCAAGTTGCACATCCCCCATTCCCATCCATATCCTGCCCACTCTTGTAGATAACATGGTTTCTGCAAATAGTGCAGAAAATTGCTGCATTATGTACAATTTCCCTGTGTTACTGTAACTGTTAACGCACCCAGATAGCATGCACTATCTGGCGCATTAACAACCCAGCTCAGTAAACATCCTTCTAAAATATTTTTATTACAGTGGGCCCTAGAATATCCATACACCTAGTCAGAAAAACAAGCAAACCGGATTGCTATTGATCCTTACAGTACATAGAAACTTCATGTTAACAGAGTACCAGGCCTTGGCCACCCATTGAGAATATAGATAGATCCTCACCAAGCATAAAATAAATTAACCCAAATTAAAAATAAAATTATGTAGACAAAATTTAAATTGAAAACCCAAAAACACAGACTCGGAGGGGGAGGGGGGCCGAGTCAACCGTGGAACAAGATGGACGCCTAGGTTCCTAACTCCAGAGGAATCCTGAAAGTCTCAGCTACCCAGCCTAGGAAATATCAGCTGCCCAACCCTTCTCCCTACTATACTGGATTAGGATTATGTCTGCACCTAAACCGACAGGTTTGGACATCCGAAACAGCCTGCTGCAGGAGTGAAACATTCCAGACAGGAGCCTCCATCTACACAAAAAATGGCGTCTCTTCATGATCAGTCAGAAGGCCTGCCAGAGCTGCTTGCTGAAATTCAAGCGGTAAAAGAATTGGTCCAATAGAACGGCAACTCGTTATGTATCTTGCAAAGCGATCTTTCAGACATGAAAGAGCAATTGGCCTCACTTACATTACATACTGATAAAGCAGATAATATTATAGCGGCTCACGAGGAACAGCTTCGTTAGGTAGATCAGAACGCCAAATGTATTTACAATTAGAGCTCAATTTTGAGGACATGAACAATAGAGCTAAAAAAAATAACATACGAATACTAGGTCTGCCAGAAGGGGCGGAGGGCACTAATCCAGCGCAATTCTTTGAGACGTTTCTACCCAAGTTGCTGCATTTAGAACTTGCTTTCCTTCTTGAGATTGACTGGACTCACCGCGTTCCCGCGCATTTAAAAACTCCAGGGAAATAGCCGCAGCCTATTGTACTTCGAGTACTGCGTTACCAACAAGTTATAGCGATTATGAATGCAGCCAAATCTCTCTCTCCGGTAATGCATGAAGGGCATAAGTTTATATTTTTTCCAGACTTCTCAAAGTCCAAGGTGAACACCTGTTGGTCTTGCGACCGCGGCTTCAGCAGTTACAAGCTCACTTTGGGATGTACTACCCAGCATGGACGCGGATCAAGTTGCATGTCCTTTGAGGATCCCACAGCTCTGCGTACTTACATTGAAGAAAAGGAAGCTATGCTGATGCAATGACTTTAATTTCAACCTTTAGAAGTTGTATTTTTCTTATTTTTCTGCTCCTGAGTTGAGGTGTCTTACTTGCACGCATTTCCTTGTACTGTTGGAAATTCCAGGTCATATGGCTGCAGTTTTTTTTTCTTTTCTCCTTCCCCCCCTTATTGTGTTTCTCTTTTCTTTCTCCATTCCCCTCCCCACCCCCCTCGATTCCATTTAGTCTCAGGATTTAGCAACTCTTGCCCAAAGTTTGCTTAGTAATAATGCCAACTAACAGATGCACTCATGTAAGTGGGGAGCCTACTGCATGTGCTGCTTGCCGATTGGAGGTGTTTAGGATGTTAGTACTTTGAGGAAGCTGTGATAATTTATTCTCGACCATATGAGTTCTTTAAACTATACTTTTGTGATACAATGATTTAGAGGGCTCAGCGGTACTAAGATGCTGGGCTATAAAGATTTCTCTTGTATCTGTTGAGACGGGTAGTTTTTTAGGGTTAAGGGGGACTTAGCATTTATATGATGGTGCTAGTGTTATTGTGAGGCAGGGGGTTTGTTTCTGTTTTTGATTTTATTTGTGATGATGTAATGTTGTGGGGAGTGGGGAAAAGCTACACAGGGAGGTATTTTTCTTTGTAGGGGGGGACTTATTGGTGTGCGGCTGAGGTACACCGGGGGAGGGGGTTATCATTCTTTGATTTTGGAGTGGATGAGGAGACTGGGTAACAAGGGAATCCTAGCTGGGCACCTCTGGTTTCCCTTGTCCTGCTATTGGTCTCGCCGATATGAGACATTACAAGTTGTTTACTTGTCTAGGGTTCGGTGGGGGCATACGGCACAAGAGGTTGGTTACCTGCTCTCACAGGGGAAACTTTATTGAGAAAGTCCACTATTCGCTTTTTAAGGAGCGCCACCATTACTTTTCCCGCCACCGTGCTAAGACTCATGGGCCTTACCTGATCAACCCCTGATGAAGGTTTGCGAAACACGGCCTGTGTCGGGTTGTTATAGGTTCGATATTTTTAATAAATTTGTTTTTCCACTCATCTCACGTTTTGGACTGTGTCTGTGATACTCACGTGACTACTGCCTCCTTTGTTGGACTGTTCTTTAGTAAAAACAGAGCAGAAGTATTTTTTTAGCAATTTTGCTTTTTCAATGCCACTTTCCATGAGTCCATTCCCAGCACTTCTGAGTCCTGCAATTCCATCTCTGATTCTCCTCCTCTCCCGAATATACCTGAAGAAAGTTTTGTTGCCACACTTCACATCTTTAGCCATCTTTTCCTCTGCCTTTGATTTTGCTTTCCTTATTCCTCTTTTTGTCTCTTTAGTTTGATCCTGTATTCCTTTCTGTGTTCCTCTGTTTGCAAGCTTTTGAATTTTATGAAAGCTGTGGTTTTTGCCTTTATTTGAGCAGCCACTTCTTTGGAGAACCAAATAGGTTTCCTTCTCCTCTTGTTTTTATTTACTTTCCTTACATTTTTATCTGTTGCCCCTTTTATTGCCACTTTAGTTTAGCCCTTTGCAATTCCACTTCCCTTATCCCCTCCCACTCTGCCAACTCCTCCTTCAGGTACTTTTCCATTTTACTGAAGTCAGTGTTTTTGAAGTCTAGGACTTTGAGCTTGCTATGATTGGACTGCACTTTGGCTTTTATCTCATTCCACACCGTGTGATGATCGCTGCTGCTCACAGGGGCACCCACGCAGACATTCAACACACTATCACCGTTGGTGAGCACCAAATCCAGCATTGAGCTTTCCCTGGTTGGTTCCATCACCATTTGTCTAAGTAACGCATCTTGGAAAGCATCCACAATTTTTTTGCTTCTTTCCAGATTCGCAGAAGGAGTAATCCAATCCACATCAGGTAGATTAAAGTCACCATTATGATCACTTCCCCCTTTGTGGCTATCTTGGCAATATCTATAATGAATTTGTCATCTATTTCTTGGATTTGAGTCAGAGGTCTCTAGACTACAGCAGTATGGATGACAGTGCCATCTCCTCTTTCCAACACAATCCAGAGCGCTTCTTCTTTTCCCCATGCCCCCAACATTTCAGTAGCTTTCATATTGCTTTTGACATACAAGGCTACTCCTCCTCCTTTTTCACTTTCTCTGTCTCTTCTGAATAGATTATAGCCATCTATGGCTATATCCCATTCATGCGATTCATTAAACCATGTTTCTGTAATGGCCACAATGTCCAAGTCCATTTCCACCATTAGGGCTTCCAGGTCCAGAACTTTGTTGGCTAAGCTTTGAGCATTTGTGCTCATTGCTTTCCAGCATTTAACTAGCTTGCATGTATTTTGCACTGATTTTGTTCTGCCCACTTCTTCCCACTTGTCATTGATGTGTGGTTTAAAAGTGTGGCTCTTTCTGATGTTATTCTGCTTTTGCCGGGAGTGACGTTCTGAACTTGTCCTTCCCCATCCGTCACCCCCTTTTTCTAGTTTAAATGCATATCCACATACTGTCTGAATTTTTCGCTTAGGATTCTTTTCCCTGTGACAGAGAGATGTAGTCCATCAGCACAGTATAGTTTCTTGTTGGTCCATCTCTTTCCCAGTCGTCTATAAATCGGAATCCTCCTTGATGCACCAGGTCTGGAGCCATATATTAAAGCTGTTTATGAGATGCAGCCTTTCTGCCCCCTTACCAAGAACAGGTAGAACTTCTGAGAATGCTACAGTGTTAACAATCTCCTCACTCAATACCTCCACCGCTCAAACTGATCCTTGCCCGGCCTTCTGGATAAAGGACCTTAGAAGTGCATTTAGCCCGTTCATTGCAAGAATCATGAACCTCTCATTCACAACTGGATCCTTCCCATCTGCTCTAAAGCTCACATCCATCAGACCACTATTAAAAAACTCCAAACTAGACCCAAAAAGGGCTGACTCATACAGGCCTATCGCTAGCATTCCCCTCCTAGCAAAAATTTTTGAAAAAGAGGTGCAACGCCAAATTCAAGACCACATAGATTCCGCAGCTCCTCTTGACTACTTTCAACATGGCTTCAGAGAACATCATGGAGTTGAAACACTCCTCACCACCCTCCTCAATAACATACTCACCAGCATAGACAACATCCGTCAAGGCGTTGTGCTAATCTTCTTAGATATAGCAGCGGCGTTTGATTCGGTAAATCACGAGATACTCATTACACGGTTGAAGGAAAAAGGCATCGATAGTTCAGCACTGGAATGGTGTAAATCTTACCTGAACACCAGAATGCAATATGTAAAATCTGCAACGGGAGAATCAAATCTTTTCCATCAAAAACAAGGGGTACCGCAAGGGTCATCTCTTTCATCTCTCATGTTTAACATCTACATGCAGCCTATCTGCAATATCATCAGATCATTCAACGTGAAATGTATGATATATGCAGATGATATCCTACTTTATATGCCATTTTCTACATTGCAACTAGATCTACTGCCCATAATAAATTGCTTCAATGCGGTATCAGAATGGCTTCTCTCACAGAACCTCCGCATCCAACACAAGAAAACGGAGGTTCTCTTTGTTACGAGAGACCCTAACTTCATTCCACCATCACATATAAGTGTTAAAGGAGCTGATCTATCCACCAAAGAAACAATAAGATACCTTGGAGTCACCCTGGACCACCGTCTTAATATGAAAACACACGTAAACAATATTACAAAGGCTGTGTACTTCAAGATACGCACACTCAGGCATCTACGCTCATTACTGGACCCAGACGATTTTAGAACCATCTTCCAAGCACTCATCCTACCCCATTTCGATTTCGCCAATTCAATTCTACAAGGTCTCCCACAATCCACTCTAAGTTCTCTTCAACTGGCCATGAACACTGCTGCAAGGGTTCTACAAGGAGCATCCAGGAGTGATCATGTGACACCAATCCTCAAACATCTTCACTGGCTCCCGATACAAGGCAGACTCATATTCAAAACCCTAATTCTCACATTCAAGGCCATCCATGGTTGTCTGCAAACTCTCTAACTGATCTCACACAAGCATTACCTCCAACTAGATCCAGAAGACAAATTGCGATAAACACCCTAATAATGCCGAAGGCTATAACAACTTGTAGCCGAGCAACAGCGAACAGAGCCTTCATGTTTTGTGCCCCAAAACACTGGAATTCCCTACCACCCGAAATTCGTTGCCATAACTGGCATAGTCCAATTCAGAAAGGCCCTCAAACATAACCTATTCATTAAATACTACCCTACATAAAGTGCATAATATTCACTACAAACGAACCACATTCCCTCCTTTTCCAAACATTTTTGATAATTTTACATAAATACCTCTCTTATGTGATCGGATTAACAGATCAATATTCTATGTATATAGTTTTACCCCATATTATCCATGTTTATCTTATCCAAGTTTATTTTCCGGTTTTATGTAATACCGAGCAGCCTGTTGTTCTGGTCTTTGGTTCTCTGTAAACCGCGCTGATTGTAAATAGCGCGGTATATAAAAATTGAAATAAATAAATAAATAAATAAAAACAATGGGCTTGAGTTTCTCTCCCAGAGTTTGGAAGTCCCTTTGAACTGCAGAGGCACTGTTTCTAGCCAGGTCATTTGTACCCAAGTGGATGACAACATCAATTTTGGAGTGCTCAGTTTCTACATCAACAATTTGGTTTGTATTCCTGCTGGCTGTAGAGCCTGGGAGGCATTTAACTATCTTCTCTACTTTGAATTGTGTTCCCAAGTTGGTGCCTCTGATGATGGAATCTCCAATTAGTAGCAGTTTTCTGTTTGGTGAGTTTTTCTTCATATTTTGTGCTTTATCAGGAGATTGGGCATTGACTGTCTCATTTTAGGGCCCTTCATTTTCCATGGATTGGGCATCCTCATTAACCAAAGCAGAGAAGGCATTATGCAGGGATATCTCTTGATGTATAGGGTGTCTCTGCGTTACAGGTCGCAATCTCCCCAAGCTCACTGTGATCCATTTGTTCCTAGGATGTTTGATTCTTTGTGGGAGCTGTGGTGTACTTTGGTTTGTATCCTAGAAGAGGTGCATTTCATTGCAGCTAGTTCTTCCCTTAGTAGAGTCAATTCTTTATGCATGGCAGCTAACTTGAGGCATATAGGACAAGCTCTTAGGTTCCAAATGATTCTTCTCAGAATGAAAGCACCAGTTATTGCACTGAATACATGACATGCTGATTAAGTGGTCCTAGAAGGAGAAGAAGAAAAGGTGGGCTTAACACCAAATTAAAAGGATAGATGTCAATGTATGTGACCACTATATAGGCAATGCAGCCCTGGGGTGGGTGGGGTAATTGGTAGGGTGGGCAGCAGGGCCGGATTTACCTATACGCCATGTACGCCATGGCGTAGGGCCCACAGCTGGCAAGGGCCCACAAAAATGGAACAAGTTAGGCTTTTTTTAAAAAATAAAATTAAAAAAAAAACCTGCTGGCTGCCGCCGCCGCGGGGCCCCCTCTGCTGCCGCGGCAGCATGGACTGACCCGCGGGGGCCCCCTCTGCAAGCTCGATCCCTCCCTCCTTGCCTCCCTGCCTCCCTCCATGCAGGCTGTGAGAGACGCGAAGGCAGACTGTCTCCCTCGCGTCTCTGTTAAGCCCGCAGGGGCTGATGGGAAATTTCCCATCAGCCCCTGCGGGCTTAACAGAGACGCGAGGGAGAGAGTCTCCCTTCGCGCCTCTCACAGCCTGCACGGAGGGAGGGAGGGACCCGAGCGAGCGAGCTTGCAGAGGGGGCCCCCGCGGGTCAGTCGCGTATTGATGAAGAGCTGAAGGAATACGCGGCTTGAAACACTACTAGTGTCGCGGGGACCCCAGGACGAGGGGCACTGGGAAGGAATGCCACACGTCGGCGTTGGAGTTGGATCCATTTGTTTGGATGAGCGGTTGAGTGTTTGCTGCGCTCCAGCCGACGAAATTCTCCTTCCATTACTTTGAGGAAGCTAAGTAATTTCTCCTCTACTTCAAGTTAGTCGTTTTCAAAGGACTTGGACTGATTAAGTGTTTGGTTTACCAGCAGAGAACTAACTTCCTAATTCCCACTGAATTTTACATAAGTGGGTACTGACAGCAACTGGTGTCGCGGGGTCAGGTTTTTATAGCCATTGGGTGGCTTAATTTTAAATGATTAAAATGGAGGGCTCACTCCGAGAATGGGATGATTCCCTTTCAAGTTGAGCGATCCGACAAAAATTAGAAGTAACTCTTTTTCACATATGGGAGAATTAATTGAAGCTTTGGGAATGTGGGAGCACGTGTGCTGAATAAGCATTTAAGCATAAGTTCCATGAAGTGCTATGAGTGGAATCAAGATTTGACTTTGGGATTTTTGTGAGTTGATTCCTTTGGGTGTATATTATTGGATATGGGTTCTAAATGGGCAGTGTTTGTAGTAGTTCCTAATGTGTCTGGCAGTTGGCACTGGATTATAGTAATGTAGAAATCTTTTAGTCTTTCTTTATCCATACACTCATTAAGAGGCACGTTTACTAAAAGTTAGTATATGGTAACATTATGCAAATATTTATGCAAATGAGGCCCCTTATGCAAATGAGGCCCTGCACCCCCCTTGGGCCGCCCCTGCTGGGGGCCCACAATTTTTGTTGGCGTAGGGTCTCACTCAAGGTAAATCCGGCCCTGGTGGGCAGGAACCTAAGTGTCCCTGGCTAGTAGGCCTTACATGAACTGAGGGCACACTCAGATATCTGATTTAAGGGCTACTCCTTGAAATGTCTTCTCAAGATTCTGAGGATGTCCCCGAAATAATTCATGATACGCAAAGCACCTATCAGTTTCTAGCTAATATGATGCATAGTGATACAAAAACCTACATAAGTGACTGTGGATTTACGGAGCAAATCTATCATACCATATAAGCACCAACTCACAAAACTCACACAGGAAGCCTAACCAGAAAAAAAGCAGCACTGCTTTAAAATATCCATACACCAATTTGAAAAGCGGAACAAGTCAGATTACTACAGTACAGTTCCTTATGTGCAAACTCCATGTTAACAGAACACCTGACCTCGGTCACACACTGAGAACACAGACCTCACCAAGTACAGAATAAGTGACCACAACCTAAATATAAACATAAGTAGATAAAAATGTAACTGCAATCACAAGACGTCAGATTCTGCATGCAGTGCAACATCAGATAAATAGAAAGAGATGCAGTTCCCTGTACTATGTAAAATATAAAGGGGCATGTTTACTAAGGTGCGTTAGCTGCTAACGTGGTGATAACAAGGAATTATCACCAGGTAGTGACAGCTAACATGAGTAAATACAGATAGCGCAGGAAAGCCCTGCACTATCTGCAGATCGTGCGTTATCTGAGCACCTGGGCAGAGAGAGAGCAGAGAGTGGGAGTACCTGTAACATGTGATTACTGTGGATGCTGACAGCACACGTTAACCGCATGTTGGGCAGACATCACAGGTGCAGCAAATGCCACCTCAATGTGTGGTGTTAGTTGCATCTGCAGTACTGCTGCTCCGTGATCTCTCAGTTTAGCACCGTTATCTGTTAGGGAAATACGCCCCCAGCAGATAACACACAGTTTTTACAGCTAACGTGGCACTAGCAGCACTAACACATGATATTAGCTGCAAAAGCCTAAAGCACCTTAGTAGACATACCCCAAGGATAGCGCAAAGTCTGATCGCTAAGTTAAAAATAAAATTATTTTCTTCTACCATGTTGTCTGATCATTTTATTCTCTAATCATGCTGGTCCCAATCTGAGGTTTCTGCTTTCCTCTCTCTTCTCTTAGCTGTCTTTCTACAGACTGTACTCCATCTGCAATCCTTTTATTTTCTTCACTTCTTTCTATGTTGGATATTGATCTTTCCCTTTCCTTTCAGCTTTCTTCCATTTATTTTTCTCTTTGTCCACTCAGATTTCACTGCTTCTTCTTACTATCCAGTCCTGAATCCCCTTCTCTTTTACTCCATCTACCTACCGCTTTTCAACTCTCATCCCAGTCCTTTCATTCCCCACACCTCTTCTTCCCTGGTCCATTATTCCCCAGTCTTGTGCTTACTTTCTCTCTCTCTTCTCCATCTCTCCCCCTCCCTATCCCATGTCTCCCCCCTCTCTCTTTCCCTTCATCCAGCATCTCTCTCTCTCTCTCTCTATCCGTCCGTGGCCACCCTCTTCCTTCCTATCCCCCTGTATCCAGCATCTCTTCTGTCTCATTACCACCCCCTCCCTATTACTCCCATAGCCAGTATCTCTCCAGCTTTCTCTCACCCTACTTAATCTATGTCAATCTTCTCCCCTCTCTCGCCCTATTACCCTGTGTCCTGCATATCCTGTTTCCCTCTGTTCCACCCCTCCCCCCCCCCCACCATTCCAGCATCTTCTCATGGTCTCCCTATAACCCCCCATGTACAGTATCCCCACTCAATCTCAAAAATCTCTACTCCTTGATTCTCCGTGCCTATTCCCCTTATCCCTCACTTGGTTTGCAGCTTGTCGTGCCATGAGGGCTCGTGTGCATCAGTGATTCTGGGTTCAAAGTTCAGTGGTCATGGCTAGTTACTTTATTAGAGCTAGCCGTCGCCACTGAATAGTGCCCCCCTCCCATATTTTTTGGCCCACCCAAACCATGCCCACAACATGTCCCCTTCAAATCTCTGCCTCCTAGTCCAGTGGCTTTCTGCAATCAGTATTTACACCTATAGACAATCTACACGTCTAAATGCCACTATTTCTATGTGTAGATGCTTCTAAAATGACCTCCAGTTATTTCATTAGCTATAAAAGTATAATGTCATTTAATACAACCCTGTGTAGCCCACCTATACAGTTCAAGTTCTAGGTGGATTACAACAGGTATTAGAGAAATCTCCAACATAACTGCAATATTCTTATAACCCAAATTTGGTCACATTTTCAATCTAACAAAAATCTCCTAAATAAATTTGTTTTAAGTGACTCAAAGTGTCAAATAGTTAAAAAGATTCCTGATTTCAATAATAACATAGCAAGCATTAAAATGCGCAAACATTCAAAGAAGACACACTACAGAGGGTAATGCACTTAAGGGTTTTTTGAGTTAATATCAGGATAATGCACTAACTAATATAAAATTTACCTCCAAAATGACCTGCATGTTAATAAAATGGGCCATTACTGTGAGATGATTAGTGTGCATTAATGGCACTTTAGTCCATAGGCCACTTAGCGACAGACACAATGCCCTGCCAAATCACAGCCCAGAAATTCTGCATATATTAGTATCTCTAATATATACTGCACCCCCTCCAATGGAGACAACTGGAACTGCTAACCTTAGGAAAAATATAAAGGACTCTGTACATCCAGTAGACCATTTGATATATTAATTACTCCTTTTTGCAATAAATTTGAGGCCTGTCTCCCTCTAGATCAACGTACAGTTCTGCATTCTAGTTCTGCACCACTTTGGAGTGAGTGCTGTCGCCGCAGACTATTTTAAAGTTTTATGTAATGAGAAGATCATCCTGACATAAGCTGTATCCTATATAGAACCAGTTCTAAGCTGTGAAACTGTCTAGGGGTCCACCATTTCCTGCATCTGAAGTCAACAGCTTTCTTAACTAATTAAAACTAATGCATATGTTGAGGCAGTGAGAAGTGAATCTTTAGTTCTCCGAAAGACTTTGTGTCAGAGCCCTGCTAAGACTTAAGATCTGAGCCCTTTCGTAGCCATAATGAAGTATCCAGAAAAAGTTAATTGGAAGCATTACTGAATTATTATTTAGCAGAGTAACAGGGGAAATTGAGTGCAGAGGCTTATGAGGCAGCTTACATACCGATTCCCATGTGTCATGTTATGTTGCACGTCTAGACTCTCTTGCCTTGAGCAACCTAATGTGGTTTACAACAAGCAAAATAATACAATAATACAATAGATAGTAAGTATCATCATAAAATTCAACAGTATTCTAAAATACAGCAATTAAATACAAATAATAATACCGCAAGCTAAAATAGTAGAGTTTCTACAAATAGCTCTTACAGCAGATGAACCTGAGAGTATATTTAGAAGAGCTATGGGATTAAATTTATCTAGTTGATATTTTTCAAGATCTGAGCCAAGTCAGTTTCTAAGGGAAGCTAGTCTGGCAGCCAAGCTCTACAGTTTCAAATCTGGCAGTGCTATGCCTCTACAAGACATTGCCAAACATAATGTGTTAAGTAATAACACATAGCAAATTTCCATTCCAGATAAAACTGGATGCGCAACTAATTAAATCAAAAAAAATGCTGGGTGAAAGGTTTTCCAAGGGAGATGGTGACACAAATACAAAATCGTTCAAGTGCAACCATTTTTAAAAGACGAATACATCCTGTCCAGTATAGTGGGAGATTATGCATGACATCTTTAAATATTTAAAGTCCTGCCTCTTCACTGTGAATCTTAAGAGGCAAGCAGAAATTTGCATAGCAATACTGGTACAGAAAATTTCTGATGTAACACGGTGAGATATGTTTACTAAAGGGCATTAGCTGTCTTTGTGGTGCTAATGTGGGACCTTCGCATGGCAGATAGCTAACATGGGAAAAACGCAGACATCGTGGTGATATTCTGTGATGTCCCTATTTTGGACGGTAGCTGCTCCAACGGGTGGGATGTGGGTGGAGAGTGGACATTCTAAGTTCAAACAGCTACCACGGGTCTTCATCTCGCACGGTACCTGCTGTTTCTGTAGGCTTTGTGGATGCTGTTATCCCACTTCTATTGGTGGCGATATCTGCATTTGCAAAGCTTGCACCCTGTGATCCCTTCATTTCCTGTGTGGTATCTGCACAGAAGATGCTGGCAATGTCCCTGCACCTACCGGGGGACGTTTGCAGGTATTGCCAGCTATTTGCAGCTGTCGCTCAGCAGTAGCTGCAAAAGCCTAATGTGGTTTAACAAACATACCCCTAAATTTGCTAACATGAGTGATTGCATTAGCATGAACTAATGCCACTAATGCGCGTAATCAGTAAATAGGTCCCATCGCATAAAATGGAACCTGCAGTAGATAGCATGCATTAATTTAGCTAGAACCCCTTTTACTAATAGTCGGTGCACACTATCTCTTACAAGGCCCATAGGAATAACATGGACGATGCAGCAGATAGTACACCCTTAGTGCTTGCTAACATGGTAGTGCCTCGTAATAAATCTAGGGGCTGATATTCAAAAGCACTTAACCGGTTAGCAGTACCTGGGAAATGGATAAGTGCCAGTCGGCAAGATATTCAGTAGCATTATCTAGATATTTCCTCTGACTGCCGCAGCACTACCTGAATAGTTCTAGGGCAGTCGGGGGGCTTGAGTAGAGTCAGTACTTACCCAGATAGCCGCAATATTAAGCCGCTGTCCGGATGATTTATCTGGATAAATTTAGGCCACTTGAAAGAATGTCCTAAATTTATCCATTTAGCTATCCGGATAACAGGCTTACTCTCTCCATTACCCAGATACTGCCAGTGGTCAGTGCTGAATCCGGGTATTCAGTGCTGGCTACTATCTACCTACTGGTACTGAATTTCTGGATTTTTTTCAGATGCATTTAAAAACACAGACCGCTGAGGCTGAATATCGGCCTGCTAGCGTTTACAGAGAAGTACACCTTAATGACTATGAAAAGTGTTGTGCTTGGTTTTCTTAGGATTTGTTATAGTTAATAGTTTGCAATCTGCATATAATGCAATTTTGTGTAGCACTCTGCCAAATCTGAATCTTGAATTATCAACTGAGTTCACACACCCTAAGTCATTTGTTTCATGGGTTACGTATTAATTATTTCAGTTTACTTACTATTAACTATGCTCTATGTAGAGTTATGATTGGTCACTCATTAAATTTGTTAACTATGTTTTATGTAAAGTTAAACTTGTTCCATGTACACTGCTGTGATTGGTAGACACAGCGGTATAAAAAAAAGCTGCTAAATAAATAAATAATCATCTGTATGAAAGATTCTAAAGGAGTCACCAGAACAGCGCAGAGAGGACACGGCCACACCTCTTAAAAACAAAGAAACCTTTTTATTTCGTATAACCTTTAAAGGTACAGATCCGACTTGGCCACGTTTCGGCTGTCAGCAATACCAATTAAGATTCAATTGCATATATATTCCAATGGCAGTCAGGACATTGTAACAAGAGCCAGTAGCTGAAAGCTCAATAAACGCTTCTCAGGTATGCCTTCGACATCTACTGAGAAAGTGAAAGTCATCTTTATTTTATTTTTTATTTATTTTATTTAACAATTCTTATATACCGCGCTATTTGTTATCAGTGCGGTTTACATTCAACAACAAGAGCTTAGAGCAGTCAAGACTGTTTGAGTTTTACATTATAACAGGAGTTATATCCTTCTTTGTTTTCCCTTTTTTCCTTGAAAGATTCTAAAGCCAAATTAAACAGCAAAGGGGAAAGCAGACAACATTCTCTAATGTTCCATCAAATCTGAAAAACTAAAATGAGAATGCTATTTGTAATGATTTATGCATAGGTATTAAAATATAGTACACAGCTCCAGAAAATTTAATTTGGTAAATATGCCAAAATGATACAATACTGCAAACATAAAAGGCAAAGACGACCTGTCAAAAGCCTTATCATCTAGTGAAATTATAAATCCTAGAGATGTGCATTTGTTTTAAGACATGCTAATATGAATTGAATAAGAGCATTTTAGATTCATATGCCTTTAAACAAACTGAATAACCATGGTGGCAGAATGAGCTGAATCCTCAATCGTTCATATTTGTTTTTTGCAGCACTGCAGTACAGCTTATGAAGCTAGACACAGTGAAGCCATTTTGGAAGGAAAGACAGGAGCACAAGTCAGTTCACCAATCACCTTGAAACTCTTTGACAAGCAGCTAAACAAGTTTCTCTCTGTCTTGCTTCCTCTAAATCCCATGGCTGATGATGTGAGCTACTCAGCAGAAAGCCAAACACAAATGCCAGCAATCCAGTACCGTTTTCTCTCTTGTATTGAGAGAGGAAAGGTTAACAAGAAAGGTGTTAACTTCAGAAATACTATGCTGAATCAAAAACCTGCAAAAAACAAAGAAAAAGCACCCAAAGAGCACAGTGCTCAGAGGGAGAGAAAAGGGCGGTAGAGACACTGTTTCTTTCTTTGTGTCTGACTTAAAAAAATAGAACTCTCCAACTTTCTAGGTGTGGATTTAAAGCCAAACAGATCCTAATTAGGGAGAAAATGACCAATACAGGACAGGGCAAAAAGGCACAAGCGGGCAGTTACAGTTCCTTACTTCATATCAGAGAAAACGGATTTTAAAATTCCTAGGAGCCAATTTTCAATAGGATGCCTCAGGGCATAAATTGAAATGTCTCAACAAGATGTTTCAATTTATGCTTATTTTCAGCAACACTAAGTGATTGCTTAGCATCACTGAAAATAGGCACCTAGGTGTGCACTAAAGTGTGCTCATAGTTTCAATGTCTGGGCACTGAAAATAGGGGCCTATACATTTAAGAGTATGGAGGTATTTTAGAAGCATTCCCACATTCAAAAAGCAGCATTGAGATGGGTAGATTAAAATGTATGTCTCAATCACTGTTCCCTCTAAGCTGTGCGCGTGTGCGCGCGCACACACCTCACCGAGCGAGCGCACATACTTTACAACAGAGCGCACACAAATTACGGTTCTGATTCTGATAGAAAACAAAACAGATGTCTTAAAATTTAAAAGTTGTTATGTATTTATGGTTTTTCACAAGTTCTACAATGTTTTCTAGTGCAATCAATGTGGTGTACATACTGTATTCTGATGTGTAGTCAAATTTTAAAGTATATAACTCCGAGTGTCGTTATGTGGCGCACAAAAATTTAACCTTCCTTCAAAAGTTGCACAGCTGATATTTTATGCGCACACAGCCTACAGAAAATTAGAGGGAACATTGGTCTCAATGCCATTCTATAATCTGCTTTTTTGTAGACAGGGGAATGCTCAACATGTCTACAGAGGGGAGTGATGGGGCAAGAAGAGGGAATGGTGTGGGCAAGTCCCACCATGCAGACATGGATTCCCAGTTTTATAAAAAGAATCCTCGTCTGGACCAAAAAATGTAGACGTCAGCATTTACATCTTCCCCCAGGCACAAATAAGTGCCTACTGATGAGGGCAGATGTCCATGCTGACATTGGATCACGTCCCCAACCCGCATCCTCAACTCCAGAAACTCCCTCTGGCAGCCCCTCCCAACCTCCCCTGCCCAAGGTTGGGTCTCCGACCCCCCCCCCCCCACACACACACACACAAAGTAAGACCCCAATAACCCCTCCATCTGTTCCTCTCTAAAGCTGTCAAAAGCCCCCCTTGCCTGAGGGCATCCATACAAAAAACAATGGCACTTACTCTCTGGAATAAGCGCCCCCCCCCCCCTCTGATGATCAGTACCGGGCTTACTAGGGTTGCTGGTGTATAGTGGGAGCAGGAACAAGACCCAGTCACTCCTGTTCGGCATGAGGTAGCCTTTTAAATGGTGCCACCCCTAATGGTAATCGCAAGATACTGTGAGTACTGCACTATTACCACTAGGGGGCAGCAGCACCATTCTAGAGTGCTATCTCGTGCTGAGCAGAGGCAAATGAATCTTGCTCCTACTCCCACTATATGCCATTGTCAGGCTGGGGGTAATTAATGAGGGGGCTGGGGGTATTCCATAGGAGGGCACTGTTATTTTTTGTGCAAGTGCGTTCAGGGAAGCAGGGATATTCACAGCTTTGGGGGAGATGGATGCAGGAGGGATCAGGAACTTGCCTCAGCTGGGGAGGTTGGGAGGTAGCTGCCAATCTCTACTGTTTGTCAGTAATGGTATTTTATTTGTTGTTTGCTTTTTACGTATTGAGTCTGATTCTGTCCCAGACATTGAAGCCCTCTGTACATCCAGTCTGAACTGGACGTACAGAGGGCATCGCGATTGTGATCCCGTGGGGCACGTCTAGCCCCATGGGATCAGAATTGTGAATAGTCCTGTACATGCAGGACAAGCCCGACTAACTCAGTCAGTGCTTTAAATGGAGCTGCGGCACCATGGCATCCGTTTGCCATGGCACTGTGACTCCATTTAAAAGCCGCAATCCTGGCCGCTGGCTCCTGCAGCTGATTCCCTGCAGCCCGACCCCCAATCCGGCCACCTATAACCAGGATTGGGTTGTGGGGAATGTACTCAGCCGCCCCTGGCCCATCCGTGCCCCGGGCCCACCAATCTCCTACGTCCAGGGAAGTTACTGCACCTCGGAAGTGGAATAACTTCCCCGTACAAGTCACCGGCCCTGAATGTACAGGGCTGACATTAGAATCGGCCCTATACATCCAGGGCCAGCGACCACCCACTGCCTGCCCTAACTCCGCCCCCCATCCGCCTCATCTAACTGCCTTGTACAACCGGTGAGGAAGTTAGAAACTGGCGGGGAGGCCCGCAAATAGCGGGGATGGACGTCCTGTTGGGATGTCCATTCCTGCTATTCGGGAAACAGAATAACCATTTATGATGCTTGTATTTGTTTTTATGTATGCTGCTTTGGACGACTTTTGCTGATAAGGCGGTATATAAGCTTTTTAAAGAAATTAATAAAATAGTAGACCTAATATATTAAAAGAGTGCAGACTGCAGGAAGGGAAGGGGTAAATTACACCCTATATAATTACAAGAGGGCTTTAATCTATTGTGTTATAGTTAAATTATTAACTATAAGATGTTCAGGGTTGAAGTTGTTTATCAGTGATCATAATTTCTGAGTAAACTCTTGGTTGAGAACACGACCATCTGGTCTGGACTCTGCTTAGTGTGCCAAGTGCTAAAATCTAAATAATTACTGCCACATAGTATCTAATCTCCTCTCAAGTCTGATTCCTGATACTTAACACTCCAGGAACTCACAGAGAGGGGGTTACACTAGATGCACCAAAGGTACAAATCATGGTTGGTTTTATTGATTAAATTAAAAACACTAGAGGCTATACCCTTATATAGACCTGTCAGTATAAATGGGCTGCAAAAATTAAATATGCCGGGATAACTGCAGATAATTGCCTGGGGAAGGAGGGGGGGGGTCAGGCTCAGGGTCAGGGGGGGAGGAGGGTTAGGGTTTCAACTGAGGGGAGTGATGATGAGGTTTGTTGCAGAGCCCATCAGATACTGGAAAATTTTAATAGGGAGGGTCAATTGACAGATATTGTTTGGTATCAGAAGGATGAGAGGGTTGACAGATGTCAGCAATGTTTGCCACGGTTTTGTTTTATTTTTGGAAGGGATATTGAGGAAGAATTGGGTATGGTGTTACATGTAAGGCAGAGAACATGCGGTAAGTATCTGCCCTTATCTTTATCTTTATTGTCATTTGATATACCGCCCTAGGCAGCAAGGCATCAGAGCGGTTTACAAAAATCTAAATTAAAAATAAGGAAAAGGACGCCGATCATATATAGCACAGGACAGAAAAGAAAGAGAATGGAGAAGAGGGCAGTGGGCGGACGGGGAGGAGAGGAGAAGAACTTAGACTAAGAAGGGAACGAGCTAAGGGGGAGACTGCTCAGGGGAGGGAAAGTCATAAGACAGCTGAAACAGGTGTGTTTTGAGCTGAGATTTGAACTGTAGAAAGGAGGTCTCTGCACATAGTGAGGCAGGTAGGGAATTCCATAAGGCAGGAGCAAGGAAAAAGAAAGTGGCATGACGGTACATGCAGGGCATATGCTTGCCACACTTACAGAGCAAATCTACCACACAATAATAGCACTAACTTCAGAATTCACACAAGGCACTTACCTATGCAAAGGCAACACTATAAATATTGCAGAGGGCCCTACAGCGTCAGTGCTCCTACTGGGAAAACTGAACAAGCTGGACCACTACAGAGCTTTATATAGAAACAGAGCTGGTGTATCTGGATAGTGCCGCTGAATACTGGGCTCAGCTGGGTTTATCTGGCTAGCAAGTCCTGCTGACCGGATAAACCCTTCTGAATATCAGGCCCAAAATTATTTTTCTATCTTTGTTGTTTGGTGATTTTATTTTTTTAATCATATCGGTTGCAGTCTCTGGTTTCTGCTTTCTTCTGTGTCTTCTCTTAACTCTGTTAGCAGGGTCTCATATACATTTGCCATTTCTTTTCTTTCATCCTGTCTTCTTCACTTTCTTTCCTACGTCCATCTCTGTCATTGATCTTTCACTTTCAGTTTTCTTTGGTTTATTTTTTTGCCTTTCTATACGTTCCGATTTCATCCCTCCCTTTTCAGCGTCTTTTTAGTACATCTCCATGTCCATTAAAGTTCCCTTCTAAGGTGTGTAGGGATCTTCCACCCCTGTTATTGGGAGAGGTATAAGAATATCATGGTTTTGGCTGGGAAGGGGCAGGTCGGCTGGGAATCCTGAAGAACTTGTTTGTCCTCTGCGACTGAAACTGCGATATTGCTGCACCATCCCCACCGATAGGAATGCTGATGGAGGACTGCAGTGCACCTTAGAGGGAACATTGGTGTCCAGCATAATCCTCCTGTTTTCATTCTCACCCCCCATACCCAGGTCCAACATATCCCCCTGACTTCCCTTCCTATAACCTTGCACGTGTTCATATTACATTTCATCTGCCATATGGACGTCCAGTCTGCTAATTTGTCAAGGTCCTCTTGCAATTTTTCACAATCCTCTAGGGTTTTAACAACTTTGACTAATTTTGTCTCATCTGCAAATTTGACTAACTCATTCCTTATTCGCATTTCCAGGTCATTTATGAATATGTTAAAAAGCAGCGGACTCGGCACAGATCCCTGGGATACTCCACTATTCACATTTCTCCATTGGGAAAATTGGCTATTTAGCCCTACTCTCTGTTTCTGTCTTAACCAGTTCCTGATCCACAATAGTACACTGCCTCCTATCCCATGACTTTTTAACTTCGCCCAGAATTTCTCTTGAGGGATCTTGTCAAAGGTTTTCTGAAAATCCAGATATTATATGTTGACTGGCTCACCTTTTTCTACCTGTTTATTCACACCTTCAAAAAAATATAATAGACTAGTAAAACAAGACCTTCCTTGGCTAAAGCCATGTTGGCTTTCTCCCATTAATCCATGACTATCTACATATTCAGTAATTTTATTCTTTATAATGGTTTCTATCATTTTGCCTGGTACTGATGACAGGCTCACTGGCCTGTAGTTTCCCAGACCACCCCTGGAACTCTTTTTAAAAATTGGCGTTACATTGGCCATTCACCAATCTTCAGGTACTACAGATGATTTTTATGATAGTTTACAGATTACTATCAGTAGGTATGCAATCTCATATTTCAGTTCTTTCATTGCCCTTGGGTGTATACCATCCGGTCCAGGGGATTTGCTACTATTTAGTTTATCAAATAGTTGTATTATATCTTTCTGGTGTATCGATATTTCTTTCAATTCTTCTGTGGCATCACCTTTAAATACCATTTCAGTCATGGGTAACTTCCCTACATCTTCAGTAAAGACTGAAGCAAAGAATTCATTCAGTCTCTCTGCTATGGCCTTGTCCCCTCTTAGTGCCCCTTTTACCCCTATATCTATGTAATAGTTTTTTGAGTTTCAATGTAAACCGCCTTGATTAAATGATAAGGCGGTATAGAAAAATTGTTAAATAAAATGAATAAATAAAAAATATCATCTAATGGTCCAACAGACACTCTCACAGGGTTTTTTTTTTACTATGAATGTACTTGAAAAAGTCATTATTAAGCGTTTTTGCTTCCACAGCAAGCTTCTTCTCAAATTCTCTCTTTGCCTGCCTTATCAATGCCTTGCATCTAACTTGCCAATGCTTATGTTGTTTGCAGTTTTCATCATTTGGCTCCTTTTTCCATTTCCTGAAAGATGCTTATTTGGCTACATAAACCTCTCTGATGTCACCTTTAAACCATGCTGGCAGTTTTTTGGACTTCCTTCCACCTTTCTTAAAGCATGGAATACAGCTGGTCTTGGCTTCCAAGATAGTATTTTTAAACAACGCCCATGCTTGATGTAAATCTTTAATAGGATTGGCACGGTGTGCCTGCCTGGATGGTCCAGAGCAGCCTCCTCCTGTGCAGAAGCAAAGTGAGGTGGCTGTCATGGGACATTCTTAGGTTCCGTTGTTTCTGCCTCCAAAATTGTGCTGCCTGAGGAGGTGGTCTTGCCTTGCTTAATGAGTGAGCCACCCTTGTGCTTCTTAGTATTTTTAATGTAAACCACCATGATGCTGTGAATGGCGGTCTATCAAATTAATAAACCAAAGCAAAGCTTTAGGCATATTTTTTTTATTCATGCAGTTTTAGCAATAATTACAAGCATCCACTTGTTAGGAAAACAAGACTAAGTTCCAGAAATATTGAAAAATACAAAAAAGAATATAAAGAAATATATAGAACTGAGTCTAACAAGCGCACAATACAAAGGGGGACATGCTAATCTTGGAAAAGGCAATCCAGCACCAAATAGGCACCAAAAGAAAAGGAAAAGTAAACCTGAAAAGGGGCAGTGGCATACACACATACGAGCCTCAATTTCTGAAGGTGTCTAGGAGAAGAGGAGGTAATTTGCTTAGCAGTAGTAAAAGCACCAAGCTCAGAAGGCTGATAGAAAACATAATTAACAGAGTTATATTTCACCAAGCATTTACAAGGATATTTTAAGAAAAACAAAACCCCCATCTGTAGTACCCCACCTTTTAACAAAAGAAATTCCCTTCGTCATTTCTGAATGTCTCTGGCAAGGTCTGGGAAGACCCTAACTTTAAATCCAAGGAAAGAAACGGAACGCTTTTTTAAAAATAGTTTAAGCAACCATTCTCTGTCAATCAATAATGCACACGATACCAGCAAGGTAGCAGGAACTAATGAGTCAGTCTGTGATTCTTCCAATAAAGTCGATATATTTAGAGTATCCATAACTTCGGATTCACTCGCAGACTGCTTTTTCCCCACTGGCAAGTAATAGAGATGCTTAACAGGTGGACTGGATTCCTTAGGAGCTTGCAAAGTCTCCATTAAATATTTCTGAAACATTTCTCACGCTGAAACAACTGTGGATTTTGGAAAATGTATAAATTGCAAGTTGGAAGTTCTAGGAGCATTTTCAAGAGCTTCCAACTTAAAATGAATGCCAGTTAAATCTTTTATAACAGCAAAATGGGCCTCACAGACTGAGTCAATCTTGGTCTCATGGTCTGCAACCATAGCTTTAATCTCCTCAATCGCAGTTTGTTGTAATGTCGCAGTAGCAGCTTGTTCCTGCAATTTCAACTGCAATTGCTGAGTTTGTAAAGAGGCCACTGTAGTCAGATTTGATATTGCATCCCAAAGGGTCTCTAGGGTAATTTCGGCAGGCCTTACCTTGACTGACGCAGGCAGAGCAACTCCAGAAGTAGCCGAAATTTGAGGAAAATGCCCCTCACCTGGGTCACCTTGCTCAGTCCCCTCAGCAAAGCTCCTGCAACCACCAGAGAACTTCCCAGCAGACACGTTGTTGTGGCACTAGCAACAGCAGTGCTCCCTCCAACCTTCCTGGAGCCATGTCAATGAGGCAGGAGGTGGAGGGGAAGACGATCCTCTGACGAAAGAGTAACATTGGCCTCTGAAGAAGATGCTGGGCCCATCGACCTCAACACCAACACTTCCAGAGTCTCACCGGAGCCAGCCACTGCAGAGTGCTTGTGCAGGTAAAGGTTCAAAGGATCAGAAAATGGCAATGTCAGGGTTCTAGAGGGTGTCTTCCCTGACTTGGCACTTGCTTTTCGCTTGCCCATAGAAATGAGAGAGCACTCCTCTCTGCTCAGGCAGCCACCTTGACATGCCTGCCGCCCTCATCTTTAGGCATATATTTTAAAGGACCCTGGTGTTCTGAACTTAGTCTAAAGTTTGAAACACACACAGCTACAACAAGAGATACTGTATTACCTTTATTGAGTTGTTCCTAATTCTGCTTGCCTGCAACTAGGGAAAAAAGTTATCCAATAGATATAGGCAGGGCCGGCCCAAGGCTTTCTGCTACCCCCCAAAGATTACAGTGCCATCCGGCCCGCCATACCCCCCTCCCTCCCGACATCCATCTTCTCACCTGAGGGAGGGTGGCGACACGGTGATGCCTCCACTGCATTGGGCTTTAAAGTGCCCATACTAGCGCGCTCAGGCCTGCTGCTCCAGGCCCCCCTTTGAGCAACGTCCGGCTACTCCTGCCTCCTCCAACAGGAGGTAGTAGAGCTTGCGCCAGAAAGGGGCAGGAGTGGCAGGCCATGAGTGCATTAGTTTAGGCACTTTACCAAATGCAGCAGAGAAATTGCTGTGCTGCCTCCCTCCCCCAGGTAAGAATATGGATGCCAGGAAAGGGGGGGGGGGGCATGGCAGGCTGGACAGTGATGAACTGCTGTTTCATTGGGAGGAGGGGGGATGATGCTACCCACTGGGGCCTGCTGCCCTAGGCAATTGCCTAATTTGCCTAGTGGGCGGGCTGGTCCTGAATATAGGGCCCGATGCTTGGGTGCATACGGAGAGGAATGGCTAGCAGAAGAAAGGAGGTGATAATGCCTCTGTATAAGTCTTTGGTGCGACCTCATTTGGAGTATGGTGTGCAATTCTGGAGACCGCACCTTCAAAAGGATGTGAAGAGGATGGAGTCGGTGCAGAGGGTTGCTACTAAAATGATTAATGGGCTTCATTATAAAGCATATGAGGACAGACTTAAGGATCTTAATATGTACACCTTAGAGGAAAGGCGGGATAGAGGTGTTATGATTGAGATGTTTAAATACCTCTGTGGCATAAATGTTCAGGGAGAGAGCCTCTTTCAATTGAAAGCAATTTCTGATACGAGGGGACATGGGATGAGGGTGAAGGGAGATAGATTCAGGAGTGATATGCGGAAATATTTCTTTACGGAAAGAGTAGTGGATCCATGGAATAGTCTCCCAGTGGAGGTGGTAGAGATGAGGACAGTAACTGAATTCAAAAAAGCATGGGACAAACACAGAGGATCTCTAAAGGTAAAAAGTGGACTGTTGTAGTTGTTGATATGGAAGGACAGACTAGATAGGCCATGTGGTCTTTTTCTGTCGTCATGTTTCTATATTCAGTGGAGGTGGGTAGCACAATTGCAGCGCCTAACGGTCACCACTGAACATTAAACCCGGCATTGAATATCCAGCTCAGCCATGGAAGCAGGAAGCTAACAGGGCAGTGGCACGGTTAGTCTTGGCAGCAAACGTTAGATCAGCTTTTGCTGCACCTTACTTTCACCACCAAGGGATAACCAGACAGCGACTGAATATCACCACTAACCGGTTATCCCCAGGTACCACCTATGGAACGCCCCAATGCTAACTGGTTAGCATTGGGATATATAGCAGCAGTAGCCACGAATATTCAGCAGAACTAACCATGTTAATGCTGCTGAATATCCCATTTAGGGGCATTTACACGGTTTAAAGATCTGTAAATCATGTAAATGCCTTTGAATATTGAGCCCATAGTTTTTAGGTCAAACAACATGGCGGTTATGGAAGCCACTGTAACCCCCTAGAGTTACTGCCATGACTGGACAGGACCTGGTCTAGCTTCAGGCCCTGGATAACATTTGTATGTAGCACACACTGGGTCCTGGTATCATGTTTCTATCGACTTGTGCCAGATGAAGCTGAAATGGAATTTTCTCTTTGCCCTCTGACCAAGGCACTAATGTTCCTCAGTGTTAACAGCAATTACTGCTCTATAGTCACTAATAACCCACAATGAAATGCTTTACTGCAGTTCTAACAAGCCATTGACAAAGAAATGAAATTATATACTTAAACCAGAAGTGTTTGACAAAAATGCAAGCGGTCAGGTTAATAGTCCACTTGTCTAGTTCATACAGCTTAGGACAGTGGTTCCCAAACTGTGAGTCAGGGCCCCAAATAGGGTAACATCATCTGTGGAATCCAGGACAAAGATGAACTCCTAGAGAGGAGAGGGCTTGGGACCAGCAGCAATCGAGATTTCGCTACCGAAGACTGTGGCAGGGTGGCTATGACTGCAGGTCAGATGGTGGGAAGAAGGCAGGGATGAACGTAAGCAGATTTCCCTTACACTTTGTCTTCAAGTGCAATTTTGGCTTTTACAGCTGGAGAGAAGGAGCTCGCTGCACACCAGTGTGCTTGGAGAGAAGGAGCTCGCTGCACACCAGTGTGCTTGGAGAGAAGGAGCTCGCTGCACACCAGTGTGCTTGGAACGAGATGTACCTAGACTTTGATGGGATAGGTTGAGACATTGTTACTGAGCGACCTGTTTGGCTTAAGATCAAGGTTGGGGGGGCTTCGATAGCTGTTTCCTAAAGACCCATGGACAGAAGAGACTGCAATTATGACCTGCTCATTCTGCATCACTGCAAAAGAAAATGGCAGCGTATAGTCACGTGTCACTGATAGAGTTTGGTAATTTCTCTCGCAAAGGCCTTTACTTTATCAAAGTTAGAATATCAGTCTAGAGTGTTTTTATGTTATGAGGGTTTTTTTCATTTATTGCTTTGATGTTTATGCTTCAGTCATAATAAACCATTTAAGAATCTCTCAGATATGTGTCTGTGAATTTTTTTCCAGAGGGTGCAGCTGGCAATCTCTAATAAAAGTCGGTAGACTCTGGGCAATGAGGACAGTGAGTAAGAATTCTGAAGGTGTCAACAGATAACCTGCCTATGTTGTGGCAGAGGTCAGTGCGCAACCTGAACCAATTAACACCCCAGTACCTGTCCCAATATACATTAATTAGCATCTGTACTGTCCATGAATCAGTCCTTCTTGTTATTCTTTCCAGCTCAATGGATGTTGAAAAGAAATTATACATAAGGAGCAAGAGTATTTGTCTGCTATCTATCTGTCTGGGAGCAAAATAACGCTCCATGAATTTAAGTTACTTAATGGGAACAAATATGGCATGGGAGAAATCAGTGAAAAGACACTTGGCTCAAAAATGGGCCAGATTACACTGGGGATTCCAGAGAAATAAAGCCCCACAAAAATGTCTTGTATTTCTATGGGATAAGCCGTTCCAGCTTCTACAGTATTGAAACTTAGCAGTTAGGGAACTTTCTCCTTTCAAACCACTTCTCTTTTCCCTACTCTCCAGGTCACATACTCACACAGACATAGAAATACAGCCACACAGATATACCCATGAAACACGGACACCATAACACACACACACATAAAGCACACACACTTCCTTACTGGGGTCTATGCTGTTCTGCTTGCTTTTCCCTCAGTTACTGACCCTGTATGTTCCCCAGTACTCCATTCACCCCAGCAAAATCTACTGCTACTGCGGAGCATTTATATAGCACTATAAGACTTACGCAGCGCTGCACAGACATGTAAGCCTCAAGCCCATCTTGATCGAACTTGAAGTTCAGCTTTTACTGTACTTGTCCCGACGTTGTGGAATGGTTTACCTTCTTATATTTGCTTGGAAAACTATTAAGAAATTCAAAGCAGCTCTAAGGACCTTTACTTCGAAAAAGCATATCCTAAGGTCTGATTTTGTCTCTCATATCATTTCCTACCTTTCCCTAGGTGAGCTGCGAACCTTGTTGACCACTGCCCTTCCATCCGTATGCTCTCTTCTTGCAATATTGATCGTAGCTTTTCTTTTCCTTCTGTCCCTGTTAGTTTTCATTGTTCTAATCCCATCTCGGTCCTCATCTTTATGTCCTTCTTTGTTTTCCCTTTTTTACTGTAAACTACTTTGATTTTTTTTGTGAAGATACGCAGTATATCAACTAAACATTCGAGTATGATTATGACAGACATACACACCCACACAAACAAAACACACACCCCCACACACATTGAGATGACTGGAAATAATTCCATGAAGTATGTTCCACATTCTTCCCGCCACCCTTTTTACTGCCACACACCTTTTGCTGCTGGACTGACTCTTAATGACTCAGATGTGTATGTAATTTTCTTTGTTTTAAATTTCTGTGAAATCTATTGATTGAATCATTAATGTCTGCAATGTACTGGGACACTTAATGATTGAATCATGTAGTTTGCTACTACTACCTACTACTATTAAACATTTATATAACGCTACAAGTCGTATACAGTGCTGTACAGAAACATATATTAAAGACAGTCCCTGCTCATCAGAGCTTACAATCTAGTTAAGACAGACAATACAACAGGTGAAGACAAGGATACAACTAGGGAAGGTAAGGAGACTTAGAAGAGACTGTGGAACAGGATTCAAAAGCAACCTCAAAGAGGTGAGTCTTTAGCATGGATTTGAAAAGGGGCAGAGATGACGCCTGACACACAGACTCAGGTAGTTTGTTCCAGGCATAAGGAGTAGCAAGGTGAAATGATCGGAGTCTGGAGTTGGCAGTAGAAGAAAAGGGGGCAGAGAGAAGCAATCCACCAGAGGAGCGGAGTTCACGAGGAGGGGTGTAGGGAGAGATAAGAAAGGAAAGGTAGTGAGGAGAAGCAGCATGAACTCATTTATAGGTCAGAAGGAGAAGTTTGAATTGGATACAGAAAGGGAAGAGGAGCCAATGAAGTGATTTGAAAAGAGAGGTTATATGAGGATATCAGGGCTGGCGGAAGATTAGCCACGCAGCTGAGTTTTGAACAGACTGAAGGGGAGAGAGATGATTCACGGGGAGACCTGCAAGGAGGAGGTTGCAATAGTCAAAACAGGAGGTGACTAAAGAATGGATGTGTCTTAGTAGTGTGTTCAGAAAGGAAGGGGTGAATTTTGCTGATGTTATAGAGAAAGAAACAACAGGCAGGGCTGCTCAAGGCAATCTGCTGCCTGAGGCAAAGGATGAGATGGCCCCCCACCCCCGTAGAAGGGTGCGGAGCTTTCTCAAAACTCCAATCAGGGACTGAACCAAACCAAAAAGTCGGTTAAATTATATGGAGGAAATGCAAGACGTTTATGCACCAAGGAACTAACAGACAGCGAGAACCACAGCACAGTTTATGAAAACTAAATTATAACTCATTTTAATTTTGTTGTTATCAACTGCGTTATGGTTCTTGCTTTTTTTTTCAACATATATTTTGCATCCACAGAACCCCCTTCAACAGTGGATGCAGAGCAGAACCAGGAAATTCACCCACAGAATTCAATATCTTAAAAAAAAAAATCAAATTGTGATCATCTCACAAACAACAACAACAAACATTCTCCAGTACCAGGCATATTGTGAACTAATACAACAAAGTCACTGAGTATCTATAGAGCAAATCTATCATACCATACCATATCAGTACCAACTTCCAAACTCACATAAGGAGCCCATCCAAAAAATGTGTCACTGTAAATACTACAGTGGGCCCTGGAACATCCATACACCTATTTGAAAAGCTGAACATGTCAAATTACTATAGTACAGTATAGATCTTTATGTACAAACTCCATGTTAACAGAACACCTGGGCTCAATCACACACTCAGAACACAGACCCTCACCAAGTACAGAATAAGTAACCACAATCTAAAGTAAAAATAAAAATGTTTAGACAAAATTTAAACTGAAACCCCAAGAAGCTAGACTCCTCAAGCAGTGCAACATCATATAAATAAGATATGCAGTTCCCCCATACAGTGTAAAATATAAAGATAGCACAAAGTCCAATCATTAAAATGAAATAAAATTATTTTTTCTACCTTTGTTGTCCGACCATTTTTTCTCTGATCATGCTGGTCCCGATCTGAGGCTTCTGCTTTACTGTCTTCTCTTAGCTCTCTTTCTGTGGTCTGTGGTCCATCTGCCATTTCTTATTTCTTTTTTTGTTTTCTTCACTTCCTTCCATCAGCCTATTTCCAATCCTGGTAACCCTCCCCAGTATCAGTTACCTTTCCAGTCCTCCTCTCCCAGTACCTTCCAATGTCAACTGCCTTGCATTCCCAGGACTGCCTCTGGTATCCATTCTCTTCCAGTCCCCCTCCTTCCTCACTATCCAGCCCCTTCTAGTCCAAATACCATCGCAGGTATCAGCTCACTTCCACTCCGCCCCCCCTGTCAGCTCCCTTCCAATCACCCTACCCTCTTTCCAGCTACCTATCAGTCCCATCCCCAAGTATCAGCTCCCCTCCAGTCCACCTTCAGTACCATCCACAGGTGTCAGTTCACTTCCAGCCCCCTCATTCCCTCATGTCAATTCCCTTCCTACCCCCACCTCCCCGTGTCAATTCCCTTCCTACCCCCACCTCCCCCATGTCAGTTTCTTTCCTGTCCCCCCCCCCCCCAACCATGTCAGCTCCTTTCCTACGCCCTTCTTCCCCTGGCAGACCATCTCAGCATCCATTCCCTTCCAGTCCCATTCTCCCATCCCCCTGCATCAGCCCATTTGTAGCCCTAGCCCCGTTTTTTTGGGGGGACAGCAGCTCTCTCCTCCCCCCCCATCAGCCCATTTCCAGTCTCAGCCTATTTCCAGTCCTAGCTCCCCCCATCAGCCCATTACCAGTCCTAGCTCATTTCAAGTGCTAGCTCCCCTATCAGCCCATTTCTAGTGCTAGCCTCCCATTAGCCCATTACCAGTCCTAACCCCTCAATAGGCCCATTTCCAGTCCTAGCCCCCCAGTATACCCATTTCGAGCCCTAACTCCCCCAATTAGCTCATTTCCAGTCCTAGCCCCCCAATCTGCCCATTTCTAGTCCTAACTCTCTCGACCAGCCTATTTCCAGTCCTAGCCCCCCAGTCTGCCTATTTCCAGTCCTAACTCCCCCGATAAGCCCATTTCCAGTGCTAGCCCACATCAGCACATTACCAGTCCTACCCCCCCAATAAGCCCATTTCCAGTCCCAGCCCCTCCAGTCTGCTCATTTCCAGCCCTAACTCCCCTGATCAGCCCATTTCAAGTTCTAGCCCACCTAATCAGCCCATTTCCAGTCCTAGCCCTCTCAGTCTACCCATTTCCAGTCCTAAATCCACTGATCTGCACTACCAGTCCTATTCCCCCAATCAGACCATTTCTGGGGCTACACCCCCCCAGCCCAGTGCTGCCCTGCCCTGCCCTGCCTTGCTCTGCCCATTACTAGCTAAGCCCCCCTCCCTCCATGGAAGAGCCCTGCATTGGCCCATGGTTCACCTTTGCAGAGCTGTGGGAAGGAAAAGTGTTTTTCTTCTTTCCCGTGGCTCTGTTAAAGTTGAGCCCACTGGTGCTGAGGGTAATCTAGGCATTTCCTGTCTCACGTGAGACAGGAAATGCCTAGATTACCGTCAGCGCCGGCAAGCTCAACTTTAACAGAGCCATGGGAAAGAAGAGAAACAGTTTTCCTTCCCACAGCTCTGCAAAGATGAGCCGGGATGCTGGTAAGCTCTTCCAGGGCAGTGGGGGGGGGGGGGGGGAGCGCAAGGCTGCTGATGCTGCCACTGCCAAGAAGCAGTGGTAGCAGCTTGTCCTGCATTTTTTGTTTTGTTTTTAATTGAAGGCTGAATGAGGCGGCCTTTTTGGGGGCATTTTTTGCCGCCCCCAAAAAGTTGCTGCTTGAGGCCACTGCCTCACTAGGCCTCATTATAGAGCCGCCCCTGACAACAAGTTTTAGCTTTCAGTTGGATGTGGGTGGAAAAGGACAGGGAGGAGTTAAAGATGACCCCCAAGGTTGCGAGCTGAGGAAATAGGCAGTAGAAGAGTATTATCAACAGAGATTGAAAAGGGAGGAAGGTGGAAACTGGGTTTAAGAGAAAAAATAAGAAGCTCGGTTTTGGCCATGTTCAATTTCAAACAATGGTGGGACATCCAGGCAATGATATCAGAAAAGCATGCAGAGATCTGGGCCTGTAGTTCTGGAGAGATATCAGGGGTAGAAAGAGAGATCTGGGAAACATCAATGTAAAAGTGCTACTGAAAGCCATGGGAGGAGATGAGTGCAGTAAAGGACTGTGTATATAGAGAGAAAAGGAGTGTTTATGTTTATACAATTTCTTGATATACCACCCAGGCTGAAGGGCATCAGAGTGGGCTCAGGACAGACCCTTGGAGAATACCAAATGAGAGTGGAATAACAGTAGAGACGGATCCACCAGAGCAAATACTGAAAGAGCACTGGGAAAGATAAGGAGAGAACCCGGATAGCACAGAGCCCTTAAAACCAAATGAGGACAAGATGTCAAGGAGAAGGTATTGATTAACAGTGTCAAAAGCAGCAGAAAGGTTAAGAAAGCTGAGGATTGAGTAAAGGCTCTTGGATTTAGCCAGGAACAAGTTGCTGGAGATTTTGGCAAAAGCTGTTTCAGTTGAATGTAAAGGACAAAAGCCAGATTGCAGTGAATCCAGAAGGGCTTGAAGAGGAGAGAAAATTGAGGCAACACTAGTGAGACACATGTTCAAGATGTTTAGAAATGAAGGGGAGGTTGGAGATGGGTCAATAATTAGAAGGGCAGGTAGGATTTAGTGAAGGTTTCTTGAGAGGTGTGACAACAGCATGCTTGAAGGCTGTTGGGATGGTTGCAGAGCAGAGTGATAGGTTGATAATATGAGAGATGGAAGGGATGACCGTGGAGGAGATAGAGTTAAGGAGATGGGATGGGATAGGATCAGAGGAGCAGGTAATGAGTTTAGAAGAGGAGAGAAGATGAGAGGTTTCCTCATCCAGATATTAGAGAACGAAGAGAGGGTAGCAGAGGATGAGGGGAAGAGTTGGAAGAGGGGGAAGAAGGGATGGATCAGAACTCATGGGGAATTGGAGTGTAATCTTTTAGACTTTGTCATGAAATTAATTGGCCAAGGTTTGGGCAGAAAGGGAAGGAGTGGTCGGAGGCAGGAGTGTTTTGAGAAGAGAGTTGAGAGTTGAAAAGAGACGGGTCAGAGGCAAGAGAGTTAGTCAGATGGACATAGTAGTTTTGCTTGGTGAGTGCTAAGGCTGAATTGAAAAAGGTAAGCAGGAGTTTGAAATGAAGAAAGTCAGAGAAGGTGCAGGCTTTGAGCCAATGTGCTCAGCTGAGTGGGCATAGGAATGAAGACAATGGGTAATTGAAGATAGCCAGGGCTGCCAAAATAAACTACAATGAAACGGAAGCACTATACATAACTAGAAATCAAAACTTCACCCCCCCCCCCTCCCGAACACATTTACAATGACCTAACTATAGCAGTAAAGAGCGAAGTGAAATATCTCGGAGTCATCCTAGACAGCTCACTGAGTATGATATCCCACATAAAACAAACCACAAAAAAGATCTATTACAAACTAAAAATGCTCAAACAACTCCGCCCACTTCTACGCGCCCACAACTTTAAGTCAGCCATCAACACACTTGTCACCCCCCACTTTGACTTTTGCAATTCTGTACTGCATGGTATACCCAAACACTCTATAAGACAGCTTCAGATTGCCCAGCACCTGGCAGCAAGAATCACGGCCAACATTAACCTAGCCGAACATATCACACCAGTACTATATGACCTTCATTGGCTCCCTATTCAGAGCCGCATTCAATACAAAATTCTCGTAACTACTTTCAAAATCATCAAAAACATCGCCCCATCCTACCTTACCACCCTCATCACCAAGGATAGCAAGATTCAAAACTAGCATGAGTGCAACAAAAACAAGCTGACCATCCCTATGATTTTAGAAAATCCACAAAAGCAACCAACAACAGAGCCTTTTCTCATTTCTCCCCGGTAACCTGGAACAATCTCCCAGACAGTATAAGATCAATAGAAGACCTCACCACCTTCCGCAAAACAATCAAAACTCACCTGTTTACCTTACTCTTTAGAAGCACAAATGAAGAAACAACTCCCTCCACCCACACCACACTCAACAACACAGACCTTGACCCCACCTAGACAATCTTGTACCTACATAACCATTCAAGAAGCCCTCCTTAAGTACTAAGGTATTGTATATAGTTACCAAGGTCCACCATGTAACAAATGACTGCTCATCTCTTACCATGTTTCCTTGTTTTTGCAGCAACGTTCACAATGTTACTATGTTACTCTGTTTAATATATATAGTTATTTGTTCCATTTAATTAATATGTACCCCCTGTACAATTCAACTGACTGTTTCATGTAAACCGCACTTGAACTTTGGAAAATGCGGTATAAAAATGTTAAATAAATAAATAAATAAAACATAGGGTGCCTTACAGAGCCTGGTATGGGCAGAGCAGGAGCAGCTAGAGCAGAAGAAAGTGCAGAATTATAGGAAACTACAGCCTCATCAATAGACTTAGATGAGATAGCGGAGGAAAGAGAAGGTGAGACAATAGCGGAGAGAGCCTATGGGTCAAAAGAGTGAAGATTTCAAAAAAGGTTAGAGGAAACTGGACGAGATTGAGGTGGCTTTTCCTGCCCCCGAATAACTTCCCCGCCGATTGTGCAGGGAAGTTAGATGGAGGCGGGGAATGGACAGCCTCCTTATGGGTGGGCAGTTTGTGGTCGCTGGCCCTGGACATAAAGGGCCGATTCTAATGTCGGCCATGTACGTCCAGGGCCAGCGAAATATCCGGGGAAGTTATTCCACCTCCAAGGTGGAATCAGGGGCGGCCCAAGGGGGGTGCGGGGCCATGTGCAGAGATGTAGTGTGGGGCCTCATTTGCATAAGGTGCCTCATTTGCATAAATATTTGCATAATGTTACTATACACTAACTTTTAGTAAAAATGCCTCTTAATGAGTATATGGATAAAGAAAGACTAAAAGATTTCTACATTGCTATAATCCAGTACCAACTGCCAGGCACATTAGGAACTACTATAAACACTGCCCATTTAGAACCCATAGCAAACCCGCCGTATCCTAACAGCACTACCAGGACTCACAAAGCACCTTACCCTACCTATCAAAAGGCGACACTGCAAATATTAAACCAATACATTTCAGAGAATAACAATACATGACCTACTGGGGAAAGAGAACAAGTGGCAATGTCAAATAGGAATTATATAAACAGAATACCTCAGCTCAGTTACGCATGCAGAACATAGACCATCACCAAACAAGGAATCACAATTTAGAAACAGGAAGTCAATAATTAAACTGGGAACCCCAAAAGCCAAACTTGGAATGTACAACACTTGTGGTGACGAGACGGTAATAGAGCCCAAGAAAGTGGGAAAAAAACAGCCATTCACTTCTGAGCAGAGAAATGGTTCAGGGAGTTTTAGGGTTAAAACTCCGGTTAAGAAAAAAAACTGCATTCACAGAGCTGTTGAGAGTGAGCCACGCCCCAGCTCCAAGGTAACCAGGGGAAGTGACGAGGAACGCTTGGGGGTGGAGTTGGATGCTATAGGACAGTCTCACTCATATAAGCTCAGGGAAGCAGGAAGAAAGGTGTGTGCATCCACCGGGGAGGAGGTTTCCACCAAGAAGGGAGAGTCTACCAGGAGAGTAGAGACTTCCAGAGAGTCTGGTGAGGAAGCAGGGAATGAGGAGACCAGGAGAAGACCTGAGAGAGGAAGGTACTCCAGGAGCTATCTCAAGAGAAATCCCTATTGCACTCAGCATACAGAAAACTCTAGCCCTGAAGAGAGCCCAGCTGGTAGGGGAATTACAGCTGGCCTACTTGTGGGATGGAATCGGACCCTTAGAGAATAAAGCAAGGTCAAGGCAGTGACCATGCTGGTGAGTGGATGCAATAGAGCAAAGTTGGAGGTTGAATGAGGAGGTAAGGGAAAGGAGCTTTAAAGTCTAAGGGTCAGAGGGGTTATCAATATGAATGTTAACATCACCAAGAATAAGGGAGGGGGAAGATGAATCATGAAAGAAGGAAAGCCAAGAATCAAAGTCAGTGAGAAAGGTAGAGGTGGACTTGTCTGGGGGTCGATAAATAGTAGCTATCCGGAGAGGCAAAGGATTAAAAAGGCAGATGAAGTGCACTTCAAAGCAGGGAAAGAAGTGGGAATGAGGCAGAAGGATGGGCTGAAATTGGCAGGAAGGAGAGAGAAGAAACCCAATGCCGCCAACACCATGGCCAGTGGGACACGCCGTATGGGAGAATTGGTAGCTGCTGTGACAGAGGGCAGTGACAGAAGCCGAGTCATCAGGGAGGAGACAAGTCTTGGTTAAAGCCAGAAGATGAAGAGCATTACAGATAAAGAAATCATGAGTGAACACAAATTTATTAGAAATGGAGTGTGCGTTCCATAAGGCACATGAGAAGGAGAGAAAGGAGGGGGGAAAGAACAGGGATATGAATGAGATTAGAGTAGTTGCATGGGGAACTGACATGTGAGTGAGAGAAGAATTTAGGGGAGGCCAGGATTCAGATTAATATCACCAGATGAAAGAAGGAGAAAGCGCAGAAGAGTGTGGGGTAGAGAGGAGGCGGTATGGTGGAAACAAGGGTGAGGTTGTTTAAGAGAGAGAGAAGAAGGATGATTGAGAGGAAGAAAAAGGTGAAGCTCAAGAGCTGATGAAAGGGAGGATGACAAGATGGGGGAAGAAATGAAGGTGGTAAAGAAGTGGTGATAAGGAGGGGGGTTGAAGTTGAAGGTATGATGGGAGAAGATTAGGGATTGTCAATAGTAGGAAGAAAAATGATGTGGAGTCATAAGAAAAAGATGGAGAGAAGAGGATAGAATTTGTAATTAGGTAGGAGGAGGATCCCTCACTTGGTTTGCAACTTGTCGTGCTGTGAGGGCTTGTGTGCATCAGTGATGCTGAGAGCTAAACTATCGGTAGTTTAACTACTGGCAGGGTCTCCCAAGATGGAAAGGTCTCAGCTGAGGTGCCAGACCAAGACAAACCACCCATCTGGGCAGCAGCAGAATGGGATAGTGTTGACGGCGGGGGATCACATTTCTGTGACAATGGCAACAACACCAAACTTAAACTGCGTGGAAGAAAGGCCCGGCAATCTACTTCTGTATCTTGTCATGAAAACCCAATGGATAGTTACAACAAAACTAATTGTGCTATAGTGCTGGAAGATGAGACCCCCAGGTCGGAAGGCACTCAACTAGCTACTGGGAAAGAGCTGAAGACTTTTCAGAGTAAAGCCAGCATTTATGATGTGGTTGGATCAAAGCCCTTGGGACGTCTGACTGCTGATGTTGCTGTGCATGAAATGAGAGTCAGAAGCTGTAAAGATGTCTTATGCATTGGAACATGGAACGTACGAAGCATGAACCAAGGGAAGTTGGAGGTGGTCAAGAATGAAATGGAACGTGTACAGTACACTTTGATCTGTTGGGTGTCAGTGAACTGAAATGGACTGGCATCGGGCACTTTGCATCAGATGATCACATGGTCTACTATGCTGGAAATGAAAGACAAAGAAGAAATGGTGTTGCATTTATAATAAAGAAGAAACTTGCAAGAACTGTAATGAAATACAATGCAGTCAGCGAACGCATAATCTCTATTCGTCTACAAGGAATGCCTATCAACACAACTATAATTCAAGTATATGCCCCAACAACAGCTGCAGAAGAGAATGAAATTGAAGAGTTCTATGAACAAGTACAAGCTGAAATTGACAGAACATGCAAACAGGATATCCTGATAGTCATGGGTGACTGGAATGCAAAAGTTGGCAACAAAGAAGAAGGCAAAGTAGTTGGAAAATATGGACTAGGCAACAGAAATGAAGCTGGAGAAAGACTGATAGAATTCTGCAAGACCAACGATCTATTCATCTCAAACACCTTCTTCCATAAACACAAGCGGCGACTGTACACATGGACTTCACCCAATGGATTGTATAAAAATCAAATTGACTACATCTGTGGAAATCAACGATGGAAAAGTTCTATAACATCAACAAAGACAAAACCTGGAGCTGACTGTGGTACAGATCATCAACTACTAGTATGCAAACTCAAGATAAAGTTGAAAAAGAGCAAACCACTCATGAATGCAGCAAAATATGACCTTGAAAATATACCACTGGAATTTAAAGACTGCCTGCAAAATCGATTTGCTGCTTTAGATACAAATGACAGAGCTCCAGAAGAGTTATGGAATGACATCAAAAAGGTTGTGTTGGAAGAAAGCGAGAAGTCTCTACAAAAGGTGAAAAAGCAAAAATGGCCAAAATGGATGACGGAAGAAACTCTGAAAATTGCTCAGAAACGCAGAGAAGCTAAAGCCAGAGGAGAAAGAAAGACTATAACAGAACTCAACAGAGATTTCCAACGTGCAGCAAGACAGGACAAGGAAAAGTACTACAATGACGCATACAAGGAAGTAGAAGCAGAAACTATTAGAGGAAGAACAAGATCGACTTTCCTAAAGCTACGAGAGTTAAAGAAAAAGTTTCAGCCTCGAATTGGAATGTTACAAGATGCTCAAGGTTCTATGTTGAATGATGCGGAGAAGATCAAGAAAAGGTGGAAGGAATATACAGAGTTTTTATATGATAACGATCAAGTGGACCAACAGCCGTTTCAACCTGTACCTTATGATCGGGAACCATTGGTGATGAAAGAAGAAGTTGAAGCAGCATTGAAAGCCTTATCAAAGAACAAAGCACCAGGCATTGATAGCATTCCCATAGAAGTATTACAGCAATCTGATGCAGCTGTTACCGTACTTACAAGGATATCTATTTGTGCTTTATCGACTATAGCAAGGCTTTTGACTGTGTAAACCATGACAAACTCTGGGCCACATTAAGAAGCATGGGTATACCAGAACACCTGATCGTACTCTTGCACAATCTGTACATTGATCAAGAAGCAACAGTTCGAACGGAACAAGGAGAAACAGAATGGTTCAAAATAAGCAAAGGTGTAAGACAAGGCTGCATACTTTTCCCCTACCTTTTTAATTTATATGCAGAACAAATCATCAGAGAAGCAGGATTGTATGAAGACAACAGAGGTGTGAAGATTGGTGGAAGACTCATCAACAACCTTCGCTATGCTGATGATGCCACATTACTGGCTGAAAGTGAAGATGATCTGAAACATTTGCTTCTCACAATCAAAGAACATAGTCTCAAAATGGGCCTGCACCTTAATGTAAAGAAGGCAAAGATCATGACAACTGGCATAATCAACAGGTTCATCGTTGAAGGAGAAGAAATTGAAATCGTGAACAACTTTAACCTACTTGGATCAACTATCAATAAAGAAGCAACAAGCAGTCAAGAAATCAGATGATGCATTGCTCTTGGCAGAATGGCTATGAAAGACCTAGATAAGATTCTCAAGAACAGAGATGTTCAAGCCATGGTATTTTCACTAACATTATATGGATGTGAAAGCTGGACAGTGAAAAAGATAGACAGGAAGAAAATTGATGCCCTTGAATTATGGTGCTGGCGGCGAATACTGTGTATACCATGGACTGCCTGAAGAACAAACCAGTCACTACTAGAGGAGATCAAACCTAAGCTTTCTTTAGAAGCTCAGATGACAAGACTTCGACTTTCATACTTTAGACACATCATGCGAAGAGAGAGATCATTAGAGAACGATATCATGCTTGGCAAGATAGAAGGTCAACGCAAAAGAGGAAGGCCAGCAATGAGATGGATCGATACAATAACAGCAGCTACGGGTACCAGTCTGTCAACAATGAGCCGCCTAACTGAAGACCGAACACAATTTAGGATAGCTATCCAGAGGGTCGCCATGAGTCGACTCCGACTCGACAGCACTTAACAGCAACAACAGGAGGAGGATCAAGAGGATCAGGTAGAACCTGGGAACAATTGTGGTATGAAATTACCCTGTAAGAGGTGGTGTGTAGGAGGCAGAGGTACTAATAGAGAGAGAGGAGCATGTAGGAGGGTAAGGTTATATCAGAGAGAAAGGAGAGGAATGAAGGTAAAAGTTCAGCTGGTAAGTAAAAATAAATAGTTTCAATCAAAATCAGTTGAACATTCTTAGTTTGTTTATTAGTAAGTTTCTATAAATTTTGTTCTCTTCATGGGCAGACTGTTCAATTCGTAATTCAGTTAGTTGCCTGCTACTCATGAAATAGCACCGTAGGTGTTTGCTACTGATTGCTATGTTCTCTATGAAAGGTCTCAACAGTTATCTCCAATTCATGAGACCTGGCAACAGTCATAGCTATGAGCAGATGTGATTAATCCCCTGAGCAACCATCTCCAGCTGTGGAATCTCTTGCTGAATGATGTCAAGACAAAGTAGTAGGGTTAAACAGTGCTGAAATCTGCCAGGTACATGTGATCTGAACTGGCCATTGTCAGAGACAGAATGATAGGCTTGGTAGACTTCGGTTTCCCCTTGACATGGCTTGTCTTGCGTAGAGAAACATGGCGATAGAAGTCTCTAAAATAATGACTGGAGTGGAACGGGTAAACATAGATTTGTTGTTTACTCCTTCAAAATGTAGAAAGACTAGGGGAAATGCAATTTTTTTATTTTTTATTTTAGCTGTATTTATATCTTGCTTTTCACTGGGTCAAAGCGGTCAATTGAGAGATACATTTAACATGAGGGGATATGAGACACATATGCTAATACTTACAGGGAACATGGGCAATGGAGGGTTAAGTGGCTTGCCCAAGACCACAAGGAGTGCCTATAGGACTAGAAATCCCAGTCCCTCCGGCCTGAGATTGCTGTCCCCAGGTGGGACTTGAACCCCTGGCCCTCTGGCCTGTAGTACCTTGTCCTAACCACTAGGCCACTCCTCCCCCTGCAATGAAGCTGCAATGTAGCCCATTTAAGACTAATAGGAGAAAATATTATCTCCAGGAACAAGCAGGAATAAGTCCTCACATATCGGTATGTCGGAACCGACGGAGCCGGCGCGGGAAAGCTCCCCAGCTTTTCAGATGAAAAGCTTTTGGGGCTTCCCACAGCGCATGCGCGCTGCCTTCCCGCCTTCCTTACCAGCTCTCTTCAGTTTCTCTTTTTCCGCGGAGCCAGCAGGTCGTGTTCCTGTCACCGCTGAAGAAATTGTTATTTTAATTTGTTTCTTTTGACCGCGTACCTGCCTTCCCCATACCAAAACCGGTACTGCCGGTCTCTCTTTCTTTATTTCTTAAAAAAAAAAAAAATCTTTTTTTTATTTCAGCACAATGTGGTAACTTTTGCTAGGCCTTCAGGCCTACACTAATTCTCCTCATGGAGAAGCCAGCTCCTGGTTTTTAAAAAGTGTACCAAGTGCAGTGCTCTTATTTCTCTCTCAGACACCCATGAATGGTGTCTTAAATGTTTGGGACCTGACCACTCCATACCGGACTGCCCATTCTGCTCCCAGATGTCTAAACGTGGTATGCAGAACCGGGCCAACAACTTCCATGTGCTGTTTGCTTCAGATAATCCAGCATCACAGTCATCCAGGTCTTCCTCTCCGGATGGATCTCAGGTAACCAAACTTTCTGTGGGCAAATCCTCTAAAAGCAAATCTCTTTCAAAAGATCGAGAGGCTCTCAATCTTGAGTTCGAGGATTCTGCCCACACCAAAAAACCCCGGCGGGAGGCTCCGGCCTCCAAAGCATCACCTATGGGGTTACAGGTTGACATCGATGGCACGGCCTCGACTGATCACCTGTTAGACTGCTCTGGGGTACCGGTCGATACCGGTACCGACATCCAGGCAGCAGTGGCGTCCATGGGCAATACTGTCCAGACCATGCAGCAGGCCGTTCTGGCTTTCATTAAGGCTGCGACGCCCTCGGTACCGATTCCATCGGTACCGACCCCGGTTCCGGTATCCACACCGGAACCGAGACCATCGACTTCCAAGCGTCGATCGGTTCCGCTTGCTGGATTCAGGCTTTTGCCCGATACCAATCCCATGCCCGATACGCCCGATCTCGATATCGATCGGTACGCGTATCGTGCATTGCAAGCACAGAGAGAATACTCAGATTCTTCTGATGAGTTCAATTCCTCTGATGACTCTGCTGAGTTTGATCTTCCTGAGGAGCCCTCTTCTCTAAAGAGGGCGATGTCTCCTCCAGAGGATTTATCCTTTCAGGATTTCATTGTTGATGTAGCTAAAGGACTTCTATTGCTACATCTTCTGAAAAGAAACCCAGATCAAAAAAATTGGATATTTTAGGATACTCTAAAGCTCCTAAAGAGGCAGTTACTCTGCCTATCCATGAAATCCTTCAAGAACACTTGATGGATTTGTGGGAGACTCCTCTAACTCTGTCTCCTCATTCTCGTAGGTTGGACACCATGTACCGGGTCCCTCCTTCTCCTGGGTTTCAAAAAACTCAGCTGCCTCACCACTCCATTGTGGTGAAGTCTGCTATGAAGAGGATAAAGAGTCCCAAAAGGCACTCTTCTACCCCTCCAGGGCGAGAATGTAAGACCCTTGACTCTTTTGGTAGAAAGATCTTCCAGGCTAGTATGCTTATAGCCAGGATCAATTCTTACAGCCTTTATATGGGCATGTTTCTCAGAGAACTTGCCCTAAAGGTACGGCATTTTGCCCCTTTATCCCTGAGGATAAAAAGGAGGACTTCACTTCTGTGGTGACACAACTTTCAGAGGTCTCCAAGTTTTCCAACAGGGCAGCCTTTGATTCCTTTGAGGTTGCTGGCAGGGCTTCGGGAATTGCTATTGCAGCCCGACGTCTTGCTTGGCTCCAGGCTTCTGACCTAGAACCCTGGGTTGTGGATGGCCTAAGGAATCTGCCCTGTACAGGTGAGAACTTATTTGGTGAAGACTGGCAAATTAAAGCTGCTCAAATGGATGCAGAAAATGCCACTCTAGATAGACTTTCTAAGTCTACTTCTACTCCTGCCAAAAAGAAGTCTTTTAAAAGGCCTTACTATAAGAAGGCCAGATTTTCCACAAATACTGGCCAACAATCTTCTCAGCCTCGCTTTGCTGCTAAACGTCAGCAATTTAAGCAAGTAAAGTCAAAGTCTGCAGTGTCTGCTACACCCCAGCAGGCTCAACCCCCTCAGGGGTTTTGACTTGCCCCTAGAGAACTTACCATTTCTGGCTCTGGAACAACCAGAGCCTCTCACCATACCTGGAAGGCTAGTTCACTTTGCTCCCAGATGGGAGCAAATAACATCAGAGCAATGGACCCTCTCTATCATCAGAGAGGGCTACAAACTTCATTTCTCCAGCCTTCCTCCCCATACCATGGTGAGGCAATTCAGTTCTCCCCCATCTCTTCTGACCCTGTTGGGTCAGGAAGTCTCCTCTCTCCTTGCCCAAGGGGCAATAGAGGAGGTTCCTCTTCCTCAACAGGGGTTAGGGTTCTACTCCCCTTATTTTCTCATAACAAAGAAGACAGGGGGCTTCAGACCTATCCTAGATCTGAGAGAATTGAACAAGTTTCTATTCAAGGAGAAATTCAAAATGCTCTCTCTGGGCATTCTCCTTCCATACCTTCAGAGTCAGGATTGGCTTTGTTCTCTAGATCTCAAGGATGCGTACACTCATACTCATCCATCCATCCCACAGAAAATATCTTCGATTTCTGTTCCAGGGAAAACATTTCCAATACAGAGTACTTCCCTTCGGTCTCGCCTCTGCTCCAAGAGTATTCACAAAATGCATGGCAGTCGTAGCCGCATTTCTAAGAGGCATGGGAATCTTCGTCTTCCCATATCTGGACGACTGGCTCATCCGAGCTCCATCTCAGTCAGAAGCCCAGATTTCCTTGGACCGCACAAGGCGTATTCTTCAATATCTGGGACTTGTGGTAAACATTCCCAAGTCCCAACTCATCCCTATTCAGTCCCTGGAATTCATAGGGGCCCACTTGGACTCCACCACTGCAAGGGCCTACCTCCCTCTGGTCCGAGGCCAACGACTAATCAGCTTGGCCTCCCAGGCTCAGTCCAGAAGTCACTTGTCAGCCAGGGAACTGCTGCAACTTCTGGGCCACATGGCCTCCACGGTCCAAGTGGTGCCCTACGCTCGTCTCCATATGAGGGCAGCTCAATGGACTTTGGCCACCCAGTGGTCTCAAGCATCAGGAGCGCTCTCAGACCAAGTACTCCCCTCAAAACGTCTGTTTTGGTCTCTCCAGTGGTGGACATCCTCCAAAAATCTGTTGTTGGGGACCCCCTTCCAACCTTCGTTGCCCCAAGCAACCCTCACAACAGATGCCTCCCAAACAGGGTGGGGAGCTCATCTCCAACACCTCTCCACTCAGGGCACCTGGTCTCCCCAGGAGACCACCCTTCACATCAACCTTCTGGAACTGCGAGCAATCTTCCTTGCCCTCACAGTCTTCCACACCCTCCTTGTCAACCTGACTGTCCTAGTCCAGACAGACAATCAGGTAGCCATGTTCTATGTCAACAAACAAGGAGGGACGGGCTCTCTGTCGCTTTGCAACGAAGCTCTCAGATTATGGGCCTTCGCCAGAGAGCATCAAATTCATCTTCTGGCAGTATACCTTCCAGGAGTTCAAAACTCTCGGGTAGACAGACTCAGTCGAGTTCTGCTTCCACACGAATGGTCCCTGCATATGGACCAGATACGCAGAATCTTTCAGGAATGGGGGACCCCGGACATAGACCTCTTTGCAAGTCCGTGGAATGCCAAACTTCCCCGGTTCTGTTCCAGGACTCCGTGTCAGGGAGCTCAGGCCAACGACGCCTTTCTCCTGCATTGGGGTCAGGAATTCCTGTATGCTTTTCCACCCATTCCTTTGATTCCCAAGACTCTGTTCAAACTTCAGAGGGATCACGGGTCGATGATCCTCATAGCTCCACGCTGGCCATGCCAAGTGTGGTTCCCTCTACTTCTACAGCTCTCCCAGGGCTCCTCCCTGGACCTGGGAGCTGCGCCAGACCTTCTGTCTCAGGAGAAAGGGATTTTGTGGCACCCAAACCCCAAGTCCCTACATCTCCGAGCTTGGTTACTGAAGGCTTAAGCCTTCATGAGTTTAATCTTTCTCAACCAGTGAAAGATATCCTTCATGCCTCTAGGAAACCCTCTACCAGGCGTTCCTATGCTTTCAAATGGAAACGTTTTTCCATTTGGTGTGCTCAACAGGGTCTTGACCCTCTGGCACTTCCTTTGAATTCTCTACTAGACTATCTCCTGCATCTTTCCAATGCAGGCCTCAAGACGAATTCAGTACGAGTCCATTTAAGTGCTATTGCAGCATCCTTAAAACCTATAAATGGACAACCTGTTTCCTCTCATCCTCTTGTTGCAAGGTTCATGAGAGGCCTGACCTTAACTAAACCTCCCATCCGACCTCCGCCGGTAGCATGGGATTTGAACCTAGTTCTAGGTCAGCTTATGAAGCCACCTTTTGAGCCTTTGGACTCCACCTCCTTGAAATTTCTTTCATGGAAGGTAGTTTTCCTTATTGCAGTCACTTCAGCTCGCCGCATCAGTGAACTGCAGGCTTTAGTGGCTAATCCACCTTATATTAGGTTTCATCATGATAAGGTGGTCCTTAGGACGAACCCCCCACTTTATGCCCAAAGTGCTCTCGCCTTTTCATCTTAATCAAGAGGTATATCTACCTGTTTTTTTTCCGGCTCCTCATGCATCCAGTGCAGAGAGGAACCTTCATACTCTTGACTGTAAAAGAGCTCTCGCCTTTTACCTCAACAGGACTCAGCCACATCGAAAGTCTTCCCAACTTTTTGTGGCTTTTGATCCTTCTCATTTGGGACTTCCAGTCTCCAAACGTACACGTTCCAATTGGATTGCTCAGTGTATTTCTTTTGCTTACCAGAGTAAGAACATTTCTCTGGAAGGCCATGTCACAGCTCACAATGTGAGAGCCATGGCTACTTCTATGGCTCATCTTCACTCTGTATCCATCGATCAGATCTGTCGAGCAGCCACTTGGGCCTCAGTTCATACCTTCACAGCCCATTACTGTTTGGACAAGGACTCCCGCCGGGATGCCTTGTTTGGTCAGGCTGTCCTCAAACACCTGTTCCATACTTAAGCAACTCCTGCCCACCTTCCCTGAATGGATGCCTGAGATCCATACGAAGATGGTTTACCCTTGGAGGGGGATCTCCCAGGCATCTTAGCTAGGGAGTCCCCATATGTGAGGACTTATTCCTGCTTGTTCCTGGAGATAGCACAGTTACTTACCTGTAACAGGTGATCTCTGGGAACAGCAGGAATTAGTCCTCACAACCCACCCACCTCCCCTAGGAGTTGTATCTTCTATCTATCTACCTTCCTTTCCTCTCTCTATTGTCTCAGCTATAAACTCGAACTGAAGAGAGCTGGTAAGGAAGGCGGAAAGGCAGCGCGCATGCGCTGTGGGAAGCCCCAAAAGCTTTTCATCTGAAAAGCTGGGGAGCTTTCCCGCGCCGGCTCCGTCGGTTCCGACGTACCCATATGTGAGGACTAATTCCTGCTGTTCCCAGAGATCACCTGTTACAGGTAAGTAACTGTGCTTTTTCACTCAATGTGTAATAAAACTCTGGAATTCATTACCGGAGGATGCAGTAAAAGCTGTTAGTGTAGCAGGGTTTAAAAAAGGTTTGGACAAATTCCTGGAGGAAACATCCATAAAGGTTCAGGGAAATCCACTTTTTGCTCTTGGATAAGCAATGTGGAATCTGTGTACCTTTTTGGGAACCTGAAGGTACTTGTGACCTGGATTGGCCACCGTTGGAAACAGAATACTGGGCTTGATGGATCCTTGGTCTAACGCTGTATGGCTTTTCTTATATTTTGTTGCTTTGAGATAGTGGCACTTTATAGCTAAACTGTAAAATCCATCCTTTGAAATCTATTAATAGTGACGTCTAATGTTTGATATTTTATCACTCTTTGTTTCATTTTATTATTCTTTCTGAAATAAGGGAATACCTGGAAGCCAGTCCATTCCCACCATGCAACCCCTCTCTCCTCCAGGTCAGAGACACCCAGACAGAAAATAGAGATACACACAAAGGGGCTAGCAAGAATTACTTGAGCCATGCTCCTCATGCTTTTCCCACTTGTTTCAGTATATGACTGGCCCTAGTGCCTCACGTCTAGATAGTAATCACTCACAGTGATGTGTACAAGCTGGGCCATAACTTTTATTTTAATGCTATCCCAGTTTTTCTGGGATCAGGAAATTGTGCTCTAGAACATTTACCATTGCCATTTGTGAAATAAAGCATATCTGTCTGATTGGACAGCTCTTACTTTCCAGCTTGAAAACAAATGCTGTGTTTCTTGTAATTCAAGGCATAAAACTAATAATAAACCTTGGGTAATGCAATATATGTTATTTTATTAGAGCTGTAAGTGAAATATGATGCGCTTCTAAGCATTGATTCCTCTGTACTTGGACAAGCCTTTGGCTGCTGATATTGATTGCAACAAAAATTGACTGAGGACTAAGGGGGAAGTATCTGCTATTGTCTTACCTATGTGCTATGTGTTGTGTAATAGGAGATTATAGGATATGGTTGAATTATTGATGAAGGACTTGATTTACTAAGCCTTCTCTTCCTACCCAGTGTCTGGAGACAAAAAAGCTTGGTAAATTGTACCCAAAGTCCCTTTAATTAATTTTAGGTCAAAGGAAGATTCTTTTCTACAGATTTTCAGAGAAGGTTCACGTTCTCAACTGCCTGACCAACCCCGTTTATCTCATTCTGTACCACGTGCAACTCCAATGTGATTCTGGGTGAAATGTGGGCATTCGTAGGTATCCACAAGTTTTTTCATCAAGAGAACCAAATCCTCAATTGTCTCTTGCACAAACAAACAAATGAGGTAATATTCGAAAATGATAAGCAAAGACTTGTCATCAACAAGCAACTGTGGAAGGTAATTTAATAACAGAGCACATGTTTAAAGGCTAAGTAGGTGCCTATTTTATAAGGACACATAAGTAACTCTGGGGTCTTCAAGTAAAAAACTGTAATGGTTGCCCCTAGGATAGCAGACTCTAATGACCTGCGAAGATAACTCCTGCACATTAAGAGAAGCCAGCATGGTAAAGATCCTGTGCTAACTGCTCTTGACATTTTGGGATGGAGAGAGAGTGGACTTGCTGGCAGGTGACAGCTAACATATTGGATGTTGTCACAAGTTAACTGTCACCACTGCTGATATTGCGGTAGTACTTAATGCCACCTTGAGACACCCGGCTGTGGTGGCTGTCAAAATGGTGTCTCTGACCTCTAGTGGTGGTTTCATGGTACTACCATTAGTACTGCGAGACTACTGGTAGGAGTTGGAGCTGCCATTTTGATAAACCACCACAGCCCGGGCAGGAGCAGAGGGTGATCGCTCCTACTCCTTGCCCACTGGGACCACCAGGAGGGTTGTGGAGGGGGCAGACTGGAGGTGAGAGATATGATGAAGTGGGGGATTAATGCCTTTGCTGTCCAGGGGAGGGATGACTCAGAAGAGGTGATGCTCGAGAGGGGTTAATCAGTTGGGGGGGGGGGGGTTGATCAGTGGGGTGCCAAATTGGGAGATACTGGTAGGAGTTGGAGCTGCCATTTTGATAAACCACCACAGCCCGGGCAGGAGAAGAGGGTGATCGCTCCTGCTTCTTGCCCACTGGGACCACCAGGAGGGTTGTGGAGGGGGCAGACTGGAGGTGAGAGATCTGATGAAGTGGGGGATTAATACCTTTGTTGTCCAGGGGAGGGATGACTCTGAAGGGGTGATGCTCGAGAGGGGTTAATCAGTTGGGGGGTTGATCAGTGGGGTGCCTGATTGGGAGGTATAAATCGGTGGTGGGTGGATCGGAACATTGCTGCTGCTGCTGCTCACTGCTTTCCACTCCCCTGTGACTCTGGGTCCACGCTGCCTTCCTTAGCTTGTACTGCAGATGCTTCTATGCTACCTGCCTGACACACAGGTTACATACAAATATGTGCCTGCTTGACCCCATGCATACTTTTACACATGTAACCCCTGGGCTAATGTTAGAAGAGGTCTTTTATGTGCATGAAAAGGCTTTTACACATACAACTTCCTTGCTAAATTTACCCCCATTATGTGTTCTTTAAGAAAATCAAAAAATGCATTATGGGAGAATATCCACCCATCAGCAAGGTTGAGTGAGATGTGTGCCTGCATGTAACTATCCATCTGTCTGCATACTAAATAGTAAGTCAGACCAAGAAGACTGGGGGGGGGGGGGGGTACAAAGAATGAATGTTCCAAACTTGCTTCTGATATGGTATGCCCAATATCACTAATAAAAAATCCTTAGATTGTCTCTTTGACTGCCTTCTCTCAATTTCTTTCAGGAACAAATGAACAATTTAAATTTATAGTGATACATTGCTGGAAGAACCTTCAGTCCCCAAAAGTAATTTTCACAGCAGCACTCCAGAAATGAAAACAATATCAGTAATTTGGGCACTAATGAAAGGATTGCTGAATGAAACAAAATTATTTGTGAAAGTACTTTTTCAACACTTCATCGGTGCTGAGATTTGAACTGGAAGCAACAGAGAAGAATGGACCTTACATTGAGAATTTGCCATTTATTTTGAAATGGAGACAGTTTCCTGAGACTTCAGCTTTTGTGATTTCAATAATAAATCAGAAAGACAGACATTTGATTGAGTTTGATTATTCTTAGAGAAACCAGTGTTCTTGTAATTGGCAAGAACAAGAGCTAAAGACAGCCTTAAAATGTATGCAGCCAACAAAGACATCCTTGTTGAAGGGCTAGCCTCATGGTTAAAACAGTGGACTGACCAGGGAATCCCAGTTCAAATCTCACTGCTGTTCCTTGTGGTTTTGGTCAAGTCACTTAACCCCCCATTGTTTCAGTTACAAACTTATAATCTAAGCCCTTTGGGGACAGGAAAACACTTACAGGTATGTTTACTAAAGGTTAACATGCGTTAAGTACTGCCACTGGCCATTCATTTCTATGGGCCATTGTAGCACTTAACACATGTTAACTTTACTTAACGCACGTTAACCATTAGTAAACATGCCCTTTAGTGTGTCTGAATGTAATTCACTTTGAACCCTGAGAAAGGCATGAGCTAAATCTAGATCCTTCTCCCTTCCCTTCCCCAAAGAAGATTGATGCAAAATAGAAAAGTAAGTACCAGAAGAGTCATATGGAGGGAATTTTTCTTCTCATTTTCAATGATCCTATAAGTGTAACCCCAATTTACAGGACACTTCCTGAAAAGCCAGGAGTCTACCTTCAGAGGCTGCAGGGTAAATACAACTACTACAGGTCCCCAACACGGACTCTCACATGGGACAAAGCTGTAACTGTAAGGCCCAAGGGTTTACTAAGAGGGTACTTTTATAACATGTCGCCTAGGTTAAGAGGCCAAGTAGGCACCAATTTTAAGCCTTTTTTATAAAGACATATAGGCATCTTTGTGTACTTATAGCATACCAACACAAAACCTGTTGAAATCGCCATTTGCAAAGTGGTCATATATATTTGCATCTGCTTGGGAGCAAGTATAACTCTATGGAGCTGAAATGTACATGCGGTGCACAATTTATTTAATTAGATGGACCATATTGGTCTTTATCTGCCGTCATATACTATGTTACTATATATTTATCCATCTAATTTATGTCCCGTTTTATAGCTAAGATCGAAGGGGGCCACAATTAACATACATAGCTTAAACATAAATACAAGCAAGCAATACGATAATTCACAATTACATACTTAGAGGTCTGTTTCATTAACCTAGTACGTAATACCCTCGCCATACAATTTCAGCCTAAATAAATCTATGCACATCGTTCATGACTTACACTACGTATGCTTCGTCCAAAGTCCTCCCCTAAGTAAATTTTATTTCTTTTCCCCTTCTCTCCCCCTCCAGTCTTCGGTTTCCTTTTAATGTCGTACCTACTCACCAGCTTTCCATCTTCCACTCTCATCTCTCCAGTTCTCTCATTCACTCTTTTATTCACTCCTCCCCATTCTTCTCTTCCTCTCTCTCACACACTCTTCACTGCCACACAGTGTACTCACCCCTCCATCAGCCTTCATCTTCCTTCCTCTGACTCTTGGTTCCTTCCCTGAAACTCATTATCTCCCCCTGCCTGCAGCCTCTTTCTCTCTGTCTCTTACACACTACCCAGTTTGATCATCTTCAAAATACTGTCAACCTTTTTCATCTTGCGGCAAACTGGCAAAGCACTAAAATTTTCAAGACACACAATCAGTTTTTAAGGATATATTTAAACATTTAAAAAACGAGTATTATGTTTAAAGTTAAATAACTAAAATTGTAATCACTGTGTTATTTTTTTTTAAATCAATCAGTGGGAAATCTGTGCTTGGTGATGTTTTATGATGTCCCTTGTCGAGGGTGGATGGTCCAAGTCCTCCTCCAGTGTTTGAAGCCGCGATCTGTTCTTGCTCTTCATTGTGTTCCGAGCAGAGAAACTAGCTTCACACAAATAGGAAGAAATGCTTTAATCGCTATCTTTGTGATGAATAGGTATTCCTCTCAGAGAGACAACCAGACTGAAGCTATATATGTTGATGAGTATTTCAGTTTCAGCCCTCTATTATTCCTGATTTCCGTCAGCTCATCTTCTGCAACAATTAATTCTGCTGTCTCGTACGCACTTAACACAAACGGATCTCTCATTCACATCAAGTGACAGAAAATACATGGAATAACATACCCAATCCGAACAACAGCTGACTGAAGAATGACATTGGTACTGCCCTCCCTCAAATTCTCCCAGTAGCCCTACTAATAAATGACCCTCCTCAAACTTCCACAACACACCTGTGGACCAGTGGTTGAAAATCGCTGCTCTAACATCTCAAGCATTTTATCCTCTATGATTGAAAATTAGGAATAGTAGAGTCTATCCATTTAAGAAAAATGGTTATGGTTATGGTTTTGTTTATTTGATATACTGCAAAAGTGATGAAACAATCTATGCGGTTTACAAAGTTAAAAATAGCAATAAATAAAAGAAAATGAATGCCATTAAGTGAAAGAAAAGAACACAATGTATTTATTTTAAGAATTATATTTATCATCAGCCTTAGATGACGTTTACATTTTTCTGATCTGTAACACTTACTAGTAGTATGTAGTTCCATAGTAAGGTTGCCATTAGCTTTCAGAAAGCACTATAAAAATCACAAAATTTTAAGGGATAAATATTCAGAAGCACTTATCCAGATAGTAATACCTGCTATACAGATAAGTGCTGCTGGCTGGGCTACCCAACAATATGCAGTGGCACTATCCAGATATTCAACTGCACTATCTTACAGACCACCTCGCCACTACCCACATAGTGCTAGGCTGATCTATGGGTGGAGCAGTATCCCATCTGATATCATTTTAAGGTCCTGAATTGTTTACACCCAGTTACCTCTGCTCTAGACCCACTTCCTTCCCATCTGCTTAAAAATCCACAACTTGGTTTAGTACCATTTATTCAATTCTTGGTGAATAAAAGCCTCCAAGAGGGGAAGGTTCCCTCTATTTGGAAAATTGCCCTCATCCACCCTTTTTAAAGAAGATGAATTTGGACCTCTCCTGGCCAGAGAATTATTGCCCAGTCTCCAATCCACCTTTCATCTCTAAGGTGATGGAGAAAGGTATTTTCAGGCATCTCCTGATCTTTTTAGAAAGAAAAATGCAATCCACCCATATCACTCAGGTTTTAGTGCTGACCACAGTACAGCGAGGTCTCTGGTGGCCACAGATGACAGAATTAGACTCAGTGCCAATGCAGGAAAAGATACAATAATGGTTTCATTGGACATAAGAACATAAGATATGCCATAATGGGAGATCCAAGATGGCGGTTTGAGGTGAACGCTCTGCGGCAGTGTCTATTTTTACCTCTTACTATGGGCAAGAGGAAGGCTAGGGGGCCCAAGAAATCCTCTGTCGGCCCAGTAGCCTCCTCTGCTGTTACCCCGTCTCAGGTGGTTGGTCCACTTGATTCCTTTGTGACGCCGCTGGGACGGTCAGGCGGAGCGTCGGAGCAGAGCCCTACTGTTCCTCCGTTGGGGCAGGGTAGCTCCACAGATGGTTCGGGACCTGAGATCTCTCCGCCGGAGCAGTGGCGGCCGCCCAAGGAGTCCCTGCGTGGGAGGAGTCCAGTGCAGCTTGAGGTGCAGAGCTCTTCCTGTGCGGTGGAGTTTTCGGCGCCTAGAGGATCGGCAGCGCTGTGGCAAGGAGAAGGCTCTGGGTCTACCTACCCTCCCAGTTTAGTGGATCCATTATTGAAGGGGCCAACAGGCAGGTTGGTAGATTCTCTTCCTGCATCTGGGGTTACCAGTATGGATCGTCGTTCAACAGAAGACCCTGCTTCGATGGGCCTGGGACAGTCGTTTGTTTTTGAGAGGCCCCCAGTCTTTACTCTGGAATCGATTTGGTCAGCTATAGTTAGACTTGGAGAACTTTTTGCTCCACAGGTCGCTGCCTTAAGCTCTCAAGTACAGGTACATACAAATGTGCTTCAACAACATACTTTGGAGGTTACAGCGTTACAGACATCCATGACGGAACTGCAACAAAAGGCTTCTTGTCTTGAAGATTGTGGTTTGCAATATCAGAAAGATATGTTAGCTTTAAAGTTACGTATTGAAAGCTTGGAAATGTCGACGCTGCGGGGCAGGGTCCCTGGCGGCCGAAGGTAACCAGGCGCTCGGCCCGGTGCGGGGGCACTGCCCGCGGCCTTTCGTGAGGGGCGGATGCCTGCGGGGCAACATTTTAAATTCATTGGCTCGCCCGGTTCAGGCGTGGGTGCGAGCCAATGAGAAGGGCTTTGCCGTGGGGGGGTTTTAAGGGAGACGCGTGGCGGCGACAGCCTCTATTGGCGAGACCAGCGGTGGGTGCGAGGGCTCTTGCTTTTGCCTGGCGTACCTCGTGGCAGCGGTTTGGAGCTGCGCGGTTCTGGGTCGGCGGTGATCGGAGCGGCGCAGAGTCCTTCGGCCGGTGGGCAGTGCGGATCCGGAGTCAGCTGTAATGGTATTGTGCGGGATTTCTGGGTGGTGCGCCAAGTGTGGCGGTTTGCAGGCCTGCGGCTTATTTAAAAAAAAACAAACACAAAAGGGGGAGCAAACGGGAGGACGGGAGGGCTAGCAGCGTGGACAACGTTGGGGGAGTTTATTGGTAGCACATTCTTTCCTTTTCCTTTCAGCTTTGGGTGAGCGGGGCCTGGGAGGGGAGAATGCCTTTGCGTAAGGGACGGCAGGCCAGTGTTGGGGGACGTGGCAGGGGAGAGCATGCTGCGGAAAGTAGGCGAGGAGGGCGGACAGTGCCTTCGGGGGGGCAGTCAGACGGGGCTACTAGGGGAGCTGCTAGAGGTAGGCTTGTGCAAAGGGTGGCTCCCGGGGCCAGGGGCAGGGGTGCTGTTGGCAGTAGGGGAGCTGGGGTAAGGAGGGGTAAGGAGGCAGCCTCAGCAGGGAGGCAAAAAGGGAGGTCTCATATCAGGGGGCGCAGGGGGGGTGGAGACTTGGATCCCGGGCAGCGGGTAGGTGAAACCGGGCCGCAGGGACAAGTGAGGGGTAAGGCTGAAGATGGGCTATCTAGTGTGGAGGCGGTTGGTGGGGGGGATGGGGGTGGGGCTATGCAGGGGTGTGCTGGGAATGGGTCGGCGGGGGTGGGGGGGGCACGGTTGTGGTGGACAAGGGCTGGTGGGGTGGGGCGGGGGGCCAGTGCTGTCGGGTTGGGCCGCGCCTTGGCATGGGGCCCATACTTTTGGTCAGGGTCCCTCGTTACAGATGGGGGTTGACGGGAGTGTGAGAACTCCGGGTGGGTATGCGGCTTGGGAACATTGGCGGGGTGGGGGCCAAGGCTCGTCTAGGGCTGAGTGGTTGTCCGCTTGGCAGCCGTGTGGCTCTCCTTTCGTCCCCTCTCCCCCCTCTTCTTCTTTTTTGTCTCTGCAGGTTTCCACATTGGCTCAGGCAGCGGGGCAGATGTCCGGTGTGCAGCACGCGGCAGTGGAAGGTGGGTTTGGAGCGGCATCGGGAGGATCGCAGAGGCTCGAGGCCAGCTCGGCGAGCTTCGTGGGAGCGCAGTCATCCGGCTCGGGGATACCGGATCCCGCGGTTCGGCCTGGGGAAATGCAGGCTGGTGACGGAGGAGCGTTGGGTGAGTTGACAGCGAGCAGTGGGGGTGGGGGTGGGGCGGATCAGTTGGAAGGGCAAGACGGGGGTGGGCGCAAGGCAAAACGAAAGTGTAGGCATTCCCGCCGGCGGCGTCGCAGTTCGGAGTCTTCCTCATCGTCCACCTCTTCTGCTTCGTCATCCTCGCTTGAACCTTCCCGTTCGGGGCAGGGGGTTGACCGGGTGCCAGGTGGGTCCTCCGGAGGGAAGGGCGTGCCTACGCTGGTCGCATTTGCGGAGTTATGGGAAGGGGTCCCTCGTCATTTACGGCGTAAGATATGGAAGAGGCGGTACATAGATATATTCAGATTGCTGAAGGGCAGGAAGCGGTCGGGAGAGAGTAGAAAGAAGCGAAAGGAGGATGAAAAGGCGGGTCGGGTCAAGAAAGTATCGCGGAATGTTATAAATTGGGTTAGATCGTTTTTAAGGTTGGCGAGCGTCTGGGGTCGTCAAGCTCCGGAGGATTATGGAATGCTTTTGGCGTACGCGGACTCTATCTTGGAAGCTGCGCAAACGCATGGTGGTTTTGCTTGGTTGAATTACGATGAGAAGTTTCGGGACAAGATGGAGGAGAGTAAGTGGTTGTCTTGGGGCACACAGGATATCAATCTGTGGTTAACCCAGATGTCGGTCGGGGCGGGTGTGAGTGGGGGGGCTGGGGTGCGTGTTGGGGCGGGTAGCGTGGCAGGATTGGGGCGGCCCTTTCGTGCGAGCGGGGGTACTCCACCGCAGAAAGCAGGGGGAGGGGGTGCAGGGGACATCTGTTGGCGTTTCAATAAGTCCTCGTGCCCCTTCCCTGACTGCAAGTTCCGACATGCTTGCTCGGCCTGTGGGGGTGGACATTCCGCGCTTAAATGTTTCAAAAAGGGTGGCATGCCTCCCCCTACCACGGCCCCCAAGTAATAGTGATGTAATGGGGTTGTCTCCCACTCCAATTTCCCAGGAGGTAATGGCGAATGGTTGAGAGTTTATCCGCGGAGGCGGGAGAGGGAGGTGTTGGAGCGGGGGTTTTCAGAGGGGTTCATTATTCCGGTGCAAGGTACTATAGTAGGTAGGTCGGCGCGCAACTCTCCCTCGGTGTGGCGTTTGGCGTCGGTGGTCCGCGAGAAGTTGGCGGTCGAGCTGCGTTTGGGCAGAGTGGCGGGTCCTTTTGCTGAGCCGCCATTGGCGAATTTGGTGGTTTCCCCATTGGAGGTGGTGCCCAAGAAGGAGATGGGGAAGTTTTGTTTGATACATAATCTCTCTTTTCCATTGGGGGACTTGGTGAATGATCATATACCAAAGGAGCTGTGCGCGGTTCGTTATGCGTCGTTTGATGAGGCGGTGGATTTGGTGAAACGTTGTGGCCCGGGGGCTCGGTTGGCAAAGGTGGACATCGAATCGGCTTTTCGGTTGCTGCCCGTCCATCCGGCTTCGTTTTATTTGTTAGGTTTTTCTTTTGATAAGGAATTCTACGTGGACAAGTGCATTCCTATGGGCTGTTCGGTGTCTTGTGCCTACTTTGAGATGTTTAGTACCTTTTTGCATTGGAATTTAGTCCGGAGGGTGGGCTGTGGGAATGTGGTGCACTATCTTGATGATTTTCTGTTTGTTGGGGCGGCGCGGTCTGAGGAGTGTCAACAGTTGATGGAAGGTTTTGTACGAATGACTAGCGCATGCGGGCTCCCGTTGGCCGCCGACAAAACGGAAGGCCCGGCCACCTGTATCACTTTTAGGGGGTGGAGATTGATTCGGTCGAAATGGTGGCGCGCCTCCCGATGGATAAGGTGGTGAAGTTGCGGGTCCTTGTGGCTAAAGGGTTAGCGTCCGCTAAGTTATCCTTGCGGGAGTTGCAAATATTGATTGGTTCTTTAAATTTCGCTTGCAGAGTTATACCAATGGGCCGTGTTTTTATGCGACGATTGGCGGCGGCCACAGCGGGGATTCGTAAGCCGCATCATCGTATCAGAATGTCCAAGGTCATGAAGGCCGACTTGAGAGTTTGGGATGTTTTCCTGGAGGATTTTAACGGGGTGTCTGTTTTGATGGAGGCAGAGGTGTCCAGTGCGGATTTACAACTATATACGGATGCGGCAGGTAGCGGTGGTTTGAGTATTTACTTCGGGGGGGATTGGTGTGCGGCCCAGTGGCCTCAGGCGTGGCACACAGTGGGTTTGACTAGTAACATTATGTTCTTGGAGCTGTTTCCTTTGTTGGTAGTGTTGCTCTTGTGGCCTGAACGGCTGAGGAACCGCAGAGTGGTCTGGTGGTGTGACAACGAGGCCGTGGTTGCAGTGGTTAACCGGTATACGCCGCGCTGCGCACAGGTCTTTGGTTTAATGCGGGACATAGTTTTCGCTTGTTTGCATTTGAATGTAGCTGTGAAGGCTCGGCACATTCCGGGATGCACTAATAGAATTGCTGATGCTCTCTCTCGTTTCAAGTGGGAGCTGTTCCGGACCTTGGCGCCAGAAGCGAGGAGAAGGGCTTGGCGGTTCCAGAGCAATTGTGGAGGATTGGCCAGAGGAAATGGTATGCCTGCTGAAGAATTCTCTATCGCCAGCAATGTGGTCGGCCTATAGGAGAGGATTTGACGCCGTGTTGGAGTACCTTGAGTCTCAAGGATGGCGGCCCGGAGTTGCTGCCGACGGTTTGCTGGGACAGTATATAGTGGTGGCTAAATGCAATGGTGTGTTCCGGGCCTCGGTTCGGAGTCGATTGGCGGGCTTTACCTTCTTTGCCAGGGCTGCCGGCTGGGGATCCGCGGAGCCCGGTTTTTTGGCTCGGAAGTTGTTACGGGGCTGGGATAGAGCTTGTCCGTCTCCTGGGGATGCACGGTTGTCAGTGACACACGAACTGCTGGTCCGGCTTTGTGCGACGCTGCCGAGTGTGGCGTCGTCGCACTATGAGGCTATTCTTTTTAAGGCATTGTTTTGCTTGGCCTTTTTTGGGGCTTTTAGGATCGGGGAGCTGGTGGCTAGCTCTGGCAGGGCCGCGCGGAGTGGGGACTTATTGTCTAGTCATGTGCAGGTCGGGGGGGGGAAGCTGAGGGTTAAGCTCGCCAGATCAAAGACTGACCAGTTGGGCAAAGGGTTGTGGGTGGTCCTTCATGAGGTGGTTTCCCTTCCGACTTGCCCCGTATCGGCAGTGAGGGACTATTTATTGGTGCGCCCGGTGGCGGGTCGTCTGTTTTTCTTGCATGAGAATTCATGTTGGGTGACCCGCTTTCAGGTGGCGGCGGTGCTGAGAATGGCCATATGGCATTTGGGCTTGGATCCTATGCGCTTTGCACCGCATTCTTTTCGTATTGGAGCGGCAACAAGTGCAGCGGCGGCGGGGCTCTCAGAGGCGGCGATTCAGAGCATTGGCAGGTGGAGATCACAAGCCTTTAAAGGTTATGTGCGATTATGAGGGGAAGCTGGTGGTCGAGGGGATAACCTTTGTTTTCTTTTTCAGATGCTGTGCGGTGACCGCATGTATGCTGGATGATCGGACATTCATTTGTGCATTGGGCGGGATTGCAGGCAGCTGAACGACCATTGGGTTGCAATTTAGGACTCGACCCGGCATTGGTGTCTCTACTATGGCTGGGTGAGCGTGGTCTGCGTTGGCCGCAGCTTTTACCTTTGCTTCGGCACCATAGCCGGGTGAGGGCGGAGCCCGCCGTGATCCTACAGCATGTGGGAGGAAATGATCTAAGTGGATGGACTTGTAAACAGATAATTCGAGCAGCGAAGAGGGATCTGGTGGAGGTTCTTCGGCTGTTCCCTCAAGTTATTGTGTTGTGGTCAGACATCATTCCAAGGCCTGTCTGCCGACAGCAGCGGCGTTGGTCTAGGGGATTGGCAAAGGTCAATCGGCAGATTGGGCGGTGGGTTTGTGAGCACGGGGGATATCAAATTTTGCACCCCTGGGTTGACGTTGATTGTGCTGGATTGTATCGCCAGGACGGGGTGCACTTATCCCTGGTGGGTGTGGATCTACTGTTGAATGACTGGCAGGAGGCTTTGGAATGTGTTGTTCAGTGGGAGTCTCGATGGTCGCAGCTTGGGGGGGGGGGGTCGGCGTAGAGGCGTGAACGTGCCCTACGCCGGGTGGCGGGATCCTGGAGGTTTCCGGGGTCCGGAGCTTTAATCTGGAATTGGGGCGGGGCGGTCGCCCCCAACCCGGATGACCCCTGGCCGGTCTTTGCTAGTAATATGGCGAGGCCGGGTAAAGGGGGGGTTGGCGTTGCCACTGGCTCGGCCGCGGTGGGAGTGGAATGAGGTCACCTTGCTAGTGGTATGGCGAGTGAGGGCTCATTCCACTTGGGGGTTATTATATTAAGACGTTGGATGTTGCAAAGAAATGTTTTGGAATGCTATGTTTGTTAATAAAGCTGCGACCATACAAGCCAAAGTTCTTTGTGTCTGGGCTGGTTATTTTGAGGTCGGTAGGGGGGGCGGGGGTGGGAGGCTATGGGGGGGGGGAGCGGGGTAACACCGGGTCCGACCTGCCTTGGTTATGTCGAGGCCGCGGGGCAGGGTCCCTGGCGGCCGAAGGTAACCAGGTGCTCGGCCCGGTGCGGGGGCCCTGCCCACGGCCTTTCGTGAGGGGCGGGTGCCTGCGGGGCAACATTTTAAATTCATTGGCTCGCCCGGTTCATTCGTGGGTGCGAGCCAATGAGAAGGGCTTTGCCATGGGGGGTTTTTAAGGGAGACGCGCGGCGGCGACAGTCTCTTTCGGCGAGACCAGCTGTGGGTGCGAGGGCTCTTGCTTCCCACCCGCCCGCCCTTCCTTTGGTGGTTGGATTTGGAATGGGTTGTCGCAGCTGGGGGGGGGTGCGGGATCCCAGAGGTTTCCGGGGTCCGGAGCCTTAATCTGGAATTGGGGCGGGGGCGGTCGCCCCCAATCCGGATGACCCCTGGCCGGTCTTTGCTAGTAATATGGCGAGGCTGGGTAAAGGGGGGGTTGGCGATGCCGCTGGCTCGGCCGCGGCGGGAGTGGAATGAGGTCACCTTGCTAGTGGTATGGCGGGTGAGGGCTCATTCCGCTTGGGGGTTAGTATATTAAGACGGATGTTGCAAAGAAATGTTTTGGAATGCTATGTTTGTTAATAAAGCTGCAACCATACGAGCCAAAGTTCTTTGTGTCTGGGCTGGTTATTTTGAGGTCGGGAGGGGGGGCGGGGGTGGGAGGCTATTGGGGGGGGGGAGCGGGGTAACACCGGGTCCGACCTGCCTTGGTTAATGTTTCTGATATTGTAATTTGCGTTGTATTAATTTTCCTAAATCTTCTGTTATTTCTGCTAAAGAAATGTTTAAGAAATATCTTCTGGAAATATTAGAGGTACCGACTGAATCTCACCCTCCTATGTTTAAAGTTTATTACCTACCTTCGGGGAGGAAAGTTTCCCCTGGTGTGATAATAGATTGTGATGTTCAAGCAGATGTATTAAATGTCTCGGATATGTTGGAGTCATCATTTACTGATTCTGTTTCCTCTTCTACTCTGATTGCTACGTTTCTTTTGGCATCTGATAGGGATTGGTTTTTACGCATGTTTTTTCAGAAGCGGAGTTTGCAGTTTCATGGTTTAACTATTCGTGTTTTTCATGACTTATCCAAGGCAACTCAAAAGCGTAGGAAAGAGTTCTTGTTGTTGCGATCTGGGGTTTTGGCATTAGGGGGGATATTCTTTTTGAAATACCCTTGCAAATGTATGATAAAACTGAATAATGCTTCTTATATTTTCTTTGACCCCTCGGAGTTAGTTGTTTTCTTGAGTGCTCGGCGTCCGTCTGAAGGGTCCCCAGATCCACTGCCATTAGTTTAGGCCTGACTGTTTTGTTCACTTTATTTATCTACATATTACCTTTTGTTTGTTAATTGATGAATAGGATCTCCCCTGTATGGAGGGCTATAGTTGGGTCGGGAATTTTGTTTTTGCATGTTCATTGCATAAATATTGAGAATGTCAATATGTTATTATTTTCTGCCTGTTCCCAAATTTCTATGAAGATGTAATGCTTCTTTGTTGTGAAAAATTTAAAGTTTAAATAAAAAAAAAAAGAAAAAAAGATATGCCATAATGGGTCAGACCAAGGGTCCATCAAGCCCAGTATCCTGTTTCCAAGAGCAGCCAACCTAGGTCACAAGTACTTGTCAGGTTCCCAAAAAGGTACACAGAATCCATGCTTCTTATCCTAGGGGTAAGCAATGGATTTCCTTGGTCTTCTTTATTAATGGTTTATGGACTTTTCCTCCAGGAACTTGCCCTAACCTCTTTTAAATACAGCTGCACTAACAGCTTTACTATATCCTCTGATAATGAATTTCAGAATTTGATTTGGCGTTGAGTGAAAAAATGTTTCCTCAGATTAGTCTTAAATGTGCTACATTGAAGCTTCATTGCGCATCCCCTAGTCTTTCTAATTCAATATTTGACCTAATAGATCATCGGATGCTTTTACTGAAATTGGAAGACCGTAGGATGACTGGCATGGTTCTGACTTGGTTCAAATTATTTTTGGAAGGCAGGTTTAATTGGGTCATCTGGAATACAGCAACTTCATCATCCAAACCTATGCTTTGTGGCAAGCCACAAGGATCAATCCTATCACCTATCTTGTTCAACTTGTTTCTTGCTCCTCTCTTTACCCTTTTACAGGGCTTGAGAGTGATCACTTTCACTTATATGGATGATATCCTTCTTCTCTCCACTTGTGATCCACTCAGCCCAGCCCACCAATAAGTCTTAAGCCATCTGTTTTCCACAAGGCACTAATGTACCTACAATACTGCCCCAAATTCAAGGTTTCCCTCTCCAACTTAGGGAGGTGATAACTGTTTTAGGAGTAAAAGTGGATTCATACCTACTGTAGAGATCTCATGAATCTGATGCCCTGGGAACAGTAGCACCATTCAGTGGCTGTACTAATTGTAGTCAGTAGCTTGTGAAAATGTGTGGTAACTTCCTGATCAGGGGAGGTTCCCCCCCGGAAGTCATGTTTAGGCTAGGAGGGACTCTACTGAGAAAGGAACAGAGCCTAGGTTATAAAAACCTCAAGCACAGGAAATTTCCTGTCCTTTGGCACTCAGTCATTGACCCCACTGCTGTGGAGCAGTGAACTACTCTTAGGGGTAGGAGCACCTGGCGCCCTGCCAAGGCACATCCAGAAGGAGTGAGAAGGAGAGACTTCTACCAGAGTCAACAGCACTGTGTGAGACCTGCGTAGGCTTGGAGCTCTGCAAGAAGCATGTGGAGCTCAGCCCAACCCAATGTTCCAGGAGTGCACCAGCAAAAATCCACTGGAGGGAGAAGACAGACAAACCTGAAGCAAGAAGAGAGGCACCAGTCACAGAACTGGGGCCTGCAGCTGGTCCAGCTTTCTGCCAAGGTATTTCTCTTTTGAAAGAGACCCTTATACTGTGAGCAAGAATTTTTTTCTTAAAGACTGAGCAGAATAATAAGAGCAGAAACCTATGGATTAAAGGAGGAGAAATGGGGTAAGCTCCCCTTCTTAAGCACAAAGCAGGGGAGAAGTTGGAAAGTAGATCAAAGTATGTGCATAGTTCTGTAATCTATTAATGTTCTTTGTTAAAATATTTAGGACTTTTTTTTTCAGTGACTCTTAAGTTTTACCAGTAAACCCTTGGTTCAGAACACAAACTTCTGGCTGGAATTCTTATTTAGAGAAGCATGAATGTGAGAGTGTCAAGTGCCAAAGTCTTAACCCTTTGAAGGCCTATTTTAAAATTTTAATCCACATTCTGCAGCCGGGTTAATTTTTGCATATTTCAGGAAAATTGTACCCGTCTTATTCAATATGTTCTAATAGTGATTTTCCTTCTGCTATGGTCATGTATTATATACCATTTGATAGGAATATTTAGTCAGAATTTTGGATCCCGAGAGTTTTGGGCTCGGCCTGGAAAGGGTTAAATATACTGGTTGTAGGGCCGATGCAAGGAGATGAGGTGCCCTAGGTGAACCTCATCTCTTGCGCCCCCTGATCTGGCTCACACCCCTTCACAGGCCCCCATTGCTACCACTGCCACCGCTGTCTGAGACTTGCAGCTGCGGCAAGGGCCTCAAGCAGCCCTGTAGTGTTTACCTTAAATTTCCAGTGCCGTGAGGCTGTTTGTTCTCCGATGCCCAATACAACTTCCTTTTTTATGGGGGCTGTTTGAGGCCCTTGCCACCACTGCAGGTCCAGGAGATAGACAGTGGTGGAAGCAATGGGGGCCCATGAAGGGGCGGGAGCCAGATCAGGGGGCATAAGGGATGAGACTCACCTAGGTTTACAGTTCCGGAGTTTTAAGGTAGGCATTGTGGTGCTGTTTGAGTCCCTTGTGGCCAAAGAGGGGCAGCAGTGGCGGCAGTGGGCTGACCCTGGGCCATTGGTGCTCTAGGCCACCACTTAGTTTGCCTAATGGTTGTGTTGGCTGTGACTGGTTGCTGCAAGTAAATACTTCTCTTAAGTCTTAACCCTGATACTTAATAATCCAAAAGCTCAGAGAAACTCTGGCTGATAGCTCTCTAGACTGATGTGCTCCCTCGCTAGCCTAGCAGTTTTACAGCATCTGCCCTGACTACCCAAACAGGGTGTTAGCAGGTTTCTTCCCTTGTTCATTTCTCTTTCTTCTACTGATGAAAATACGCGCAGCTGAATTTATACTGGAAGAAAAAAGATTCACTGCCTCATTCATACATTGATTTTTAATAGGATAGACTATTGTAATGCTCTCCTCCTGGAACTTGGCCAAATTGGGCCTTCAATAAAGTGTGTTAATAGAAGACCTTTTTGTGTGGCCGTGGTCCCTCTCTGCTCCTTCCTTTGGTGGACTTTTGGGATATCTCAGGTACTTGCAACCTGTTGGAATAGGACACTGGGTTTGATGGACATTCTTATGATGTGTAGACTCAAGAAAGGCTGGATATAGAACAAGAGTCTACAGGAAGTGTTGAATTGGAAGGTTCTTAAAAGGAGGCATTCCTGGGGATCCAGATTTTGTTTTCAGTAGGACTTTTCATGTTGTGGCACCAGCAGTGACATACTAAGTCATAAATGTGCCCTGTGCAACTTGCAAACCTAGCACTCCCTCAATGACATCAGACTTTTGTCATTTACCCCATATGCCCAGCATAGCCCTTCTGCCCCTATCCCCTTGTACCCAGCATCTCCCCATCTTACCGCACCTCTTCATGTCCAGCAGACTCCCCCTGCATGCTGCCTGCCCGGCCTGCCCTTTCCCCACCACCACTTTTCCTGTTCCCGTGGTGGCGGTGGCAGCAGACTTCCAATTAAAAAAAACCATGGGTCTTTCCAACTCAGCACTTGCATGACTAGTCTCATCCCTCCCTCCTCTGACATATGCACATGTCAGAAGAGAGAGGAACCAGACCAGCCATGCAAGCACAGAGTTGCAAAAACCTGCATTTCTTCTTTTTTAAATTGGAGGTCCACTGTTGCCGCTGCCAACAAGGGAAGAGGAAAAGCGGTGGTGGGGCCAGGGCAGGTGAAGCAGGCAGCGTGGGGGAGAGCCGAGGCCGGCGGTCAGCAACTCTAAATGCGCCCCTATTTTTTTGTGCCCTGTGCGGCTACACCACTCGCACAGGCCTAGGTACAGCACTGGGTACCAGTTGTGCCATTGCGTAGATGTAGGATACAGGTTGGCTATCCTTAAAGCCAAAAGAACTCACCTGGCTTGATCATTGACAATAACTTACTGTAGGCCGTGTTATTTTATTCATATATTGAAGGACTGGTTGGTGCCACTGGTTCCATTGTGGGCCTAGCTTTCTCCTGGGATATCTGCAGTTGATTTTGCTATTTTCATGGGAAAAAAGGTAGAAGTTCTACATTAGGGGTTTGCAGGAATTACCCTCCTCCCCCTGTTGATAGCACTAGTGGCCTTCAGTTCTTTAGTGGAAGAGTGGGAGTGAGATGAGACAAACCTGGGTTTGACCCATCCTGAAAATGGGTCCTCCCTAATGCAGTAGCAGAAGGTTATTGTGGTAGAGATTGGTTTAATATTGCAGAAATTAGGTCTGTACTTCTCGGTTTGATCCAAGCTAGTATGGAAGGAAACATGGCTTAAGGAGTTGATAAACTGTATTCTGTTCACGGGTCATTTTCCATTTGAGCCTGAAGAGGCCATTGTTAAGAACATAAGAATTACCATTCTGGGTCAAATTGAAGGTCTGTCAAGCCCAATATCCTCTTTTCAACCATGGCCACACCAAGTCACAAGCACCTGGCATAAACCCAGAAGTAGCTGGAGAAGCAGCTCCCGCTGATGGCCTGAAGTCTCATAGTAACAGTGATTTCACGGCTGTTATCGCAAGACTTCGGCTCAGCAGTGGTAGCTGCTCTCCAGCTGTTGAGCTCACTTCTTTCAAAACAAAAAGGCAGAGGGAAGCAGCGTGTGGATGCAACAAATGAAGTTTGCCTTCTGCTGCTGGAGTTTCAGGGGGAAGAGAGTGTTTATCACCCATTCCACTGTTGCCATCACCATTGGGGAAGAGGGGTGTCCACCCAACCTGTCACTGCTGCTGCCATGTGAGGCCCTTGACAAACCTTTGCTTGGGGGGGGGTCCCCTCATTTGAATTTATGCCACTGCCTTCAGGAAGCTGTCCAAACCTTTTTTAAACCCAGCTATGCTAACTGCTTTTATCACATCCTCTTTATATTTATTTATTTTCTCTTATACTGTGCTATTCTGCATCAGTGTGGTTTACATTGAACAAACTGAAATTACATTGAACAGGGTATTATAACTTGGAGATAACTATTTTACAGGGAACATGGGCTATGGAGGGTTAAGTGGCTTGCCCAAGACCACAAGGAGCACCTGTGGGACTAGAAACCCCAGTCCTTCTGGCCCAAGGTTGCTGTCCTCTAGTGGGATTTGAACCCTTGACCTTCCGGCCTGAAGTACCTTGCTTCAACCACTAGGCCACTCCTCCACTCCACTCTAGCAGTAAGTTCCAAAGCTTAACTATGCATTGAATGATAAAATATTTCTTCTCTTTGTTTTAAATGTACTACTTAGTAACTTTATGGTGTGTCCCTTATTCTTTTACTTTTTGAAAGTATAAAGCATTGATTCTCATTTTCCTGCTCTACTCCACTCAAGATTTTATAGACCTCTATTACTGTAGATCTCCCCTCAACTATCTCTTCTCAAAGTTGAAGAGCCCTAATCTGCTTAGCTGGAAATCATTCTATCTCTGCTATAATTTTTATCGGCCTTCTCTGTATCTTTTCTAATTCTGGAATATCAGTTTTGAGATGCAGAGACAATACTCAATGTGCGGTTGTACCATGGAGCGATACACAGGCATTATGATATTCTTTGTTTAATTCTCTATTCTTTTCCTAACAGAGTGGAGAAGTAGCCTAGTGGTTAAAGTATGGCTTGGCAACCAGAAGACCAGAGTTTGGTTCCCACTGGCACTCCTTGTGGCCTTGGGCAAGTCACTAGATCATTCAATGCCTTGGAAGAAAGGCCTGGCAATCTACTTCCAGTTACACTACCAAAAAATACAGCAACTGCTAGGTTGCCAGTAGTCAGCATTGACTCAAGGGCACACATTGCATTGGCTTTCATAATAATTCCTAACATTCTGTTTGACGTTTTGGTCACCATTACATCATTAAACTGAGAATTTCAATGTACTGTCCATGATGAGGCCTAGATCCTTTTCCTGGGTGGTGACTCCTAATGTGGAATCCTGAATCATGTAGCTATAACTTGGGTTATTCTTCAGGACTTCATCACTTTGCTCTCTTCCATATTACATTTTATTTGCCATTCAAATAACCAGTCTTTCAGTCTCACAGGGTCTTCCTGCAATATCTCAAAATCTGCATGCAATTTAACAACTTTGAATAATTTAGTGTCCTTTGAAAGTTTAATGGCTGTGTTCATTCCTATTTCCAGATCATTTATAAATATGCTAAAAAGTACCAGTCCTAATACAGAGCCCTGGAGTACTCCATCATTCACCTTCCACCATTGAGAAAATTGGCTATTTAACTCTACTATCTGTTTTCTCCTTTTACCAGTTACTTATCCACAGAAGGACATTGCTTTCTATTGCATAGCTTTTTAATTTTCTCTGGAATCCTTCATGAGGTACTCTGTCAAATGCTTTCAGAAAATCCAGATAAACTATATCAACTGACTCAACTTTATCCACATGCTTATGTACTCCTTCAAAAAATGGAGCACATTGATGAGACAGGACTTCCCGTGGCTAAATCCATGTTGATTTTGCCCCATAAAACCATATCTGTCTGTCAGTAATTTTGTTCTTTATAATAGCACTGTGTAACACTGATGTCAAGCTCATTGGTCTCTAGTTTCCCAGATTTATTTATTTATTTGAAACATTTACCGCCTATCCCAAATTTCTAAGTGCGTATAAACAACACATATATTCTTCATTACTAAATACAAAACAAAACAATAAATTAATAAACCATCTCAAAAAGGTGGGCTTTAACCTGTTGTGGAACACTAATTAGTCCTTAATGGATCACAGTGAAACTGGAAGATCATTCCACTAAACAAGAGCTGCCACAGGAGTTGCCAGATTACCCATGGATCCCTTTTAAAAAACAACCTGCCATTACATTGGCTACCATCCAATCTTCAGGTACCATAGATGATTTTAATTAAAGGGCATAGATTATTAATAGCATATCTACAATTTCATTTTTGAGATCTGGGGTGCATACCATCTGATCCAGGTGATTTGATGCTCTTTAGTTTGTCAATTTAAAGTGGAATTTTAGAAAAGAGGTCTAGAGCATCCAAGTCAAAACATCCAAAAAAAGCCAGGGACATGTTTTGGCTCGATTTTAGCAACTTGAACATCCTCGACATGGACGGTTGCATAGGCAGTATCATAGATTTATTTATTTGGAAACTTTTCTATACCACCCCTTCCAGAGAACAAGGGTGGTTTACAGAGAACAGCACATCAAAAACCATTACACTGAACATATTGTAACACAGCAACTATATACAATAAACAATTAAAAATTAAAAATAGAAATTATTTACAATCTTATAGCTTATCTAATCGGTATTCAGGTTTTATTGCAGCACTTCCATTGCTGTGTGGTGAAATGGCTTTATGAAGGAAGTGTGTTGTTGTGACTGTGATTGTGTGAGCAGAATCCTAGGTAGGGTGGTTGGATTGTGTTTGAGGGGTTTGGTTAGGTGTATATGATCTGGAGTGTAAAAGTGCTGGATGAACAAGTATGTTTTAAATTCCTTTCGGAACGCTTGGAGGTCCTTGATCTCTCTTAAATTTACTGGGAGATTATTCCATTGAACAGGTGCAATGTAAGAAAAAGCACTGTTGCTTGTTATCTGTTTTGTTTTTCGGATTGAGTCAGGGACTAAAATAGTGTTGAGATTCGTCCTCCTTTTCATTCTTTTCTCAGGTGGGGCTTGAATCAATGTTGAAAGGTGAGATGGGGCAATTTTACTGATTAGTTTGAAGATAGTCACTAAGGATTTATACTAAATCCTACTGGCAACTGGGAGCCAGTGAAGAGAGTATAATATAGGCAAGATGTGGTCAGATAGCCTGTCTTTAAAGATAATTCGAGCAGTGGCATTTTGGGCCATTTGGAGAATGTTTAGATTTTTCTTGGTTGTGCCTAGCAAAATACCATTGCAATAGTCTAGGTGTGATATGATTAGGGCTTGGACAACAGTTCTAAAATCATCTCCATCTATCAGTGGTCTAAGTTGCTGAAGTTTAAACAATAAAGAATAAGTTTAAAGAAGATAGTTCTGGCTGTTTGTTTTATGTGTGTTGTTAAGCTGAGTGTCCTGTCAAGGATAACTCCTAAATATCTTACCTCATGTTTAACTGGGAGGGTGATGTTTTGAAACTTGATAATTGGAGGGGGGGGGGGGTGAAGTTAGTGTTTCTTGAAGTAAATAGCACTTCCGTCTTTTTGAAGTTTATGAACATATTCGTTGAACGGAGCCAAAGTTCCGCTTCAGAGAGAAGGCTGCTAGAGCGTCATAATTGTGGTTAGCTATGTCAATTGCTGAGAACAACATGATGCTGTCTGCATATATGTGATAGTTTGTGTTGTGTCTTTTGAATATGGAGCATATGGGTTGAAGATATAGGTTAAAAAGCAGAGCAGAAAGCTCAGAGCCTTGCGGAATTCCCTGCTCTTGTGGAGACTTGATCAATTTGTACATATTGCACCCTGTTGGATATGTTTGATTTAAACCAATCGAGAGTTGTTTCCTTTAAGCCTATTTGATTAAGTCTGAAAATGAGAATGCTGTGATTTACACTGTCAAAGGCAGAGGAAATATCAAGAAATACAAGTATAAAGGCTTTCTTAATGTTGTCCATGCCTTTGATAAGAGCGTCAAAGAGGGCCAGGAGGAGGGTTTCCACACCATGGAAAGGCCAAAACCCATATTGATGCTCATCTAGGGGGGCAGTTGTGTCAATAAAGTCCTGCAGCTGGAGTTGGACAACATTTTTGATGATCTCAGACAGGAAAGGAATGCTAGCGATGGGCTGATACAACGTAGGGTCAGTATTGTTTAGTAACTTGTTTTTAAGTAAAGGGCAAATTGCTGTGCGCTTGAGTTCATTTGGCATGAAGCCTTGGAGTAATGATTGGTTCACTATATGTAGAATGTAGGGGGTTAGTTCTGATTTTGTTGCCTTGATCCAGGCTACAGGGCACGGATCTAGGAGAGATGTAGTTGTATTAAGTTTTGTAATTGTCTCTATCAGTTGTTTCTTATTAATGAGGTGGAAATGATGACGTTTCCATGACAAACATTTGGGTGGAGTCATCTATCTTATGCTGAATGCATGTCCATCCAAGCTGTTTTACATGCAAGCACATGCATCAATGTGCGGAACCAAAAACAATGGTCCTGATTTTCCTATAGTTTTCATTATCATCATGGAAAATATAAAGGATATCAGCTTACCTTTCCTCTCTTAACATCTTTTTTTATTTATTTAACATCTTTTATATACCGCACTATTTATAATCAGCGCGGTTTACATAGAACAAGAAAACATCAGACAGAATACAATATCTGAGTATTTTACATATAACAGGAACAATAACTCTCTATGCCCTCCAGGTGTCTGGATAGCAGAATGAGAGCTTTTCTGATGCCTATTTCTGCCCTGGAGCAGGAATAGACATGGATGACCCTGCTAGTGGGTGGGGATATGCTTGCCATTTCTGAAATTGTGAGTGCACATCTAACTTGCTTGGAACACCCCTGGTCACACCTCCTTCATGTGCCATTGCAATTTGGATGTCCTTGTGCTGGGAACTTGTATAGAACTGGCTTCTAAAATTTCTCCAGGGACATCTCTGTGATTTGGAAATCTGTTTGGCCTTTTTCAGATGTCCGAGAGCACAAATAGGGCTTCTAAAATAACCCCCTTAGCCAATTATATTTTCTTTCTTTATTTGGTTTTATATACCGCACTATTTAGAAATCAGTGCAGTTTACAAGGAGCAAAGAACATTCACTACATAGAACAAGAGTTGAGAACAGGAGCAGCAAACATTAAACAGTTTCTAAAAACAACAGAAAATTCAATTAGAACAGGAGAAGTCAACTTGGGTAGTAATTGGGGTGAACTATTTACAGGGTGGTCAATGGGCATGATAAGCAGTTGGATCTAAGTGAGCAGGTTTGCTTAGATGGGATTATATTTCATAACAAAGTTGGAAAAATGTGTCTTTAGTGCTTTCCTGAATGTTGACAAGTCCGAGATGAAGCGGATTGGGGTGGGGAGGGAGTTCTAGAGAGGAGGTGCATATAGGTTGAAGGCTCGGTTCCTTGTAGTCTGGGAGCATTTTCTTATTATAGATGGGACAGTAAGAGTGTTTGCTGCAATGGACACTGGACACTGATTCTATTGTCCAGTGTCCATTGCAGGATCCCTTTTAGGGTAATTGCAGAGGTTGTGTAGGATGACTAGAAATAGGGAGCCAATGGAGATGTCTCAAGATAGGTGTTATATGCTCATGTCTAGAGGTTCAAAACAGGGTTCATGCTGCAGTGTTCATTGCCACTTGCAGTGGATGACTTGTGCAGTCTGGCAGGTCATGAAGAATGACATTTGAATAATCAAAATGAGGAATGATAAGTGCTTGGAATACGGTGCGGAAATCTGCAGACTCAAGAAAGGGTTGAAGGTAACAGAGGGTCCTTAGCTTTAGGTATACTGTGTGACCCCGCTTCTTTAGTGCCCTCCAGCAAGAGCAGGTAGGGTTTAAGCGGGTTGTTTTCTTCCTGAACAGCTATTCTACAAGTTCCTAAAGCACAGCCTCTTGGGATATGTAGTTTCGGTCACTGTCCAAGGAAGAGTAGTGTGACTTCAAAAAGTGGTTAAAGCAACAAGGATTTATTTCCCCTCCTGGGGCGGATTTTCAACAAGGAAATAAAGGTAACAAAACCAGACACCTCTGGCAAAAGGACAAAGTAAAGTTTCCAACATAAATAGCTTCCTTCAGCACAAAACAATTGCTTCTCAGCAAGCAGAATGAAAAAGCTCTGTTTTCCCAGCTCTGTACTTTTTATCTCAATACCTCTGTACTTCTCTGCAATGCATACATTCAGCGCAGGGATAATACTTCATCAGATGTTGTAAACGTACAGTCCATCATATCTTCAGAGACACTTTCAAAACCTGGCTCTATTTCCATTAAGTCCTCTTGAGAGGTAGGAAATGTTTGTATCGTGGTTTCTTGGGCTCCACCCTTCCTCCCTGCTTTAAGCTTTGTATTATATTCTTGAATCATGTATTGCTTAAAACAGTCCTTTTCATTACAGTCATTATAATCAATGCCCCAACCTTCTGGGTAAGTAGAATCACCTTGATTATAGAAATCCCAGCCTTTGGGCTTACCTCTGTGCTTGGCTGCAAAGGGTTTTCTCTGGGCTTTGGACCCGGTAGTGGAATCTCCACCTACTTTATGCAATGAGTGTTGAAACTGCCTTCCTGGCTTTCTCTCCTCTTGGTAATCCCCAGGATATTGCAGACAGCCTGGCTTGCTTCTGCCGTATCCTTTTCTTGAATAAAGCTTTGTAAAAGGTTCTCCTTTTACCTTTGAACTCAGCTCTGGCCCTGGGCTTGGAACCTGGACTCTTCCCTGGTTCTCCTCCTGGGTTGTTAGCTGGCCTCTCACCGGAACCCTCGGCTGGCCTTGTAAGTAACCTCCCAGCTGAGCCTGTGCTGGAACTTTCTCTGGAACTTCCAATGGACACTCCCTTCCAGCTTCTAATGAACCTTTCCTTCCAGCTTCTAACGGATCCTTTCTTTTTCCCACTGAGGCCTCTTTTTGTATCTGCCCTTTAGGATAGTGCCTGACTCCTCCCCCTAGCAGGTGCTCTGAATTAGCTCTTGAGTCCTGAGCTAACCGGTAGCAAGGGCGTGTTTCTTTCTCCTGTGCTTGGTTTCCCTGGTAACCACCAGCCATGTGCTTTTGTTTATACTCCAGCACTGCCCCTGATTCCTCCTCTTTGGCTCTTTCTACAGGGCTGGAGGAATCCACCATGTCACAACTGCTCTAGTGATGTTGTTTATGTGTGACTCCATATTTAGGTGTTGGTCTAAGGTGATTCTCAGGTACCGTACCTCTTGTTTAGTAATCAGCTCTGAATCCTTTACCTATTACATAGGAGGAGGTGTGAATGATGGGTCCTTTGTGATGAACAGAACTTCAGTTTTCTTGCAATTCACTCTTAGGTTGTCTAATTTCAGTCAGTCCAAGACTGCATTAAAGCAGTCTGTGATTCCGGTGTAATTTGGACTGTCTGTGGAGAAAGAGGTATAGAGCAGCACATCATCAGCATAGATGTGGTAAAGTATGCCATGTGATTTAATAATGTTGCATACAGGCTGGATGTAAATATTAAAAAGTAATGCAAATAAGGAGGAACCTCGGGGAACACCCTGAGTTTGAGAGTAACCGGATGGAAGATTGCATACCTGTGCGTACCATTTGTTGTCAGTCTGATAAGTATAGCCTACACTATTCCAAGGCTAAGTTCTGAATACACTTCATCTGTAGTCGGATAGAGAGGAGGTTGTGACAAACTATCAAAGGCTGAAGCAAAACCTAAGAAAAATAGGATAAAGCCATGTTTGGTTTTATTCATGCCCATGACTAGGTTATTTATCAGGGTGACAAGCAGAGTTTTGACCTCAGGTTGTAGGCAAAATCCATGTTAGTGGTTGTCTAATGGAGCATGGATGTCAATATGGTCTTGGATTTGCTGCTACACTATCTTCTCAGCTATCTTAGCCAGGAGGGCAGGCTGGATAGTGGCCTATAAGAGTTTACGTCATCGAGATTCAATTTGGAACTCTTAAGTAGGGGTCTGATAGTTGCAGTTTTTAGTGGTGATGGAAACAGCCTTTGGTGAAGGAGAGCTGTACAATTTTAGAGCTATAGGGGCTTAGTTCATTGAAGGATGACTTAATCCAATGGGATGGGCATGGATCTGCTGGAGTGGTGGTAGAGTTGAGACCTCTTATTATGCCCTCAATTTGCTCAGCAAAGTATGGGTGGAAAGCACTTAACCCAGAGATTATTGGTGCATGTTTAGTTGGAGCCTAGCTGGGCTGATGGTGTCGTATGCTGGGGCTTAAAATAGGTAGTAAGCTGTTCAGGTGCTTGCTCTTAGGCTTAAGTGTTGTTTGCTAGCCAGGATCTGCAAAAGATGACTTTCAGCAAGGGAAATGTAATTTGTGTTAGTGAGTGATCAGTGGTTTGCTTGAGTGAGGAAATTAGAGTTCTATTGTCTGTTTAGATATGTTTTTGAAGACGAATTCCTTTCCTGATGCTGACGCCTATGGACCTCACCTAAGGGCCATGCCAAAAGGCCCTCTGGTGAGGCCCTCAGGCACAGGCATGCCTAGCAGACTTTTAAATTTAAAGAGCTGTACAGGAGGAAGGCAGCCTGGTGATTGATAGTGCCAGTGGGGAGCGGGGAGGAGCTTAACTTCCCGCTCCCTGCTAGTGCTCTGATCTTCAGTGGAGAGAAGAGACCGGTACAAGCAGGCTTTTAAATTTAAATATCTTACCCATTCACTGAGATTTGTTTCAGTTCCTCTGAATCACCATCATTAAATACCATGTCTGTGATGGGTAGCTCCCTTGCATCTTCCTCAGTAAAAACTGAAGCAAAGAATTAATTTAATCTCTCCACTATGGCTTGCATGAATGCCCTTTCTACCCTATGATCATCTAAAGATCAGACTCCTTCACAGGCTTTTTGCTACAAATGCATTCAAAAAAGCTTTTTATGAATTGTTCCCTCTATGACAAGTTTATGTTCAAATTTTTCTTTTTACCTTCCATATCATTGCTTTGCATTATTTATTTATTTATTTTACATTTTTATACCGCAATTTCCTAAAGATCAATTGCAGTTTACAGTGAACAACAATGAATTGCACAGAGGTACAAGTTCAGTTTAGAAGAAACATTGTTAACTATGTACAATAACAAAAGAACAATTCAACAATCTAACCAATAACTATATACATAGGATATGTGTCATTGTGTTCATGGTGATATTTCTAGGCAATGTGGATCTGATGAGTGTCAAGTTAGAGTTTTGAGGCTATGTTATAGAGCCGAAGTGTTGGGAGAATAGATGTGTTTTGAGTTTTTTCTTCAAGGAGGTGAGGTCTTTTATCTCTCTTAGGCTTTCTGGAAGTGTGTCCCATAGAGTGGGTGCGCAGTGTGAAAATGCTCTGTTATTTGTGGACGTTTTAGCTTTAATGTAGTCTGGTGCTGTTATCAGTTTGTTTTTATTGCAGTTTCTTTGACTACAAGAGGTCTTATCAATAGAGATAAGGGAAGATAGGTAGGATGGAGATATGTCATTGATTAGCTTGAAGGAGGCTACAATTATTTTGTATTGGGTGCAGGATTGTATTGGAAGCCAGTGTAAATTACATAGTATAGGAGTAATATGGTCTAATGGGTTGGAATTTGCTGTTATTCTGGCCGCAATGTGTTGTGCAATTTGTAGTGGACAAATTGTTTGCTTGGGCGGTCCTTGGAGAACAGAGTTTGCATAGTCAAAGTGTGCCTTGAGTACTAACTTAAAGTAACTGGGGTGGAGCAGAGAACGGAGTTGTTTTAGCAATCTCAGTTTATAGTAGATTTTTCTTATAGTGTTTTTTATGAATGAAGACATATTCAGGGTGCGATCTAGTATTACACCAAGATATTTTATTTCATCTTTGACAGCAATGGTGGTGTCATGGATTTTAATGTTAGGAGGAGGTATGAAGTTTAGATTTCATGTTACATAGAGGGCCTCGGTTTTATTGAAATTAATTTTTAGATTGTAGTTAGAAAGCCAGTTGAGTAATTCAGAGAAAGAGTTATTGATTTGTTGGATTGGGGGTTTATTGATTTTGAATGGAAGATATATCATTATATCGTCCGCATATATGTGGAATAATAGTTTGAATTTTTTAAGTATGGAGCAGATGGGTTGCAGGTAAATGTTAAATAATAGTGTGGAGAGTGCGGAGCCCTGCGGGAGACTTTGCTCCTAGTTGTATATTCTGGAGGTTGTATTTCCTATGTTCACTTGCTGGGTTCTTTCTGACTGGCATGAGTTGAACCATTGTAGTACTGTGTTATTGATGCCTATGTGTTGTAGTCTGGATAGCATGATGTGATGGTTTACACTATCAAAGGCTGCGGAGATGTCTAGGAATATGAGGAGGAACACTGTTTCAGTGTTGTCAATACCGCGAAGTATACGGTCAAATAGTACAGTTAGGAGTGTCTCGACGCTATGGTATGGCCTGAAGCCATGTTGTTGTTCATCTAGGGGGGCATATGTGTCAATATGGTCTTGGAGTTGTATAAGTATAGCTTTTTCAATTAGTTTAGTAAGTAGCGGGAGGTTGAAGATTGGCCTGTATGAGGTGGGGTTGTTTTTATCCATTGTACTATTCTTAAGGATTGGGTATATGATTGCATGTTTAAGGGCAGGAGGCATGTAGCCAAGTTGCTGCGATGTGTTGATGATGTGGAGGATAAGGGGCGTGAATTCTGCTTTTGTGACCTTTATCCAGTTTACAGGACAGGGGGTCGATGTGTGATGTAGTTGTATTTATTTTTGTGATAATGTTTTCAAGTACTGTTTTAGTGGTCAAAGAGAATGTGGACCATGAATGCTGTATAGCAGGTGGTTGGAGGTCTGGGATATGTTGGGTAGCGCTTTGTTGGGATATGTTGTTTTTATAGAAATTGGCAAGGGTTTGGGGGTCTATGGTGGTATCTGTTTCACTGGTTGTGTTATTGTTAGTGAGGGATTTTATAATTTGAAAGAGTTCTCGTGGTCGGTTGATGGATTTTGAAAGAATGTTGGAATAGTATTCTTTATTCGCATTATTTATTGTGTCTCTATGGTGTTTTAGTTTGGCCATATATAGAGTTTGTTGTGTAAAGGATATGGAATGGCGCCATTTATGTTCTGTTTTACGTAAGTCATTTCTGAGTAGTTTTAGTTCAGGTTTAAACCATGGGTTGTTGTGTTTTTTTGTGGAAGGGGGGATGTACTTTTTGGATGTCAGCTTTGGATATTGTGTTGTTCCATTTGTTTATGGTATCATCTAGGTTGGCTGAAGGTATGGATATGAACTGGATAGTTTATTTTAAAAAGGTTTCTCTGTTAAATTTCTTGAATTTGTGTATTTGTGAGGGGTTTGTTTGTTGTGGGGTTATTGTTTGGTAAGAAGGAATTTGAAATTTTATGAGATGGTGGTCAGACCAGGGTACTGGGGTGACCACAAGGGATATGGGGTTGTAGTTACAATGGAATATGTTAGGTAGGAATACTAGATCTAGCGTGTTACCTTTACAGTGGGTTTCTGAGTCAATTATTTGATGAAAATTCAGTTTGCAGGTGCTGACATCCAATTTGCCAGTAATTAAACTGTTTCTTGTTTTCTTCATTCAAATTCTTATTCCATATTTTGAAAGATGTTCTTTTGGCTATAATAGCCTTTTTCACATCACCCTTTAACCATGCTGGCTGTTATTTGGCCTTCCATCTGCCTTTTTAATAAGTTAAATACATTTGGTCTGGATTTTTAAGGCGGTGTTTTTGAACACTGCCCATGTCTGATGTAAACTTTTAAACTTTCCAGTTGCTCCTTTAAGTTTTGGGTTGTTGACTTTTTTTTACCCTTTTACTCATTCTATCATAGCTTCCCCTTTTGAAAATTAAATGCTAGATTTCCTTGGCATCCCCAACACTGTTACCAATTGCACTAAATCCCGTGTTTCACTAAGGATTAGGTCTAAAACATAGCTCCCCCTTTTGTCAGTTCCTTAACTAGCTGCTACATGAAGCAGTCATTTATTTCATCTAGGAACTTTACCTCCCTAGCATGTTCTGACTTGTCATTTATCCAGTCAATATTGGGCTAATTGAAATCAACCATAGTTATTGTTATATAATTTGTTAGCGTCTCTAATTTTTGTTCATATTTAATCATGTCTCTTCAATCTGGCCAGCAGGATGGTAATGTACCCCCACCATTATTCTCTCTCCTTTTACACGTGAAATTTCCATCCATAAAGTTTCCACAGTGTTCTGTTCCTGCAGAATTTTTATTGTTTGACTCAATGCTCTCTTTAACATATAGCACCACCCCTCCACCAGTTTGATCTAACCTATCATTGAGATATAATTTGCAGGGCCGTATCAAAGGATGTGTGAGTGGTGTGGCCATACAGGGCGCAAGGACAGAAGAGGGCACTGATATTATCACTGGGCTTCCAGGAATCTCAAAAAGAGTGAGTTACTGAACGTGGCTGGGTGGAGGACAGGGGTGGGGGGGACCAGATTCATTAGTCACACAGGGTGAATTTCTAGCTTGGTATGGTCCTGATAATTTGTACTCTGGTATCGCAGTGTTTCATTGGTTATCCTCCTTCTACTAGATCTCTGAGATGCCTATTATATCTACATCTTCATTTTCATTATTTGCTTATATTCAGCCATCTTATTTTTTAGGCTTCTAGCATTTGAATACAAACATTTCAAAGTAAGTTTTTGTTTATATTTATAAAGTGAACAGTTCTTAGCAGCCTTAGAGCGCTTTTTTAGCTTTTTTGTATGACAAGTTAAATACGAATAGTAAAAAGTAATGTTTGTAAACCGAGGCAGTATCCTTGTCATGAAAGGTCTGACAAAAATTACATTTTTTTATATGATACACATGGATGTTTGAGTGTATGCTCTGGTGGTTTGATCTTTTATGCTCATATTTATAAAGACACATTTTAGAAAGGCTGTTATGTTGTTTTCTGGGATGTCCAAGTCAAAACAACAGAAATTACATGGTAGGGGCAGCAGATAAGGTAGACGTGTAAATACCTATTAAAATTGACTTATCTTCACCACAAGAGATAAACGTCTCTGCAAAATAAGAAATGGGGACATGCAGAATAAAGCCCCAGATATGTGCAGGAGATATGGACATTAACGGTCCAGCAATATGCATGTGTTTACGTCGGTATTTCTGAATGCACATGTGTATGTGTGTCTCAGCCTGCAATTTTGCAAGAATGCAGCACCGCAGCAGTATTCAAACAAACCATGATTTTCACTTCCTTTCCTTCTTCAAGAGGGAGGAAACTATAGCAATAAGAAGCAATGCCCCTGTCATCACTAGTGCTGAAAGTTGGCTGAAACGAGCACTTTCAAAATTCCTAATCGTGCCTAGGAGCAGGTCTAGACATCAACACGTCCACCAGCACTTTTTGATGTGCAGCACAGTTCTTGTGCATGTATCTTTTCCAGAACACCCTGGACATGCCTCGGCCTCACTCCTTTGTAACATGAGCATGATCACGCCAGAAACGTGTCTATTCGGGCCTTTTTAAAATGTCTCTTGTGACATAGATGCGATTTGCACATCTGAACGAGTGTTTTCGGACATGCAAATCATGAATAGGGCTTCTAAAATGACCTCCATAACCTTCTTAGTAGTTGACAGGGATAATTTGTAATCTTTCAGCTCTGTCTGCTTTTTACTTAGGGGCATCTGGGCTGCTTTTGCCTTTATTACAACGTCTCATGGAGCAATTTCTCCAAATACGTTAGTTTTGTGCATATCATGACAGTCATGAACCTCACTCCTAAGCCAGGGTATGTGGAGTATGACCTCACTTTCAAATTTACTACTAATGCTCACCTTAGTACTTTCATCATGCCAAAGAGAGCTTCCTTCTAGAATTCATAAGATGTAACATGTATAGGCAGCTTGTCAAAGTGTGATTGGAAATTCCTTTTAATCAGGGTGTGGCTCCCAATACGATGGGAAATATTCCTGTATTTTTCTGCCACACTATCTCTCTCTCTATCTCGGTCTTCCCTGTATGATAGTTTCCTACAAAGATATTTCATTACACATCATGAGCTTTTGAGCACTTGCAAGCTTTTCCCCAGGTTCTAGTTTAAAAGCTGCTCTATCTCCTTTTCTTTAATCATGATACATTCTAATTCCAGTAATAAGGAAATTAGGAAGATATAACATTAAGCTATAATCAAAAATATCAGGAAATAGGACATCATAACTTCCAACTATAGCCCTTGTCAAGGAGGAGCTATTGGTGAAAATCATTAAGTTTAAATAACAGCAATCAAGGATGTAAACATCCACAAACTACAGCAGCAAAATCATACTAAACTCCTATTAATGCCCAGGCATAAAACGGAATAAAATCAAATGCCTTTCCTCTCTGCAAGAAACTGTTCCCACTGTAGGAAATCAAAAAAGATATATTCTTGCTGTTGGTAAGAAACAATACATTTACAGGGAAATTTTTTAAAAGAAAGTAGCCCCAAGAGCCAACGCCGGGGGTTTTAATTCCAAATTTTTTTTTCTGTGAATTGGTATAGGACATAAAATGTCTAGTAAAGCTTGTACCGGCGCCCCACAAAACAGAACAGCTTTCTTTTTAAAATATGCTCTATCTCCTTTTTAAATGTTAGTGCTAGCGGCCTAGTTCCATCCTAGTTAAGGTGAAGCCTATCTTTTCAGAATAGGCTCCCTCTTCCACAGAATGGTGCCCAGTTCCTAAAAAATGTAAATCCCTCTGTCTGTCACTTGGATCCTGCATGTAGAATGTGAAACATTTCTGAGAATGCTACCCTAGACGTTCTGGATTGCAACTTTCTACTTAAAGCCTAGATTTACTTTCCACAAATTCCCTCCCACATAGTCCGAAGTTATTGGTACCCATATGTACTAAGTAGGGGCGGCCCAAGGGGGATGCAGGGCCATGTGCAGAGACTCATTGCAGGGCCTTGTTTGCATAATGGCTCATTTGCATAAATATTTGCATAATATTAACATGCGCTTTTAGTAAACATGCCTCTTAATGAGTGTCTGGATAAAGAAAGACTACCAGATTTCTACATTACTATACTCCAGTGCCAACTGCCAGGCACATTAGGTAGTACTATAAACACTGCCCATTTAGAACCCATAGCAAACCCACCATATCATAACAGCACTACCAGGACTCACAAAGCACCAAATCCTACTTATCAAAAGTCAACACTGAAAATATTAAACTAATATATTTCAGAGAATACCAATACATCTCCTACTGGAGAAAGAGAACAAGTGGCACTGTCAAATAGAAACTACTTGAACAGAATAACTCCACTCGCTTACACATGCAGAACATACATCGTCACCACACAAAGAACAAGGGATCACAGTTTAGAAATAGAAAGACAATAATTAAACTGGCAATCCCAAAAGCCAAACTTGGAATGTACAAAGAACTGGAGAAATAAAACTATAAATTAATTTCCTCTTGTACGTTAGCAATGCATATTTCCCAGAGCTGACATATTCCAGTTAATAAATTCAGAATAAAAAATGTATTTTTCTAACTTTTGTTGTTTGGGCATTTTATTTTTCAGTTGCAATTGCTCAAATCACTTTCTTCTAGTTTCTTCATGTCTTCTGCTAACTCTGCATTGTCTGCTGTCCATTTGTCCTTTCTTCTCTCTTCTAGATTTTTTCCATTCTCTCTCTGCAAATGCAATGCAATGTGTGCCTTTGAGTCAGTCCTGACTCCTGGCGACCCAGAAGCTCCTGGGTTTTCTTGGCAGTGTCACCGGAACATCTCCTTTAATTACACTGATCTTCCCCTTTTGCTTTTTCCTCCATTTCTTTCTTTATTTAGTTTTCATCCACTCAAATTTCACCCTTCCATCCTCAATTCCCACTTACTCTTCCAATACCCGGCCAATCATAGATTTTACTTCCCTCCAACACAAAATATCTTTTCCCCTCTCTATCCTCACTCCCCCAGCCCCACCCCCTTCTAGTCCTCCCCATCAACTCCCTTCTAGTTCCAGTCCCACCCAGCACCTGCTCCCATCTAGTCCCATTCTCCCATCCCCCCGCATCAGCCCATGTCCAGTCCAAGCTCCCCCCATCAGCCCATTTCCAATCCTAGCCTCCCCATCAGACATTTCCAGTCCTATCCTAGCCCCCCATCAGTCCATTTCCATTCCTAGCCCCCCATCAGCCATTTCCAGTCCTATCCTAGCCCCTCATCAGCCCATTTCCATTCTTAGCCCCCATCAGCCATTTCCAGTCCTATCCTAGCCCCCCATCAGCCCATTTCCATTCTTAGCCCCCATCAGCCATTTGCAGTCCTATCCTAGCCCACAATCAGCCCATTTCCATTCCTAGCAGTCTCATCAGCCATTTCCTGTCCTATCCCAGCTCCCCATCAGCCCATTTCCAGTCCAAGCCCCGCATCAGCCCATTTCCAGTCCTATCCTGGCCCCCTATCAGCTCATTTCCATTCCTAGCCCCCCATCAGCCATTTCCAGTGTTATCCCAGCCACCCATCAGCCATTTTGATTCCTAGCCCCTCATCAGCCCATTTCCAGTTCTATCCGTGCCCTCCATTTCCATGCTTAGCCCCCCATCAGCTATTTTCAGTCCTATCCTAGCCTCCCATAAGCCCATTTCCATTCTTAGCCCCCCATCAGCCATTTCTAGTCCTATCCTAGCCCTCCATAAGCCAATTTACAGTCCAAGCTCCCCCATCAGCCCATTTCCAATCCTAGCCTTCCGCATAAGCCATTTACAGTCCTAACCCAGCTCCCCATCAGTCCATATACAGTCCAAGCCCCCCATCAGCCCATTTGCAGTACTATCCCAGCTCCCCCATGAGCCCATTTCCATTCCTAGCCCCCGATCAGTCATTTCCAGTCCTATCCCAGCTTCCCAACAATCCATTTTGGGTTCAAGCCATGCATCAGCCCATTTCCAGGCCTAGCCCTCATCAGCTATTTCCAGTCCTATCCTAGCCCCATAAGCCCGTTTCCATTCCTAGCTCCCATCAGCCATTCCAGTCCTATCCTAGCCCCCCACAAGCCCATTTCCATTTCTAGCCCCCATCAGCAATTTCTAGTCCTATCCTAGTCCCCCATAAGCCCATTTCCATTCCTAGCCCCCCATCAGCCATTTCCAGTCCTACCCTAATGCCCATAAGCCCATTTCCATTCCTAGACCCCATCAGAAATTTCTAGTCCTATCCTAGTCCCTCATATGCCCATTTCTATTCCTAGCCCCCCATCAGCCATTTCCAGTCCTATCCTAGCCCCCCATAAGCCCATTTCCAGTCCAAGCTCCCCCCATCAGCCCATTTGCAATCCTAGCCTTCCCCATAAGCCATTTACAGTCCCAACCCAGGCCCCCATCAGTCCATATACAGTCCAAGCCCCCCATCAGCCCATTTGCAGTCCTATCCCAGCCCCCCATGAGCCCATTTCCATTCCTAGCTGCCCCATAACCCATTTCCAGTCCTATCCCAGCTTCCCATCAGTCCATTTCCAGTCCAAGCCCCGCATCAGCACATTTCCAGTCCTATCCTTGTCCCTTCTCAGCCCATTTCCATTCCTAGCTCCCCATCAGCCATTTCCAGTCCTATCCTAGCTCTCCATAAGCCCATTTCCATTCTTAGCCCCCATCAGCCATTTCCAGTCCTATCCTAGCCCCCCATAAGCCCATTTCCAGTCCAAGCTCTCCCATTTCCAATCCTAGCCTCCCCCATAAGCCATTTTCAGTGTTATCCCAGCCCCCCATCAGTCCATATACAGTCCAAGCCCCCTCATCAGCCATTTTCAGTGCTATCCTATCCTAGCCCCCCATCAGCCATTTCCAGTCTATATGGTAAGTTCTTTGGGGAATGCAGATGATATACTCTTATACATGCCGTTCTCTATGGATCAAATGGACCTTTCCTCCCTGATAGAATGTTTCAACGCAGTTTCAGAATGGCTCCAATCTCAAAACCTCCGTATTCAACACAAGAAAACTGAGGTACTTTTCATCACGAGAGACCCCAATTTTACTCCACCATCCCATGTAAGAGTTAAGGAAGCGGATCTGCAGACAAAAGACACAATAAGATACCTTGGGGTCACGTTGGACCAACGTCTTGATATGAAATCACACATAGGCAATATAGTAAAAGCAATATACTTCAAGATCCGTACACTCAGGCATCTGCGTTCCTTATTAGATCCAGATGACTTCCGGACTATATACCAAGCACTAATCTTACCCCACTTCGACTATGCCAATGCCATTTTACAAGGCCTCCCACAATCTACCTTGAACCCGCTACAGCTTGCCATGAATGCAGCAGCAACGGTCCTCCGTGGAGCCTGTAGGAGTGACCATGTGACGCCTATCCTGAAGCAGCTTCACTGGCTCCCCATACATGGAAGGCTTGTTTTCAAGATCTTACTACTGACCTTCAAGGCCATCAATGGTCTCTCATCCTCCTCACTTACAGAGCTCATTCACATCGTGCCACCTAACAGATCCAGAAGACCAACAGCTTTAAACTCTCTAATAATTCCGAAGTCCTTGACAAAATGCAACCTGACAACGGTGAATAGGGCCTTCAAATTTTTCGCCCCAAGATGCTGGAATGCTCTACCATCTGACATTTCTGCTATCGTTGACTTAGCTCAGTTCAGGAAGGCACTCAAATATCACCTGTTCCTCAAGTACTACCCAGTCAGCAATGAAGCCTAGATAACCCCACCAAAGAAAGTAACCACATGTTACTTCTAGAGCTTTGTCATCACGCCTACTTGTAGATATTTTATGTAAATAGTTCACCCATGTTATCCAAGTTTGTACACCTGTTCTCTGTAAAACCGAACAGCCTGTTGTTCTGGTCCTTTTGTTTTAATGTAAACCGCGCTGATGTCGAATAGTGTGGTATATAAGAAATTGTAATAAATAAATAAATAAATGTACTAGTTCTGCTCTGCATAGATAGTTCGGGAAGGGACCAGGTGGCGAGGTTCAGTGGATGCAGAATATATGTTTGGATTTAATGCCATATGGGAGCACATATGTGTGTTGGAGAGGCCTGAAAAGGGGACTATGGCTGAATAGGTGCTGAAGAGTTCAACCTTTTGTACTCCTCCCTTGATGTAGTCTACAGACGCTAAAACTTTGGTGGTGAGTAAATTATTGGAAACACTGCTGACAGAGAAAATAGTGAGGTTTCTGCAGTCCAACAGATTACCGAATCTGAGGCAGAATGGATTCACCAGAGGAAGGTCTTGTCAGACAAATCTGATTGATTTTTTTTGACTGGGAGACTAGGGAGCTGGACCGAGGAAAAGCCCCTAGATGTGGTGTATTTAGATTTCAGTAATGCCTCTGACAGCATTCCGCACAGGTGACTTATAAACAGACTAAACACCCTAGGGATGCTTGGGTTAGAAACAGGTTGAGTAGGAAGCGACAAAGGGTACAGATAAATGGAGCTCACTCTGAGGAGGTTACCAGTGCTGTGCCCCAGGGATCTGTCCTTGGTCCGATTCTTTTTAATGTCTTTCTTAGTGATATCGTGTAAGGGCTATGAGGTAAGATTTGCATCTTTGTGGATGATACCAAAATCTGCTATAAAGTAGACACCCAGGAAGGTGTAGACAACATGAAGATCTAGCTAAGCTTGAAGAATGGTCTAGAATTTGGCAGCTGAGATTTAATGCTAAAAAATGCAGGGTCATGCATTTGGGCTGCAACAATCCGAGGGAGTGGTACAGTGTAGGGAATAAAGTACTTCTGACCTGGGCGTGATTGTGTCTGACAATCTTAAAGTAGCTAAACAGGTAGAAAAGATGACGGCAAAAGCTAGAAGGATGCTTGGGCGCATAGAGAGAGGAATGGCCAGCAGAAGAAAGGAGGTGATAGTGCCTCTGTATAAGTCTTTGGTGCAACCTCATTTGGAGTATTGTGTTCAATTCTGGAGACCGCACCTTCAAAAGGATATAAACAGGCTGGAGTCAGTACAGAGGGTGGCTACTAAAATGGTTAATGGTCTTAATTATAAAGCATATGAGGATAGACTTAAGGATCTTAATATGTACACCTTAGAGGAAAGGCGGGATAGAGAAGATATGATTGGGATTTTTAAATACCTCTGTGGCATAAATGCACAGGAGGAAAGACTCAATTGAAAGCAAGCTCTACTATGAGGGGACATAAGATGAGGGTGAAAGGGGATAGACTCAGGAGTAATATGTGGAAATATTTCTTTACGGAAAGAGTGGTAGATGTGTGGAATAGTCTCCAAGTGGAGAGGTGTGGCCTAGTGGTGTGGTAGGCGAAGGCCTATGATCCATGGTGTCTGACGTAAGCAGGGAGGCCTAAACAGCTTGACCTGTAAGTGGAGCCTGTGGAGGAAGCAAAGGAATTACACATGTCCCCAAATGCTGCTATTGTAGAAACGAAACTTAACTGAGCACAATTAGGTATAGCTAAGCAGAATCGAAACTTAGAAAGTAGAGAAAAACAAGTTTAATTGGTACTGATAAGGTGTGCTATGCTTCTGTGAAATTAATTAACTGTGCTGAAAGAAAAGTTACAGTGCCCTGCTTCCCATAAGCTTTAACTAGCTGAGCGACCTTGGAGGAGAGATGTAACAAGTTAGAGACACTGACCATTGTAATTGGGACTAGAAGGGGGGTGAGCAGGTGCTGGGCCCAAACCAGAGTCCCAATTGGATAGCCATATCAGTACCAGGACCAATAGAAGGTGTACGAGGGGTTACCGGGACCAATGAAAGGTTTGCCTATGTCTAGAATGGGAAAGAAAGCTATAAAAGTTGTTGTTTTACTAGAAATCATTGCTCAGCCATTTTGAATTTGATTCTGCTTGAGACTTGTGCACAAATAAATGATTTGGACCTTCTGAACTGACTCCTGGTATCATTGGTTTGTATGTGCTCTGCTGCTACAGTGGGAGGTGTGGCCTAGTGGTTAGGACAAGGTACTTCAGGCCGGAGGGCCGGGGGTTCAAGTCCCACCTGGGGACAGCAATCTCAGCCCGGAGGGACTGGGATTTCTAGTCCTATAGGTACTCCTTGTGGTCTTGGGCAAGCCACTTAACCCTCCATTGCCCATGTTCCCTGTAAGTATTAGCGTATGTGTGTCATATCCCCTTGTGTTAAATGTATCTCCCAATTGACTGCTTTGACCCGGTGAAAAGCAGGATATAAATAAAAATAAATAAGATAAATAAATAAAAAGTGGAGGTGGTAGAGATGAGGACAGTATCTAAATTCAAAGAAGCATGGGACAAACACAAAGGATCTCTAAAGGAAAAAAAGGGGACTGTTGTAGTAGTTGATATGGAAGGGCAGACTAGATAGGCCATGTAGTCATTTCCTGCCTCCACATATCTATGTTTCTATTGCCCTCTCTGCAGTTATTTTTTATGGTGGGGCAGAGGCAGGTCAGGGGTTCGGGCAGGGGGTAGGCATGGGCGGAGCATAGCTAGCCACAGGCAGAGTTTTTCTATTTCAAAAAGTTGGCAGCCCTATATTAAGACCATTTTTTTCTTCTGCAATGGGAGTGGTTTGCCATAGATTCCTCGATTGTCAGCATAACAAAGATGGAATATTGCCTAAAATTCCTCACTTTGCTACCAATTCTATTTCTACTCTGATATCAGCTGCCGCAACTCCATACACATCTGCTTGGGAAGAAATCAGTCTTCTCCTATCATATAATACAATGCAATACAGTCAGTTACTCTTCAGGAACAGAACCAAGCCTTCTACTCCAAGTACTTTGTGATCCTATGATGAAAACCTCAAACTAAACTCATGCCATTCTCCCCTACTCATTAAGGGAGTTTGACTGCTCTGGTTGTCCAAGATACTTACCTATGCACTTTGATTAATCCACACTGAAAGAGCTACCTCTGCCTCATTTCTCCTTATGAGCCTAAAATCAAGAAAGTCTCAATAAGATGTCAAGTCCCAATGGAACCAGCATATCCATTCTCTGCCTACCCTATTTGGTCCTTCAATTCAGCTACAAATTAAACTCCAGTGGTAGACATCATAGCCCATCCTGACCAGAGATGTTTGCTCTGCTGGAATATACTCTGTCCTAACGGATACTTCCAACAACAGGTGAGAGCCAACTGGACTCCCCCTTTACCCATGAAACCTAATCAAAGTTCAATGTCTACTCCAGATCAATGTGGAGCACTGAGCAATTATTACTTCCTCTAAAACAGGGTCAAGTCTGGGGGAGGTTACCCCAAGCAGACTCCTGCCCTCACACTTTAAAATTTGAAGATTTGTTGATTAAGGGTTCTGAGTGGTGAAAGCTAGGAGCCTACCAGGGAGGTACAGTATATCATTGTCCAGCAGCGATACTGTATCAAAGTCCCTCCCGGAAGTAGGGCTCAGATAAATCAGTCATTCTCTACCACCTCTACCAACTCCAGTGGAGGTGGTTAGAGATGAGGACAGTAACTGAATTCAAAAAAGCATGGGACAAACACAGAGGATCTCTAAAGGTAAAAAGGGGACTGTTGTAGTTGTTGATATGGAAGGACAGACTAGATAGGCCATGTGGTCTTTTTCTATCATCATATTTCTATGTTTCTATTCCATTCCAAATTAAAGTAGCAAAACTCCAAGTTTACTGAAGCCTAACAGGGGTCAAGGCAACTCTTTACAACAGATGCTGCCTGCAACTTCAGTAGCTATGTACTCCCTTGTAAATCTCTCAGATATTTACTATGCTTGTTCCAGAGATGGCATGGCAGTGTGAATAGGAAGTTTTAGTGATACCCAGGTCAGACCTCCATGTGTTGATTCATTTTCTCTAGAATCGATCAGTGTTAATTTACACAGACATTTAAACTTCTATGTTTTATAACAATAGAGAGGGATGAGATCCCTCTGCCTGTGACATGAAACAACAAGGATCTGAAACTCTGGGATTAAAAATCAATTGCTACCAAATCCAAGCTGCTTTTATTCTTGGACTTCGGAAGAAGATACTGTAGCTGACAGGCAAATCAGCAAAAACGGGATGCAATTTCCTGTTATTGAAATCGGCTACTAAAGTATAAACATTCATAAAATGATTTTCTTTTTCTTCCCATAGAAAATCCTGTGCCCCTCTGCCACTTTGCTCTTTCATAATTCATTCACCTGGAATATGAAAGAAGGTTCATGATTGGCAAAGATCCGGTTTTGGAAGATTTCCTCACCACTTATAAAGAGAGATTATAGCTTACTCTCCACAGGCAATTGCTGTGCTTGCCTTTACAGAAACCTAGTCTTTTTGACTCAGCAGTTTCGTCCGGTTGCTTTGAGCTGCCAGTTCAACTGGACAAAGCCAGCATAGGAGAGAAAGGAATTTCCTGAGTGCAGATAGTCTGGTAGGGATTCTGCTTGCAGAGACACTTCTTGCAAAGACTTTCAAGGGTACTTAACTAACAATCAAACACTGATGTGAAAGATGCACTTGAGACAAATAGGCATGGGCACAATAAAAAGCAACCCAGGATAAAACTGACTGAGTACATGTATCTTTATATGCACTTTTTTTTAAATGTAATATACTAGGACAATCAATCCCCCAGGCATGCAGATTGCTGTTTGAGCTTATTTTCTAGAAGTATCTTCGATTTGGAATTTGTAAAAGTGGCAGGGCTGACATAAGGGCATTGACCACTCTAAGCAAAGCTTGTTTTCCAGCCCATCCCACTCTTACTGCTGCTGCTGCTGCTGTTGCTGGGTCCACTGACAATGGCAATACAACAGTAAAGAAGCGGAAGGGCAGGGAGGAGATAAGCCTCTGAACCCTTTTGTGCTGCATTCTGAAAGCGCATCAGGTTCTGCTCCCTCTGACGCAGACTTCCCATTTGCAGTGGGGCAGGACCTGCTGCACTTCCAGAGCACAGCACACAGGGGTTCAGAGGTTTCCCTTTGCACTGTGCTTTTTCTTCTTTAGTTTTGTCTTACATCATCGCTGGGCTGGGAGATATGCACAACAGTGAGGGTGAGGGTGGGGCGGAAGGAATCAGACCAGGATTTTCTGCCATGGAGCGACCACCTAGCTTGCCTGATGTTAGCGCCAGCCCTGAAGAATGGTAGCTCTGTCTTGCACTGTTCTACTATTTGAATTCTACTGTGTAACTGATTCTCTCTTTTTGGCCAGTAAACTTTTTCTGGTTTGGAACAAGCCCCTGAAATGTGGACTATTTTTGAGTGGCATGCAAAGAAGTGAGTGCTCCCTAAGCTTAAGACCTCCCGGCTATTGCTGGTCCCATCCCAAGGACCTTCTTCCAGTCATTGTTGCTGCAGCCTGTAAAAATGACTCCCTTAACCTTTACCGGGAGCAATCCCTACTAAAACGGGAATTATATTAGAAAATCGACACTTTTCAATGGAGATTTAATTACACTATATCAGGCCCATTATGTTTGAATTTTAATTCCAGTTTAGTCACGGTTTCAGAGCAGTGCAAACACACGTAGAGTAGGCATATGGAGTGGAAGATCTGGAACTCTTGAAGCCTGCCAGCCGTAGGAGAGCTTTACTAACTGCCTTTTGATAGTTAGTCAAGTCTGATGAGGGACAGTAGGGCCTTGTGGCCTACATCATGCGACCCTCACATCTGGAGACTTCTACAGGATTCAGTGGTGCTTGAGCGGAGAGCAGATCTTCAAAGCACCCTGTGGTGAGACTATCACATGCACCGACATACCCTCTGGCCGGAATTTATAGTAACTGAGCTCAATTACAGGGTTTTGGTGGGACACATTTGTATTTAAGTCACTGACATCAAGGAGCGCCACTAACTATTTTATTATGTACATTTTATTGCTACTCACTCAGAAGCTTGAATATTGGAGAGTTATAAATAGATTTGATTGATTGGCAGTGACACAGGTACAGGGATTTGTCCCCAAGAATCTGTAGGTATGAACTGACTTGTATAGCACAAGAAGGACTAAGCATAAAGACTCTTGCTCAGTGCTGCCGTTCACTTTTGTTGCTGGTGATAGGACTCTAGTGAGTGAAACAAGATCCTTCCCGGGTTGTCATGAGAAGCCATACCTTCATAGAGCTACATATGCATAGGACGGCACATTTTAGAAAGCTGTTTAGGTGAAATCTCAAAGGTACATGCCAAAATGTATGAAATTCTGTGGGGGGGGGGGGGCAGCATCGAAGGTGGGCACGTGTAAGTTCTTTGTAAAATAGACATGTCTGCACCCCAAAAAAATAAGCTTGCCCGTCACAATAAAAAGATAGTGGGGACGTGCAGAATAAAGACCAAGACTCATGCAGAAACCCGGCTGATTTTAGAAATGTGGACGTGTGAGATCTGGACGTGTTCGGTACTGGCCATAAAGACGTGCTAACATCGATATTTCAGGATGTGCACATGTATATGTCACCACATACACATCCCAGCCTGCTATTTTTGAAATGGAGACATGCAGTGGTGCAGCAATAGACAACAAGGCCGTAATATTTACCGGCTAGGATTCTTTTTGAGTTGGTGAAAAAAACGAAGGGAATGAGAGAGCATTCTTCCCTTCTCATTACTGCTGTTGGCTGGCCGAAATGAGCACTTTTCAAATGTCTATTCATGCCCAGGGAGAGGTATAGACATGGACGTGTCCACCGGTGGATTTAAATGTATGTCAATAATCTAAAATTGACCGCACATGTGAATCTTTCTCAGAACATTCCAGACACGCCTCCAGCAGGCTCCTGTGTGACATACACTTGATCCTGCCGGACACGTATAAACACGGGGCATTCTGAAATGGTTCTTGGGATATGGATGTGACTGGGATGTCTGAATAGCCATTTTCAGATGTCCAAATCACAACTGTAAGCTCTGATGAGCAGGGACTGTCTCTTACTTGTACATGTTTAGCGTTGCATACTATGACTACTATTAATAATCATTTATATAGCGCTACAAGGTGTACACAGCACTGTACAAACACATAGAGAAGACAGTCCCTGCTCATAGAGCTTACAATCTAGTTAAGACAGACAGAACAATACAAGAGAAATAAGGGGTCCCATAGGGAGAGGAGACACAAGAGGAACCAGAGATTAGGATCCAAAAGTGGACTCAAAGAGGTAAGTCTTTAGCATGGATTTGAAGAGGCAGAAAGATGAGACTTGACGTAAAGATACAGGAAGTTTGTTCAAGGCATAAGGAGCAGCAAGGTGAAAAGACTGAAGTCTGGAGTTGGCAGTAGAAGAAAAGGGCATAGAGAGAAGAAAGCCAGAGGAGGGGAGGAGTTCACAAGGAGGGATGCATGCAGAGAGGAGAGAGGAAAGGTAATGAGGGGCAGTAGAATGAATGCATTTATCGGTTAAAAGGAGAAGTTTGAAATGGATACAGAAATGGAAGGGGAGCCAGTGAAGTGATTTCAGAAGAGGAGTTATATGAGTGTATCAGAGCTGATGGAAGATTAGCCGTGCAGCAGAGTTCTGAATAGATTGAAGAGGAGACAGATGACACTGAGGGAGACCAACAAGGAGGAGATTGCAATTATCAAGGCAGGAGATAACTAAAGGGTGGACAAGAGTTTTAGTAGTATGTTCAGAGAGGAAGGGGCAAATTTTGTTAACGTTATAGAGAAAGAAACAACAAGTTTTAGCAATCTGTTGAATATGTGTGGAGAAGGAAATGGAGGAGTCAAAGGCTGTGGGCTGAAGAAACAGGAAGAAGAGTGTTGTCAACAGTGATAGAGAAAGGAGGAAAGGGGAAGGAGGGTTTAGGGGGAAAGATAAGAAGTTCGGTTTTAGCCATGTTCATTTTCAGACAGCGGTGAGACATCCAGATAGCGATGTCAGATAAACAGGCAGAGATACGAGCTTGGCGTGTAAGAGAAATGTCAGATGAAGACAGATAGATTTGAGAGTTATAAACATAAAAATGATACTGAAAGCCATGGGAAGAGATAAGGGCACCAAGGGACTGGGTGTAGAGAGAGAAAAGGAGAAGGCCTAGAACAGACCCTTGGGGTACACCCACTGAAAGGGGGATGACAGTAGAGGAGGAACCATTATCACCACTCAGAAAAACTCTGGATAATCACTCCATCTTCTCCCACAGAGAGCTTCTACACACCATTAAAGTCCAATATGATTTCAAATTTAAAATTTAAAAAGAGGAGAAAAGATCTCATAAATCAAGTTATCCCTCTAACAGGTGGTTCAGTTAGAGTTTGTGGCTGGACATTGGTTATTCCCTCTGAGGAGAGTAATGCTGATTGCCCCCGATGAAACCTTTTGGTGAAATAAGGATCTTTGTTGGGCAAGACATTTAAAAGTTCTTCAAGGGATTCAAGCACCCTAAGTATTTGGTTGCACTTGAAGCTGCTTTTTGTGAGTGGAATTTTGACATTTATGTCCTTTTGTTCTAGGTGTTGGCGTTGTGGTATGAGCCACCTGGAGCTTTATGATTTTATGCAGTTTGGTCTAGCTCGTATAGTTGGTTTATTGTATACAGGCTGATTGGATTATTGATGTAATTTCTTTGAATTAGTATATGTGGGCCTGAGAAGCTAAGCTTAGCCACTCAACAGTAGTTAAAAATAAAGATTTGATATTTGTATAAGAGGAGTTTTTAGATCACTGACGGTGTCTGACAAGTCCCTTCTTGGTGGATAACCATCTCTTAGAGGGTTAACTTGACTTCTGAGTTATTTTCTTCTCTTTATTAAATTTTAAATTTGAAATCATATTGGACTTTCATGATGTGTAGTAGCCCTCTGTGGGAGAAGATGGTGTGATTATCAAGAGTTTTTCTGAATGATGATAGTGATTATATCTCTGGAGCTGTTGGTGTTGGTTACTTAATAGAAGAGGAACCACCAGAACAACACTGAAAGAGCAATTGGAGAGATACGAAGAGAACCAAGACAGCACAGAGCCCCTAAAGCCAAGAGAGGATAATGTGTCAAGGAGGAGGAGGTAGTCAACAGCAACAGAAAGGTCAAGAGGAATGAGAACTGAGTAAAGGCCTTTGGACTTAACCAGGAACAAATCACTGGAGACTTTGGCAAGAGCCATCTCAGTAGAATGAAAGGGTTAAAAACCAGATTGGAGTGGATCAAGGAGGGCATAAGAGGAGAGAAATTCGAAGCAGCGGTGGAGAACTGCACCCTGGCTCCTACTATGTCCTCCCTCCCCATCCCACTCGTCCCTACGCTCCATTACCTTGGTGTTACCCTCGATTCCTCGCTGTCTTTCCACCAGCATATTGCCACCCTTGTGTGTAGCTGTTTCTTTCACCTTTGGAGGATTTGGGCTCTTTGGCTACTTCTCTCTGTTCCCTCCCTCACTACCCTGGTTCTCTCTCTTGTGATTTCCTGCTTGGACTATTGTAATTCTATTTTCGTCGGTCTCCCCAACTATCAGCTTCAACGTCTCCAACTTGTTCAAAATACTGCCACTGGTCTTATCACTCATTCCTCCCACTTCGCCCACATCACTCCCTGTCTTCTCTCCCTCCACTGGCTCCCCATCAAATTCAGATTCATTTATAAGTTCCTCATCACCACGCACAAGGCTCTCCACACCGGTATCCCCCAGTATCTGGCTGACCTCATCCATCTCCAGTCTGCTCCTCGTCTGCTTCACTCTGCCCATGACTACCGTCTTTTTCTTCCCTCACCATCTCAAGCACACCTCGAACTCACCTGTCACTCCGCGTTTTTCTTTCTAAGTCCCGCTCTGTGGAATTCACTCCCACACTCTCTCTGTACTGAACTTTCATTTCCCCGCTTTAAAGCCCTACTCAAAACCCATTTTACTGCCAGGCCTTCGACCTCCCTGCCCCTGAAACCGTGACATGATGGTCACAGTGCAATGCATTACCCTTCCTTTCCCCCCCCCCTACCCTTCCATCCCACCCACAGTCAGTTCTGCCTCTCCATCCAGCTCTGTCCCTTTCCTATACTCTTCCTACTGCCCTACTATCACTTTCCTATTAACCAATGGCGTTCTTTTTCCTCCTTTGTTTTTCTAGCAGTCTCTATGGTTATTATTGTACACCGCCCTGCCACTCCGGTATGGGCGGTATATCAAGCGCTGCAAATAAAAAGAAATAAATAAATTTGGACATGAATGGGAGAAGGGAGATGGGTCTGTAATTAGAAGGACAAGTAGGGTCAAGTGAAGGTTTTTTGAGGAGAGATCACAGTATGCTTGAAGACTGCAGGGAAGGTTGCAGTGCAGAGTGAAAGGTTGAGAATATGCAAGATGGAAGGGATGATAGAGGAGGAGATGGAGTTGAGATGGGTGGGGACAGGATCAGAAGAATAGGTAATGAATTTAGAGGAGGAAAGAAGAAGAGATGTTTCCTCTTCAGAGGTTGTAGAAAAGGATGAAAAGGCAGTAGAAGTTGAGGGGAAAGTTGGTATTGGAGAGAGGGAAGAGGCTGCATACACCTTGTAGTGCTATATAAATGATTAGTAGTAGTATAAGGCTTCTAAAATGATCCCCAAAGAGTGGTAGCAATCCCAAAGTTTTGCTATTGCTATTGCTGTTGATATTTTGAAACTTGTATGTGTCAAATGCTGTTGCATCTTTAGAGTTTGATTTAGGTTACTTTTCTTTGCCTTTCTTTTCTTTAATCCACCCCACAATCCCCAATAAAATTTATTTAAGTGCCAGTTATTTCTGATTGTTGCTTACCTCTCCCCATCCCCTAAAGATTCTTTATATTTTCCCAGCCCCCTCTCCTACTTCTGGGGAAACTATTTGTGGACATTCCCCAGGTACTCCTGGACTACTTAAACACGACGCTAGCGGTGTTCGGCACAGCAGCGGCATGCGCCCAAGGAGCGCACCCAAGGAGCAGGTACTGCTCCTTGGATGAGCTCCTTTGGGCGAGTCCTGGGTGACCACCAAGGTGAAGACTATTCCTTACTTAAATCTGGACCCCATCTGCAAACATCTAGGCGTCTGTCAGGACTCCTTGGTGGTGTCCCCCTTTGCTTCACCCATCTCGCTGATCCATTCAAAGCTGGGTAAGACTTACTCTAGACTTATACAAATCACTGTCTTCTGGGCTTTATTTTTCTTTATGAGCATGGCGGCTATCCCAGTTCATTGGGGCTGGCGGCCAGGTTTTTCCATCCCTTATATGTCAGGCACAGCTGCTCGTTGTACGGCTAACCTAGTGCTTTGCCATCGCCTTGGCTTGATTCCGCCTCCACAACGCGTCTCAACCCTCATGTCCCCATTGGCCTCCACTACTTCAGTGAGTCTGGCTCTTTTAAATTGCCGCTCCCTCCGATCCAAATCCCTGCTGATTTGTGACCAGCAACACTCTCTAGACCTCTGCTTCCTCACAGAGACCTGGCTTAAGGAAGGTGACGATCCTGTCCTAAACAACTGCCTACCTGCTGGTTTTGCGGCCTTCTCGACTCCTAGGATGGGTAGAGGAGGGGGAGGAGTAGCCCTCATTTACCGCTCTGACCTTAACATCTCAGAGATTACAGCATCCTCTATCCATTATCCTGAATCACTTCTTTTTCATCTCCAGTCTACTTCTCCACTTGTTTTTCTTCTATTGTATCTTCCCCCTTCTCTCTCCCCTATTCTCAGGGAGGCTGCTCTTCAGACTTTATCTGAGACGCTTCTTCTTTACTCAGATATCACTATCCTTGGTGATTTTAATGTTCATGTGGATTCCCCCTCTAGACTTAGAGACCGTATCTTTATGAATTTGTTACAAGACCTTACTCTCACACAACATGTCACCTTTCCAACCCATAGTGCAGGCCATACTCTTGACCTGATTCTTACTACTTCTAGCTCTCTGCTCTCCTTCTCAGCTATCTCTAAATGTGCAGTGCCTTGGTCAGATCATTACTGCATCCTCTGTACTGTTTTCTTTCCATCCCTTGTTGTCAAGGAAACACCTGTCACTTCAGCATCCTCCTCTTGTCTTAGACGTCACATTACTCCTGCGACTCTTCAATCCTTCCCTTCTGCTCAATCTTTATTCCCTACAGACTTTGCCCTTTATTCATCCGACACACAGGCCAAGACCTGGAATTTGACTCTTCAGGCTGCTCTGGACTCTGTTGCTCCTCTCCGTCCCACCCTCTCTTCATCTAGACAAGCTCGCTCTCCGTGGTATAGTCCCTCTCTGCGCCTGCATAGATCACAGCTACGTAGGGCTGAAAAGATTTGATGTAAACACCCCATCTCGGACTCTCTCTCTCTCTGTTCAAACAGCTATACTCCACTTATCGTTCTGTGGTTCAATCTGCCAAATGCTCCTACTACTCTTCTCAAATCTCTGTTGCCTCTAATTCTTCCAAACAACTATATGCTATCCTTCGTAAGCTTTCAACTGTGACCCCTCAACCTTCCACATCAATTGCAGCACCAGATCCAACCTCTCTAGCTACCTTCTTTTGCGAGAAGGTTCAAAATTTGCACTCTAGCTTTTCTACTCCTCCACCTCCGCCTCTTTCCCCTCCTGCCTCTTCTCCTGAGCTGGCTCATTTATCTTCCTCTAGCCCGAATAAGGCATTAGCTCATACCTGGTCCCAGTTCCACCCTATTACTTCAGTTGAACTATACAATACTTTATCCAAGGCTAGGAAGACCACCTGTGCACTAGACCCTATCCCTTCCAGCTGGCTGATTGCCTCAACTCTGTGCTTATTGCCCACCATACTTACCATCTTCAATTTCCAGCTTAACATCAGGTACCTTCCCTGCTCCTTGGAAATCTGCCATCGTCTGCCCCCTACTTAAGCAATCCTCACTTGATCCTTCTGTCCTGTCTCACTGGTGCCCGGTTTCAAACCTTCCCTTTTTGTCAAAACTATTAGAACGCTTTGTGTTTATACAATTAGCATCACATATTGAATCTACAAACACGCTACATCCACGTCAGTCTGGATTCCATGCAGGACATAGCACAGAAACAGTACTTCTTGCTCTGTTGAATGAAATTCATATTGCTCATGATCGAGGAGATATCACCTTGCTTGTTTCACTAGATCTATCATCTGCTTTTGATCTTGTAGATCACAGAACTCTCCTTTCTCGACTTTATGATACTGGCCTTCAGGGTACAGTTTTACAGTGGTTTCGATCGCTTCTCACTTCATGCACTTTCTCCGTCTCTTCCAACAACCAATCTTCTCACCCCATTTCACTTTAATGTGGGGTTCCACAGGGTTCTGTCCTTTCACCGTTGTTTTTTAATATTTTTCTTGCCCCTCTGCCCCTTTTAATTCAGCAATTCCCAGTTTCCACGTATTTATACGTAGACGACATTGTTCTTCTTTTTCATGTATCACCGGTAGATGTGAACATCTCGCCTCTCAATGACTGCCTTTCTCATGTTGAGTCTTGGCTTTCTTCTAACTTTCTTCACATGAACCCTTCCAAGTCATCTGCCATGTGTGTATCCTTGAGTTCCCTTTGCCCTATGGTTGCTCCTCCGCTTGCTTCATCCACCATTCCTCTGGTTTCCTCTTTTCGCTATCTGGGTGTCACTCTAGATTCTTCTCTTTCTTTTCATGAGCACCTGTCTATTCTCATACGTCGCTCTTTCCATGCGCTTAGACATGCTAGGGAGATAAAGTTCCTAGATGAAATAAATGACTGCTTCTTGGAGCAGCTGGTTCATGAACCAACCAGAAGGGAAGCCATATTAGACCTAGTCCTTAGTGGAACACCAGATCTAGTGCAAGAGATAAAGGTGTTGGGGCCACTTGGCAATAGTGATCATAGCATGATCACCTTTGATTTAATTAGTGGAGGAGGGATAGTAAGGAAATCCACAGTACTACCTTTTAACTTTCGAAAGGGAGACTATGATAAAATGAGGAAAACAGTTAAGAAAAAACTAAAAGGAGCAGTTGCAAAGGTTAAAGACGTACATCAAGCTTGGGTGTTGTTGAAAAATACTATCTTGGAAGCCCAGACCAGCTGTATTCCACGCTTTAAGAAAAGTGGAAGGAAGTCCAAAAAACTGCCAGCATGGTTTAAAGGTGAGGTCAGAGAGGCTGTTGTTGCCAAAAAAGCATCTTTCAGGAAATGGAAAAAAGAGCCAAACGACGAAACCTGGAAACAGCACAAGCACTGGCAAGTCAAATGCAAGGCATTGATAAGGCAGGCAAAGAGAGAATTTGAGAAGAAGCTTGCTGCGGAAGCAAAAACGCGAAATAAAGACCTTTTCAAGTACATTCGTAGCAAAAAACCTGTGAGAGAGTCAGTTGGTCCATTAGGTGATAAAGGGGTTAAAGGAACACTAAGAAGCGACAAGGCGATAGCGGAGAGACTGAATGAATTCTTTGCTTCAGTCTTTACTGAGGAAGATGTAGGGATGTTACCCATGACTGAAGTGGTATTTAAAGGTGCGGAAGAATTGAAGGAAATATCGATACATCGGGAAGATGTCTTACAACTATTAGATAAACTGAAGAGTAGCAAATCACCTGGGCCGGATGGTATACATCCAAGGGTGTTGAAAGAACTGAAATATGAGATTGCAGACCTGCTATCAGTAATCTGTGAACTATCATTAAAATCATCTCTAATACCTGAAGATTGGAGGATCGCCAATGTAACACCAATTTTTAAAAAGGGTTCCAGGGGTGATCCGGGAAACTACAGACTGGTGAGCCTGATGTCAGTACCAGGAAAAATGGTATAAACCATCATAAAGAATAAAATTACTCAGCATGTAGATAGTCACAACCTAATGGGAGACAGCCAACATGGCTTTAGACAAGGAAGATCTTGTCTTACTAATCTGTTATGTTTTTTTGAAGGAGTGAATAAACAGGTGGACAAAGGTGAGTCGGTTGATATTGTGTATCTGGACTTTCAGAAAGCCTTTGACAAGGTCCCTCATCAGAGACTTTTGGCAAAACTAAAGAGTCATGGGATAGGAGGCAGTGTACTATTGTGGATCAGGAACTGGTTAAAAGATAGAAAGCAGAGGGTAAGGCTAAATGGCCAATTTTCCCAATGGAGAAAGGTGAATAGTGGTGTACCCCAGGGATCTGTGCTGGGTCCGCTGCTTTTTGACATATTCATAAATGACCTGGAAAGTGGAATAACGAGTGAGGTTATCAAATTTGCAGATGACACAAAACTATTTAAAGTTGTTAAAACCCAAGAGGATTGTGAAAAATTGCAAGAGGATCTTGATAAATTGGAAGGCTGGGCATCAAAATGGCAGATGAAATTTAATGTGGACAAGTGTAAGGTTATTCACCTAGGGAAGAACAACCCAAACTATGGTTACACGATGCAAGGTTCCACATTAGGAACCACCACCCAGGAAAAAGATATAGGCGTCATTGTGGATACCATGTTAAAACCCTCGGCCCAGTGTGCAGTGGCGGCCAAGAGAGCAAATAGAATGCTATGTATGATAAGGAAAGGAATGGAAAATAAAACAAAATATATTATAATGCCTCTATATCATTCCATGGTGAGTCCGCACCTTGAATATTGTGTGCAATTCTGGTCGTCGTATCTTAAAAAGGATATAGCGATTTTAGAAAAGGTTCAGAGAAGAGCCACCAAAATGGTAAAGGGGATGGAAGGATACTCCTATGAAGAAAGGCTAAAAAGGTTAGGACTCTTTAACCTGGAAAAGAGACGACTGAGGGGAGATATGATAGAAGTCTATAAATTAATGAACGGAGTGGAACGAGTAAACGTAGATCGATTCTTTATGTTATCAGAATATAGAAAGACTAGGGGACATGCAATGAAGCTACAGGGTAAACTATTTAAGACTAATAAAAGAAAATATTTTTTCACTCAACGTGTAATCAAACTCTGGAATTTGTTACCGGAGGATGTAGTAAAGGCTGTTAGTGTAGCTGGGTTTAAAAAAGGTTTGGACAAGTTCCTGGAGGAAAGGTCCATAAACCATTATTAAGAAGTGACCGAAGTTATCAATGCTTGACCCAATACAAGCATTGCAGAACCTGTGTCTTTTGGGGAAACTGCTAGGTACATATGACCTAGATTGGCCACTGTTGGAAACAGAATACTGGGCTTGATGGACCTTGGTCTGACCCAGTATGGCATATCTTATGTTCTTATGTTCTTAGATTAGAGCAGTCCGCTCACTGCTTCCTTCCTCATCTATCATCACCTTATTGCTTGCACTTGTCATGAACCGACTTGACTATTGCAATGCAGCTTTGGTTAATCTACCACGCTATCAACTTCAGTTCTTGCAACTGCTCCAGAACACGGCTGCACGCCTTGCAATGCATTCTAGATGATATGATCATATCACCCCTCTACTACTCCGCCTCCATTGGCTACCACTTCAGTTCAGATTTCAATACAAAATCCTGATTTTGACTCACCGGGCACTTTATACTTCAACACCACAGTATCTTGCTGACCATATCTCTCTACATACATCTTATCGCCAACTCCGCTCTCTCCATGCTAACCGGCTTTCCATCCCTTCTCTGTCTCAAGCTCACCTTGAACAAACACGACCCGCTGCGTTCTTTTTCCTCAGACCAGCACTATGGAACTCCCTGCCTTCGTTTAGAACCCACCTACCAAAAATTTAAAGCATTACTCAAAACACACCTATTCCAGCAGTCCTTTAACCTCCCTTCTACTGATTCCCTATGGACTGTGTCCTTTGTGTTATTTATTCTTGTCTGTTTGCTGTTCTTGCTCTCCTCTCCTATTAAATATGGTGTTCCTTTCTTTTTCCCGCAGCATGGAATTGTTTTATATTTTCTTTATTGTAAACCGCCCTAATGTTTCGACGTGGGCGGTATATCAAGTATAAACAAAGATAAAGATAAGGATCCATGAGGAATGGTGTCTGTTGTGCCTCACCCAGTGGGAAGGTTGGTGCCCAATGGTCCTGGCTCAGCACTGGTGATGTAAGTGGAGCCTGAGTGATCAATCCTGCCTATGCAGGTTTGTGGGTTACAATTCCAAATCTTAAGATTTCTATATACTGCCTTAGTATAGAAAGTATATTTGGAAGAAAAAGACAAGAAATTATGTCATGGGGAAAGGCCACCACCCCCAGACTGACATTAAAAATGACGGTGAGGGCACAGCCAGATGGCTGACACCTAATCAGCTCCATACTTTTCCTGTAAGCCTGACTTTCTCTTGGGGTGTTGCCTTCACCTCTGAAATCCCCACGGAAGTCTCCACTGGTCTCCTCCCCGGTGAACTCTCTGGGTCTTTCTTGGGTGCTTCTCTCCCCAGCAGTCTCTGTGGTCAACTCCAACTCCCTGGTCAATTCCCCGATCGAATCCCCGATCGAATTCCTGGTTGAACTCCCTAGTGAACTTCCTTTCCTTCCTGTTCCTCTGGGTTTATAAAGCTGTTTTTTTCCTATCGTGCACTGCCCTCTGCTCAGGTGTTTTTCATTAGTTTCCAAGCCTGCCCTTAGGTTAGCAGAGCTTGGGTGTGGCCTGCCTTTAGCAACTGCGTGTTTTTTCTCTTTTCCTGCACTCTGCAAGCTATGGATTCGCTGCCTGTCTCTTTCCTTAAAGGTCGATTTTTGATTTTCCTCTATTTCCATGGGCTCCGCCATACTCTCCTCATCACACAATGCAGTAGGCCCTGGACATGGAGGGAACTACTGTGGATATATCTCCATGCATGCAAGCCCCAAGAAGGTGTTCTTGGACCAGAGGGGGGTTGTTGGGAAGTCCCAGTCTCACATAGGAACTGTAGCTTTGGTGAAAGGTTTGCCTGATTTCTCTGTTCCTATGTTAGCCAAATGTTATAAATTTAGAAGTCATCTTGGGAGACTCTTATGACTGTCTTCTCAAATCATTCTTCTTTCAATCCAAATTGAATCACAGATAGTGATGGTGAGGGCTCAGCATAAGGAAGTTAAAAAACTCTGAAAAATTAGAATCTATTGACACCAAGGTGAATCAAGGCCTTGAAGTTCTGTCTTCATTGGTAAAAGGGAACTCTTATGTACAAAACAAAATAGAGGTGTTGGAGAATTTTACTAATAAGAGAGATCTTTAAATAATAGACTTTCCAAGGTCACACTATATTCCATCTAATGAGATGTTTAAGAATTATATGTTGGCTCACTTGAAAAAATATATGTTGGATCACTTGAAATTCCTCAAGAGGCATGGAGCCCAATTCTAGCAGGACGGCCTGAGCAGGATGGGCTCGTTAGGACTTGATTCTGTACTGCGGGAACAAACGTTCCTGCGGCATACAGAATCAGGCCTGAGGATAGCCTGGTGTACCTGTGCATGCCTGTGGGGACGTCCACCCCTCAAGCTCCCCTGGCTCCCGTGGTGGTAACAACCCCCTTCCCTACCACCCGACCCATGGCTGGCCAGCCAGGGCCTGGATTGGGTGGCGGGGACATCTCTGCACCCGGACCCGGCTCCAGGTGGGAATGTCCGGCCCTGATCGCCTGGTTCGTGCTGATTATTCCACCTTGAGGTGGAATAATCTGTACATCCCCCCTTACCCACAGGACGTACAGGGCCATGACCTGAATCGGCCCTGTATGTCCTGCCGCCTTGGCCTGTCCCACTCTGCCCAAACCCCGCCTCTCCTATCCCCCGCCAGTTCTCCCCGTCCTGCTGCTCTAGCCATGCGGGGAGAGTTGGTGGGGGAATAGGGGCAGGACAGCTTGCGGGACTACATGTCCCGCAATTTGCGCCTTTCATATCTAAAATCTATTATTTGCCTCTCCTTAAGGATTTAGAGGGACAACAATCACAATTTCTGACCCGTCAAGTTTAACTACTTTTTTGCAAACATTCGCTGAAGAAAAGCATTTGCCTGCTACATTGTTGGTTATTCTGGTTTTAGAATTGGATAGAGACTTCTTATTGCACCTCTACTTTCATGTTCAGATTGAGATTTTTTGGTTGTAATGTTCGTATGTCCCCAGATGTCTCAAAAATTGCCCAGCAGAAAAGGTGACACTTCCAATTCATGCAACCTGGGCGTTACAACTTAAGGCACTGTTTTGGCTTAATTTTCCTTGTAAATGTGTGATTAAATATAGGAATGTTATATATGTGGTTTTTTGACCCTCCTCAATTGACACAGTTTCTCTCGGGGATGGGATCCCATTTCCCTCCATTGGCCTCTATCCCTCTTCAATCTGAGTCTTGACAAGGTACCGCAGAAATATGATATATGGTTACCTATTTGCCAGTTTTCTTTCTTGTTTCCAATTGAGCCTATGGAGCTCTTTTTTTAACTTAAAATTTTGACTCCATCCCCCTTGATTACTTTTTTTTAAAATTTACTTGTCTGATTTATTTCCTGATTTAACTGTAATTCTTCTGTATGGCAAAAAAGTACCTTTTCTATAAAAGAGTCTTTTCTTGGATTTGTATTCAACCTGTATTAAAAATAAAATTTTAAAAAAATGAAGGTGCTTGCTCATTCCACTCATGAATTCAACATTATTTATTTATTTATTTGTACATTTTTTTTATACCGCTTCTTCCAGAGATCAGATGCAGTTTACAGGTAACAGAACGACAATAATAATGAGATATTATTATTTTTACAAAGAACATTTTTAGAACCTTATAAAGAACAATTTAGAACAATTCAGAACATTATTTTTACAATGAACATTCTTTTAGAACAATGTGACTAATGCATATACTAGTAAGACTGGGCTGAGAATTCAAAACAGTCTTATAAACCATTAACAAGCAAAAACTATTTACATAGAGGGAGTCGATGAAACCGTTTGCTATAGTGACTAAATTGTAGAGGAATTGTGCGGGTGTGTGTGTGTGTTTATGTTTGTCTAAGTAGGGTCGGTATATGGTTGCTGGTCAGGGTTGATCTGTGAATTCAGGACATCGATATGTTATAATTTGTAGAAATGCTGGGTAAATCTTTCTAAAAGATTGGAGGTCCTTAATTTCTCTTAGCTCAACAGGGAGGTTGTTCCAAAACGTAGGTGCTGTGTGCAAGAAGGCAGAGTGGATGTCTAGTCCCCCCAAACACAAGTAGAAGTCTGTTCCTGCTGCTGGAATAGGACAAGGGATCCAGGTGACATTAGGAATTTAATTGTAGAAAGGACTGAGGGTTTAGTGTTCACCGTTTCTCTTTGGTTACGTAGGAAACGATATGAAAAGACATTTTGAAAAGTGGTGTCCTACTGATGTTCATTATTTATAGAACATTGCCCTTTTCATTGTTGTTTAAATTTAAGATCTTATTTGAAAGCTGAATATAGTTCATTATGCCAGACCGAAGAATACAAAGTGCATTGCAAGTAGGTGTTCTTTTCAAAGTGTAGAAAAAAAAAGCTAAAAATAACAAAGCAAATGTCATCTTAGCGTTCAATCTATGTGTGATTATCACCCCAGGAGCAAGGCACTGATGACTTATTCTCCACAGTACACTGCAACATAATCAAGTATTATGCAAGAGATGTGGGAAACATCAGCAAGATCTTAAATAAATAGCATACTCCCTAAAAATCTAATATTAACACTGACAGCATTCCTTATTTGGGAGAGGTGGGAAGGTAACAGTTTCCTTGTGCTGCTTTGGTCTTCCGACTCAATCAGAATCCGCTTCTGTTGGGCTACCATGCCATAAGCCTTCCTTTGCAACTAATGGGACTTTTATTTTCAGCTAATGTTATTTCACTTCCAAACTCAGCCCCATTATCACAGTGTCAGTCCTTGATCGAAGGCCACAGACTACGGCTCCTTCCAGAACCCAGTTAACATGGATCCTAAGGCTGACCAGTAAGAGGGTAATTTTAAAGCAGGGTACCAAGGCAGAAAAGGCACAGAAAAGCAACGTATGTGCCTATGTGTCTTTATAAAATATCCTTTTCAGATGTGTCCACACAAAGTTATATCTGGTGCAAGGCAGGAGAAGCTGTCAGTAGAAATCAGTGCTGACTGTATGTGTGCATTTTCTAAACTACGGAGGGGATATTCAACATGATTGATGTGGTTAGTGTTGCTGAATGTTCCTGGATGCCGTCGCTGCTTGCTCCAGTAATAAGTAGCTGGCTAGCATCAGGACACTCTATGGACAGAGCGAAGGCAACACCCACCGAGAACCGAGCCTGATTATTGCTAAATGGCAAAAGTTAGGCGCCTGAACGGGTGAGCTAACCTTTGCTGCGGAAGCTAACTGCGCAACAGCTGAATACTGCCGCTTCCCGGTTAGCTTCCTGCTTCTCCGGCTAACCCAGATATTCAGTGCCGGTGGCCAGATATGAGCCTGGTATTGATTATCCAGCTGTAAGTTTCAGCGTTGACAGCGAGCCACTGTCATTGCGCTAATTGCCACCACTGAATACCCCCCATGGAGGTCATTCTGAAACGCGAATAGGCCTTTTGGACGTGCACGGGAGACGGATTTCAGTTGAAAACATCTACGGATGTATTCTGAAGCCCGTCTCCCGTGTACGCCTATGGCACAAAAATGGGGATCTCAGAATGTCCCCGAGAGAGCTGGAAAGGGACGTGGCTTGCCACAGAGACATACAGAGCATATTCAGGATGCACCCACATACGTTTTCAGTGTTCCCTGCAGATGCTCATGTTATATCTGCTAAAATGTGGAATAAGGCCAGTACTTAGAAATATTTCTGCTTTGAAGACAGACATCAATATTTGGAAAAACTTAAAGACGCTAACAAAGTAGTCAGGAAAACAAAGATACAAAAAGAAGAAGAAATAGCCAATGCAATAAAAAGAGGGGACAAGACATTTTTCAGATATGTTAGTGAGAGGGGGACATACAAAAGTGGTACTGTCAGACTCAAGAGTGAAGGGGAGGAATATGTACTGTAGAAGCTGATGAGGATAAAGCGGAATTGCTTAACAAATATTTCTGTTCTGTGTTCATAGATGAAAAGCCATGAGCAGGACCTCAGAAAACACCCACGAATAGGAACAGAAGTGATTGGGATCTTAAATGATTTTCAGAAACCGTGCTAATGTGCCTAGATGCTCCACTGAAACGTGGGCAATACTCACCTCTGTAAAGAAATTCTCACTTACCTATTGTTCATAATTGTAAATAAGTTATACTGATAAATGGCAATATCCTCATTGTTTTTGGTGGAACCTGTTGTATGTAATGTTTAATTAGTTATCTGTAAACCACTTTGATTTTACTGAAAGGCAGTATATAAAATCCTTAAATAAATAAATAAATAAGAAGACTGTGTTCGTGAGGAGCTAGTTAAACTAAAAGTAGACAAAGTGATGGGACCGGAAGGAATTTGGGGATGTTCTAGCGGCTCCACTGACTGAACTTTTCAATGCTTCTTTAGAGTCGGGAGTGGTCCCAGAGGACTGAAGAAAGGCACATGTGATCCCTTCACACAAAAGTGGAAGTAAGGATGAGGTTGAAAAGTACAGGCCAGTTAGTCTAACCTCTGTGGTGAGTAAATTCAGGGGCGGCCCAAGGGGGGTGCGGGGCCATGTGCGGAGACTCGCTGCAGGGCCTCATTTGCATAAGTGGCCTTATTTGCATAACTATTTGCATAATGCTAACATACACTAACTTTTAGTAAACATGTCTCTTAATGAGTGTATGGATAAAGACAGACTAAAAGATTTCTACATTACTATAATCCAGTGCCAACCGCCAGGCACATTAGGAACTACTACAAACACTGCCCATTTAGAACCAATAGCAAACCCGCCGTATCCTAACAGCACTACCAGGACTCACAAAGCACCATACCCTACCTATCAAAAGGCAACACTGCAAATATTAAACCAATACATTTCAGAGAACAACAATACATGACCTACTGGGGAAAGAGAACAAGTGGCAATGTCAAATAGGAATTACATAAACAGAATACCTCAGCTCAGTTACACATGCAGAACATAGACCATCACCAAACAAGGAATCACAATTTAGAAACAGGAAGGCAATAATTAAACTGGGAACCCCAAAAGCCAAACTTGGAATGTACAACAACACTGTAGAAATAAAACTATAAATTAATTTCCTCTTGTACCAAACAAAGCGCAGACGTTAATGATGCACATTTCCCAGAGCTTTCATATTCCAGTTAATAAATTCAAAATAAAGAGATATCTTTCTACCTTTTGTGCATTTTTTTTTCAGTTGCAATTGCTCCAGCCACTTTCTTCTGGTTTCTTCATGTTTTCTGCTAACTCTCCATCATCTGCTGTCCATTTGTCCTTTCTTCTCTCTTCTAGTTTTTTTTTCCATTCTCTCTCTCTCTACATCTGCTTTAACATACTAATCTTTCTCCTTTTGCTCTTTCCTCATTCCTATTTCATCCACTCAAATTTTACCCCTCCATCCTCAATCCCCACTTACTCTCCCAATACCCGGCCAATTTTAGATTTTTTATCCCTCCCACACAAAATATTTTTCCCCTCTCCATTTTACTCTCCCAGCCCCATCCCATTCTAATCCTCCCCCAACATCAGCTCCCTTCTAGTTCCAGCCTCACCCAGCATCCATTCCCTTCTAGTCCCTGCATCAGCCCATTTCCAGTCCTAGCCCCCCCATCAGCCCATTTCCAGTCCTAGCAACCCCGCAACCCAATACCAGTCCTAGCAACCCCCCAACCCAATACCAGTCCTAACCCCATCAACCCATTTCCAGTCAGCCCCCATAGCCCATTGCCAGTCCTAACCCCCCCATCAGCCCACAGCCCATTACCAGTCCTAACCCCATCAGCCCACCTCCAGTGTTAACCCCCCCCATCAGCCCATTTCGTCCTAATCCCCATCACCCAATTTTCAGTTTAAGCCCCCCCATACCCCATTACCAGTCCTAACCTCCCCATCAGCCCACTCCCAGTCCTAATCCCACCAGCCCATTTCCAATCCTAATCCCCATCACCCAATTTTCAGTTTAAGCCCCCCCATACCCCATTACCAGTCCTAACCTCCCCATCAGCCCACTCCCAGTCCTAATCCCATCAGCCCATTTCCTGTCCTAGTCCCCCCATAGCCCATTATCAGTCCTAACCCCCCCATAGCCCATTACCAGACAGCCCCCATCAGCCAACAGCCCATTACCAGTCTTAACCCCCCATAGCCCATTACCAGTTCTAACCCCCTCAACAGCCCACAGCCCATTACCAGTCCTAACCCCATCAGCCCACCTCAAGTCCTAACCCCTCCCCATCAGCCCATTTCCTGTCCTAGCCCCCCCATAGCCCATTATCAGTCCTACCCCCCCCCATAGCCCATTACCAGTCCGAACCCCCCATCAGCCCACAGCCCATTACCAGTCCTAACCCCATCAGCCCACCTCCAGTATTAACCCCCCCCATCAGCCCATTTCGTCCTAATCCCCATCACCCAATTTTCAGTTTAAGCCCCCCCATACCCCATTACCAGTCCTAACCTCCCCATCAGCCCACTCCCAGTCCTAATCCCACCAGCCCATTTCCAATCCTAATCTCCCATCACCCAATTTTTAGTTTAAGCCCCCCATAGCCCATTAGCAGTCCTAACCCCCCATCAACCCACTTCCAGTCCTAATCCCATCAGCCCATATAAAGACTTAGCTCCCCCATAGCCCATCACCACTCCTAACCCCCCCAGCCCCCCCATAGCCCATCACCACTCCTAACCCCCCCAGCCCCCCCATAGCCCATCACCACTCCTAACCCCCCATAGCCCATCACCACTCCTAACCCCCCAGCCTCCCCATAGCCCATCATCACTCCTAACCCCCAGCCCCCCATAGCCCATCAGCACTCCTAACCCCCCCAGCCCATCAGCACTCCTAACCCCCAGCCCCCCATAGCCCCCCATAGCCCATCAGCACTCCTAACCCCCCCCAGCCCATCAGCACTCCTAACCCCCCCGCCCCCCATAGCCCATCAGCACTCCTAACCCCCCCAGCCCCCCATAGCCCCCCAGCACTCCTAACCCCCCCAGCCCCCCATAGCCCCCCATAGCCCATCAGCACTCCTATCCCCCCCAGCCCATCAGCACTCCTAACCCCCCCAGCCCCCCATAGCCCCCCATAGCCCATCAGCACTCCTACCCCCCCCCCAGCCCATCAGCACTCCTACCCCCCCCCAGCCCAGCCAAATTTTTTTTTTAAAAAGCTGTCTTATCCCGCAACCGGGGCTGCCGCGGCAGAATCGAGTGTGCCGCGGGGCCCCCCCTGCCCAGCAGAGCCTGCCCTCCCCTGTATCCGCTCTCTCATACAGCTGCCTGCAGTCTCACGCGCCGGCTTTCAGAGCTCGAAGGGACTAGTTTCCCTTTCGCGGCTCTGTTAAGCCTGCGGGGGCTTAACAGAGCAGCGAGGGAGAAACTCTCCCCTCGCGCTCTGAAAGTCGGCACGTGAGACTGCAGGCAGCTGTACGAGAGAGCAGATACAGGGGAGGGCAGGCTCTGCTGGGCAGGGGGGGCCCCGCGGCACACTTGATTCTGCCGCGGCGGCCCCGGCAGCGGGAGAAGACAGCTTTTTTTTTTTTTTTAATTTGACTTTAGGATCAGAATGTTTTTTGCGCGGGGCCCCCTGAAACGCGGGGCCCTGTGCAAAAAACATTCTCGCTCAATGGACGGGCCGGCCCTGAGTAAATTATTGGAAACGCTGCTAAAAGACTAGTGAGGTTTCTGGAGTCCAATGGATTGCAGGATCTGAGGCAGCATGGGCTTACCAGAGGCAGATCTTGTCAGACAAATCTGATTGATTTCTTTGACTAGGTTACCAGGGATTTGGACCAAGGGAGAGTCATAGATGTGGTGTACTTAGATTTCAGTAAAGCCGCTGACATCGTTCTGCAAAGGTGACTTATAAACAAATTGAGCACCCTAGGGATAGACACTAAAGTGATTGACTGGGTTAGAAATTGGTTGAGTGGGAGATGACAAAGGGTACAGGTAAATGGAGCTCACTCTGAAGGGAAGGATGTTACCAGTGGTGTGCCGCTTACCATTCCCCCTAGCTGTATCCCATATCTACAACTACGGTGTTATCAGTCTTGACTAGATTGTAAGTTCTGATGAGCAGGGACCATCTTTTACATGTGTCTGTGCAGTGCTGTGTATGGCTTGTAGCTCTATACAAATGTTCAGTAGTAGTAGTATGTATCTCTCCTTGGTCCAATTCTTTTTAGCATCTTTGTTAGTGATATTGCGGAAGAGCTGTCGGGTAAGATTGGCCTCTTTGCAGATGATACTAAAATCTTCAATACAGTAGACACCCAGGAAGGAGTAGATAACATGAGAAGGGATCTAGCTAAGCTTGAAGAATGGTCAAGAATTTGGCAGCTGAGATTTAATGCTAGAAAATGCAGGATCATGCATTTGGGCTGCAAAAATCCAAGGAAGTGTAGGGGACGAAGTACTTCTGTCCATGAAAGAAGAGTGGGACCTGGGAGTGGTTGTGTCTGATGATCTTAAAGTAGCTAAACAGGTAGGAAAGACAACGGTCAAAGCTAGAAGGATGCTTGGGTGCAGTGCCTTCGTAGTGCTCTGCTTGAGAGGTGAATTTTAGCTCCTGCAAGTGAATTTGCTGTGAGTTTTATCTGTCTGCACTTATTTATTTATTTATTTGTCACTGTTAATGTGTTCTCTTACCTCTCTGCTCCTTATTTTACCCTTTTGTTCTTCTTTCTCAGCTGTATAACTTACCCTGCTTCCTTTAACTATCTGCAAGGCAGAAAAAACCTCAGAAATAGAACAATCACTAAACTCTATAGAACAAACATAAGATTGTCTGAATTGCAAGCGAACTAAATTTAAATTAATGTTTTATCTGTTTTCTTTTTTATCTTTTTTTTAAATCTTTTTTGTCGGGCTTCACAAGACAGGGAAGAGTATTGTTGTAACTACAACCCAATGCAAGTGTGACCCCTTTTAATCAATTAGAAATCCCTCTTGAAACAAAACTTTACATAACTAAACTTAGCTTCATTAATCCAGAATCTACATCGTCTATCACGCTCCACTTAAAATCCTGAAAAGTGTAACCTAAAGAGATGCAATGTTCCACCAGCGAGGCAGAAAGTACAGAAGTCCATATGTGAGATGCATGTTCACCTAAACGGATTTTAACCATACGTGTTGTATGGCTGATGTAGAGTAACACCCAGTCCAAAATACGTGGTTGGCAGGAAGAATTACTTTATTAGGATTTAATGGTACTTGACATCAAAAATCCTAAATTGCCCCAAATGGTACTTGACATCAAAAAGCCTAAATTGCCCGTGCTAACAAACTTGCTCGTAAATCTGTCGCCTGTCGTTTAAACTCTTCTATGGTGGAATATCCCATATCAAAAAATATAATTTGGAATTATTGGATGTGGTTTCAATACTACTTTATTTAGAAAGTTCAATCAACGCAATAGTCTCCTCCGTTATCACAGTCACCATCCAGCTCCTTTGCGACGGGTTCTCCCTATGAACAATTTTTGAGAATACGTCATATCTGTTCCACCATAGAAGAGTTTAAATGACAGGCAACAGATTTACGGGCAAGATTGTTAGCACGGGGCTATCCTAGAGGGATTGTTAAATGGGCATACATTTGAGCCAGATATACCCATAGAGAATGGCTCTTACAGAACCAGAACGGAAGCATTGATTAATGAGAGTGATCGGATTGTGGGTATCCTTCCCTTTATGGTTAACTCTTCTGAGGCAGTCAGGATACTCCGACGACATTGGAGCATTCTCAGCCTTCATCGTTGTTTTCAGGCACCGGTCTGTTTTGCATTTACTAGAGGTCGCAATCTCAGAGATCACCTTGTTCATTCAGCTATGCCAATTGACCGTCCGATAAGATCATCCACTGGCGGAGGCCATGTGGCCTGTCAGAATTGCCAAATTTGTGCCAACACTCTGGAGGGTGAGATTTGGCACATCCAACTACTGGCCGTTCTTATAGGTTTTCAGGGGACAGCTCGTGTACCACCAGTTTTGTCGTATACTTGCTTCGATGCCCCTGTGACTTACTCTACATCGGCCGTACGACATGTATGGTTAAGATTCATTTAGGTGAACATGAATCTCGCATATGGACTTCTCTACTTTCTGCCCCGCTGGTGGAACATTGCATCTCTTTAGGTCACACTTTTCAGGATTTTAAGTGGAGAGTGATAGACTTGGTTTCGGTGGATCCGAGGGGTGGCAATCGGACACAACGTCTACAGTGGTTAGAACAAAGATGGATTGTTCATTTACGGACTGTAATTCCTGATGGTTTGAATCTGGAGCAGGAATGGGGGAGTTTATGAGGAGTGTTGGATGTTTACCTATTGTGGTATCTATTCATTCATTCATTTTGAATTCATTTTGGATTCCCTGGAGTTCCTCCTTCTTTTGGTGATGTCATCCTGATCAGCCAATCACAGTTTTTGCAAGCATTATATTTATGAGTCACAGGACCTAGTGTCTTTTGAAATCTCAGAATACTTTCTTCTAAGCGAGTCGTACTTGAAGCAGGACTTGTTGGTCCGAAACACACTTGTCGTGTATGAATATTGCTGACGATGTGGATTCTGGATTAATGAAGCTAAGTTTAGCTATGTAAAGTTGTGTTTCACGAGGGATTTCTAATTGATTAAAAGGGGTCACACTCGCATTGGGTTGTAGTTACAACAATACTCTTCCCTGTCTTGTGAAGCCCAACAAAAAAGATAAACAAAAGATAAAAAAGAAAACAGATAAAACATTAATATAAATTTAGTTCGCTTGCAATTCAGACAATCTTATGTTTGTTCCTTTAACTATCTTGCCTGTCTGTGTTGGCCAGCTTAACTTTGACTTTTAATTCAATATCTATCCTTGCCCTGTCTCCATAGTTTGAGTCTATATTTGTTCCCTGTCTCTGCTCTTAGTCTACCTGAGTGATTAACCCCTCCCCCCTGCTGAGGTATTGTCCAGCCCCTCTTCCTGTCTCCCAGGTGTGCCTTGCTGTCTGTTTGCCTCTCTGTGCTCTGGGCAGAGCAGTGCCCTCGTAGTGCTCTGCTTGAGAGGTGAATTTTAGCTCCTGCGAGTGAATTTGCTGTGAGTTATATCTGTCTGCACTTATTTATTTATTTATTTGTCACTGTTAGTGTGTTCTCTCACCTCTCTGCCCCTTATTTTGCACTTTTGTTCTGCTTTCTCAGCTGTATAACTTATACCCCGCCCCCTTCCCCTCTACCCACCCACCCCGTGGCTCGCTGTCTCTTATAGCTGCCATCTCCTCATTAGCTACTTCATGCACAGGTGCGCCCAATCTCTTTGACTCTTCCACCTTCTATATCTCTTTGACTCTCCCACCTTCTATGGCTCCTCATCACATTGTCTTCCTCTTCTTCATTCTCCCTAACTGTCTTCCCTCGTACCAGCACCCTCAGTCCTCCCCTCCTTATATCCCCTTTACCATCCTCACTTACCCCTCCATTCTGCCTTCTACCCTATCATCAGCTCTTGAGCTTCATTGCTTTCTCCCTCTCATTCAACCATCTCCTCTCTCTTTAAGACAACCTCACCCTCGTTTCCGCCGTACTGTCTCCTCTCTACCCCATACTCTGCTACTCCTTCTCCTTCTCTCATCCGGAGATATCAACCCCAATCCTGGCCCCCCTAGACTTCTGTCTCACTCTGAGAAGAGATCTTTACACAACACCTCTAATCTTATTCATATCCCTCTCCTTTCTCCTTTCTCCTTCCACTCTCCCTTTCTCATGTGCCTTGTGGAACGCACACTCTGTCTCTAATAAACTTGCTTTTACTCATGATCTCTTTATCTCTAATGCTCTACATCTTCTTGCTCTAACTGAGACCTGGCTCCTCCCAGATGATACTGCATCTATTGCTGCTCTCTGTCATGGAGGCTATCAGTTCTCCCACAAACCTCGTCCCACTGGCCGTGGTGGTGGTGTTGGGCTTCTACTTTCTCCCTCTTTCCAGTTCCAACCCCTCCTGCTGCCTCAGTCTCACTCCTTTCTCTCTTTTGAAGTCCACTCCATCCACCTTTTCACTCCACTTCCTCTCCGGGTAGCTGTTACTTATCAACCTCCTGACAAGTCTGCTTCTACTTTTCTCACTGACTTTGACTCGTGGTTTTCCTTCTTTCTGGATTCCTCTTCCACCACTCTTATTCTTGGGGATTTTAACATTGATGTTGATAACCCCTCTGATCCTTATGCTTTAAAGCTCCTCTCCCTTACCTCCTCATTTGAACTCCAGCTTTGTTCCACTGCCCCCACTCACCAGCATGGCCACTGCCTTGACCTGGTATTTTTCTCTAGTTGCTTACCCTTGAACATTTGTAGCTCAGTTCTTCCCTTATCTGACTATCACCTTTTAAGCTTTAATCTTCATCACCCACTGCCTCAACCTCGTCCTGTCTCCTCCAACCTATTTAGAAATCTTCATGCTATTGATCCCTTGGTTCTCTCTTCCACTATTTCTTTATCTCTTTCTTCCACTATGTCCAAGTCTGTTGACGAGGCAGTAACTTCCTATAATGCTGCACTCTCCTCTGCTCTGGATGCTCTTGCTTCACTTATGCCACGTCCTGTGAGACGTTCTGCACCCCAGCCCTGGCTCTCATCCACTACCTGCTATCTACATTCAAATCCCGCTCCCTTGCAGACTTTCTACACTTCAAATTCATGCTTGTCTCTTTCCAGTCAGCCATAGCTCTTGCCAAACAAGACTATTATGTCCATCTGACTAACTCTCTTGCCTCTGATCCTCGCCGTCTCTTTACTACTCTCAGCTCTCTCCTCAAAGTGCCTCCGCCTCTGATCCCTTTCTGCCCAAACGCTGGCTGACTATTTCCATGACAAAATCCACAAGATCACCCTCCAATTCCCCACAAAGTCAGCTACTTCCCCTCCTCCCCCGCTTCACTCCCAACTCCCCCCCCCCCACCTCTGCTACCCTCTCTTCCTTTCCTGTGATCTCTGAAGAGGAAACTGCAAACCTTCTTTCTTCCTCCAAACTCACCACCTGCTCCTCTGATCCTATCCCCACCCGTCTCCTAAGCCCCATTTCCTCCACCATTGTCCCTTCCATCTCTCATATTCTCATCCTATCACTCTCCACTGCAACAGTCCCTGCAGACTTCAAGCATGCTGTGGTCACACCTCTCCTCAAGAAACCCTCACTTGATCCTACCTGTCCTTCTAATTATCGACCCATCTCCCTCCTTCTCTTCATTTCTAAACTACTTGAACGTGCGGTTCACCGTTGCTGCCTCGACTTCCTCTCCTCTCATGCCCTCCTGGATCCCTTACAGTCTGGCTTTCATTCTTTACACTCTACTGAAACAGCTCTTGCCAAAGTCTCCAGTGACTTGTTCCTGGCAAAATTCAAGGGCCTTTACTCTGTTCTCATCCTTCTTGACCTCTCTGCTGCTTTTGACACTGTTGACCACAACCTTCTCCTCGATACCCTGTTGTCACTTGGTATTAAGGACTCTGTACTATCCTGGTTCACCTCCTATCTCTCCCATCGCTCTTTCAGTGTGTGTTCTGGTGGCTCCTCCTCCTCTGCTAACCCGCTCCCAGTTGGTGTACCCCAAGGATCTGTTTTGGGTCTGCTCCTTTTCTCTCTCTATACCCAGTACCTTGGTGCGCTTATCTCTTCCCATGGCTTTCAGTACCATCTGTATGCTGTTGACTCCCAGATCTACCTCTCTACACCTGAAATCTCTCCAGTAATCCAGACCTGGATCTCTGCCTGCCTTTCTGACATTGCTGCCTGGATGTCTCACCGCTGCTTGAATTGAACATGGCCAAGACTGAACTTCTTATCTTTTCCCCCAAAATCTCTCCCCCTCTTCCTCCTTTCTCAGTCTCTGTGGATAACTCTGTACTCCTTCCTGTTTCCTTGGCCCGCCATCTTGGGGTTGACTTTGACTCCTCTCTCTCTTTCTCCACACACATCCATCTGATAGCTAAGACCTGCCGTTTCTTTCTCTATAACATCAGCAAAATCCGTCCTTTCCTTTTCGAACACACTACTAAGATGCTTATCCTCTCCTTGATTACCTCCCGTCTTGACTACTGTAACCTACTCCTTGCTGGTCTCCCTTTGAATCATCTCTCTCCCCTTCAATTTGTTCAACACTCTGCTGCACAGCTAATCTTCTGCCAGCCTCATCATTTATTTATTATTTATTTAACACTTATTTATATACCGCATCTTCCAGCGATCAGTTGCGGTGTACAATTAACAACAATTAACAATGCAGAGCTTGTTTTACATAGAACAATTATAACTTTTTACATAGAACATCTTAACTTGTACAACAAAGGGTTTAAAAGACTAAGCAGAATAATTCAATAAATCAACTAACACAGTTTGTGTTACAATTTAAACAGAAGTACTGTCCCTAAAACAGTTGTAACTATATACAAGTGGGGTATCAATGCATAGGAATGGAATGATTATTCATTTATGTTTGTACGTATTGGTTGTAGTAGGGAGTATAATCTTGATTTTGGGCAGGTTCATGTTTAGCCTTTATCTAAGTTGAGTGGAGGGTTTTCTATGGTATTATAGTGTTTAGTGAATAGGTATGCCCATATTACTCCTCTTATCAAGTCACTTCATTGGCTCCCTATCCATTTCTGCATCCAGTTCAAACTTCTCCTGCTGAACTATAAATGCATTCACTCTGCGGCTACTCACTACCTTTCTTCTCTTATCTCTCCTTACAACCCCCCTCGGGAACTCTGCTCTTCTAGCAAACTGCTTCTATCTATGCCCTTCTCTTCTACTGCTAACTCCAGACTTCACTCCTTTCACCTTGCTGCACCTTACGCCTGGAACAAACTACCTGTGTCTACGCCAGGCACCTTCTCTATCCCTCTTCAAATCCAGGCTGAAAACTCACCTCTTCGCTACTGCTTTTGGATCTTGACTCACCTGATCTCCTTTTTCTTTTTCTGTCCCCCTTGTTTATCCCTGCCTACACCTTCTGCGTTGTCTGTCTTGACTAGATTGTAAGCTCTAATGAGCAGGGACTGTCTCTTACATGTCTGTGCAGCGCTGCATATGACTTGTAGCGCTATACAAATGCTCAGTAGTAGTAGTAGTAAAAAAGGAAATGATAGTGCTTCTGTATAGGACTCTGGTGCAAACTCATTTGGAGTATTGTGTGCAATTCTGGAGACCACACCTTCAGAAAGATATAAACAGGATGGAGTTGATGCAGAGGATGGCTACTAAAATGGTTAGTAGTCTGTTATAAAACATATGAGGATAGACTTAAGGATCTTAAGAGGAAATTTGGATAGAGAAGATGTGATTGAGATGTTTAAATACCTCTGTGGCATAAATGAACAGGAGGAGAGCCTCTTTCAATTGAAAGCAAGCTCTACTATGAGGGGACATAATAGACTCAGGAGTAATATGCAGAAAAATTTCTTTTCAGAAAGAGTGGTTGATGTGTGGAATAGTCTCCCAGTGGAAGTAGTACAGATGAGGCTAATATCTGAATTCAAGAAAGCATGGGAAAAACACAGATCACTAAAGGAAAAAAAGGACTATTATAATTGGTAAGAAGGGCAGACTAGATAGGTCATTTGTGGTCTTTTTCTGCCATCATGATTCTATTCTATATTTATTAGATTTTATATACTGCTTTATCATTTCAATCAAAGCAGTTTACCTTGAAACTTAAACTTGGTAATGTACATTAAACAGTGACATTGATAACTTGGATTTCTCTGAGGCAATGGAGGGTTAAGTGATTTGCCCAAGGCCACAAGGAGTGCTAGTGGGAATTGAACCCTGGTCTCTGGGTTCCCCAGTCAGTGTTCTTAACACTTAGGCCATTTCCACCATTAGGGCTTCCAGGTCTGGAACTTTGTTGGCTAAGCTTCGAGCATTTGTGCTCATTGCTTTCCAGCATTTAACTGGCTTGTGTGTATTTTGAATTGATTTTGTTATGCCTACATCTTCCCACTTGTTTTTGATGTGTGGTTTAAAAGTGTGGCTGTTTCTGATTTTAATCTGCTTTTGCAGGTGGTGACGTCCAGAGCTTGACCTTCCACATTTGTCACCCCCATTTTCTAGTTTAAATGGATATCCACATATTGCTTGAAATTTTCACTTAGGATTCTTTTCCCTGTGATAGAGAAATGTAGTCCATCAGCACAGTATAGTCTCTTGTTGTTCCATCTGTTGCCCCAGTCACCAATAAATCTGAATCCTTCTTGTTTGCACCAGGTCTGGAGCCATGTATTAAAGCTGTTAATGCAATGCAGCCTTTTTGCCCCCTTACCAAGAACAGGTAGAACCTCTGAGAATGCAACAGTGTTAACAATGGGCTTGAGTTTCTCTCCCAAAGACTGGAAGTCCTTTTGGACTGTAGAGGCACTGTTTCTAGCCAGGTAATTTGTGCCCAAGTGCATAACAGCATCAAGTTTGGAGTGTTCACTTTCTGCTCTAAGTACTTCAACAACTTGGTTTGTATTCCTGCTGGCTGAAGAGCCTGGGAGGCACCTGACTATGTTCTCTCCTTTGAACTGTGTTACCAAGTTGGTGCCACTGATGATGGAATCACTAAGTAGCAGTAGTTTGCTGTTTGGTGAGGTTTTCTTCATATTTGGTCCTTTAGCAGGAGATTGGGTATCATCTGTCTCATTTAAGGGCCCTTTAGTTTCTTTGGATTGGGCATCCTCATTTGCCAAGGCAGAGAAGGCATTATGCAGGGATATCGCCTGTTGCATATGATGCCTCTGTGTCACAGGTCGCAATCTACCAGAACCCACTGTGATCCATTTGTTCCTGGGGTGTTTGATTCTTTGTGGGAGCGGTGGTGGACTTTGTTCAGTTTGTATCCTAGAAGAGGTATGCTTCATTGCAGCCAGTTCTTCCCTCTGTTCCTCGTCCTCATTGGCCAAGGCAGAGAAGGCATTATGCAGGGATATCTCTTGATGCATAGGATGTCTGTGTGTTACAGGTTGCAATCTACCAGAACCCACTGTGATCCACTTGTCCCTTGGGTGCTTGATTCTTTGTGGGAGCGGTGGTGGACAATGTTCAGTTTGTATCCTAGAAGAGGTGTGCTTCATTGCAGCCAGTTCCTTCCTCAGTAGGGTCACCTCTTTATGCATGGCAGCTAGGTTTTCCCTTAGTAGAGTCAGTTCTTTATGCATGGCAGCTGACCTGAGGCACAGAGGACAAGCTCTTAGGTTCCAAATGATTCGTCTTGGAATGAATGTACTGCAGTTATTGCACTGAATACAAGACATGCTGAATAAGTAGTGCTAGAAGGAGAAGAGGAAGAAGAAGAAGAAAGGAAGAAGATGATGTGGGCTTTAACCCAAGTTAAAAGGATAGATGGCAACGTATGTGACTACTATATAGGCAATGCAGCCCCTGGGGGGGTGGAGTGAGGGGTAGGGTGGGCGGGAACCTAAGTGTCTCTGGCCAGAAGGCTGTTCCTGAACTGGGGGCATCCACAGATATCTGCTCCAAGGCTACCCAGAAAAACAGTCAGTCAGTCAGATTATCCCCAAGCTTAATGTATAACCACAGTTAAACTTTATATTAGCAATTTCCCCAAAACAGACCGTTAAACTCTATTTTGGAAGCTAGAAACCAGCAGAGATAAGAAAGAAAATAATAGTTTTTGCAGGCTTTAGGGCTACACAGTCAGAATATTCCCAAAGTAAGGTATAACAGTTAAAATCTATCTTAGCATCAAGCAAAAAAAAAATATAAGCTGTAACTTAGCGTTTTGCAGGCTTTAGAAACTGTGCAGTCTGGAAAAGACTGGAGCTATGGCAGCCAGTAAGCTGATCTAATTAGCCCTTCCCCTGGGAGATGGTTTGTACCAGAAAATTCAAACAATGGAAGCCAAATAGTTACACTGATCTGTTTCTTTCCTTCCTGTATCACACACAGCTATCTGATATAAGGGCTACACAGTCAGAATATTCCCAAAGTAAGGTATAACAGTTAAAATCTATCTTAGCATCAAGCAAAAAGAAAATATAAGCTGTAACTTAGCATTTTGCAGGCTTTAGAAACTGTGCAGTCTGGAAATCAGGCTCCACATGTATAAGTGCCAATCCTGCCCCATTCCACCCATTATTCATCCCAGAATTGCATAAACATATGGAACATGATTTTATAACTGATTGCCTAGTGAATGCCACATAAGCACCTATTGTTTAGCTTATTTTATAAAGACACACAGGTGCCTAAGTATAAAATACTTAGGGGTAAGCCAACAAAAATCATGGCTACTACTATTACTATTAGGGGTATGTTTGCTAAACACATTAGCTGTCAGCACAGCAGATAGCCCATATTATTGTGCTGCGTTGACAGTTAACACAGCTAAAATGCAGATAGCATGATGATTTTCCATGAGATCTGTATTTCACGTGTTAGAAGAGGGCAGAGGTGAGATTGAGTCAGGGAAAGGTGTGATGATGAGCCAGCCAGCAAGTGAGCAATTGCCGCGCTCTGGCTGTCCAAATCACTGATAACACAGCTGCAGATAATGTCACTTCAAGTGGTGGCATTAAGCACAGCTGCCAATAAGCAGCAGCATCAGCAGCAGCATGTTCCCCCCTCTGGCTCCACTTGCCCCCCCCCCCCTCATGCTGAAATGCTACCAGTGCCATGGATTGAAAGATCCGTGGCACCAACACATGTCCCTTCAAACCTTATCCCTTCAAAATCCCATCCCACCGGACATCAGCCAACCTCTAAGGTTAGGCTGTCTGGGGGGCCCCCCAAACCCCAATAGCAAACATCCCAGCTAACTAGCTGGGTCCCCTGACTATACCCAGACCTTACCAGGACTTCCTTGGTGGTCTAGCGGTGGTCGGGCAGGAACAATCCCCATCTTCTCCTGCCCCATCTTCGGCACCTTCCAAAATGGCACTGGTTTTGCTTTGCTGCCCCCCTAGAGGTAGAACAGCACTGGGGGGGCCTAAGTGGAGCTGAATGGAGAATCGCATGCTGCTTCTGCAGATTGATTCTGGATTTGAATAGGACCAGAGATGGAGCCTGACGTACTAACTCAGGTAAGTTATTGCAGACATATGGTGCAGCAAGATGGAGCAAAATGTGGTAGCCTTAATCATGCCAGCCAAAGAACTGGATTTGTGGAAGTTGGATAGTGTATCTTTGCTGAAGGACTGAGTAAAAGTCACTACCACCAGGGTTCTTTGTTGTAGTTTGAATGTTAATTTGCTTTTGTATAAGAAGAAAGACCTGCTAAATAGTTACAGAATCAGCAGTGATTAATCAGCATGTTAACCCTGTAACTGATGCGTAAATTAGGGCTTCAGAGTTCCCAGTTTATTAAGGACTTTCCCTAATTAGGGATAGTGCCCCCCAACAACAACATCCCTGGTTATTCCTTATTTGTCCACAATTCTGGAGGCCAGAAGTGCAAGATGTTTATATCCCCTTACTCCAGTCCCCTATATGGCTTCCCTTTCACTCCCACCTTCTGTCTACCCTCCTCTCCACTTCCAATCCATACCTTGGGCTAGCAGGAAGAATGACACTTCATACCATGTCATCTTCCTTTGAGATGCAGGCCCAGTCTCATGGTCTGAGCTGCACAGATCACAGCTTACAGTGCAAGACTGACGTCATATGTAGAGGAAGGTGGTACGGTAATTGTAGGAGGACTAATAACAGAAAGTCATCTTCTAAGTCAGACAGCAAGGAGTTAACAGTCCCTGCTGTATCCCATCTGACCCTGTATGGGAAGAAGAACAGTTTAAGGGTAACCTGCATAGCTAACAACCTATATTAGTCAGTATAGGGACATTTTCATTGGCAGTAGCCAGCTTGAGTAAAGTGACTGGCCGTTGCCACTTTAAATTTAACACGGGAGGGGGTGGGGAGAGGAACTACCTGCAGGGACTGTGTCCAAGCATAACCAGGGGTTTGGCTGAAACTTTGCATCAGAAGACCCTAGGCAGCACAACTATCGCTGCTGGTAAGCCACGCCCCTTGATGGCTTTCATTGGCTTGCTGGTTTTTTTAAAGTTTGGCGTGCTGCTGTTGGGCATGTGGCCAAAGGAGCACGTTATCAAAGGGGCACATCCTCTTGGTGCTCCTTTAGGACCACTTTGGGGATCTTTGTGGCTCCCCCTTATAGTCTTGGCACCTGGGAGTTTTGCCTAAAGGAGCCAGTAAACGTAAAGGAAAGAGTACTAAGAATGGAGCTACGTCTTCAATGCCTAAGGGTTTAGCATAAGGTCCCATGGACAAACATCTCGTGGCTGAGCCTGCTGCAAGTCAAGGCCGAGAGTTACAGATCCTGGAAAATTTTCTTTCTCCATCGGGGGCTAGTCTGAGCTCCATTGAAAGGACTCCACTGCTTCCTCCAGGAGAGCGTTTACAGGTGATTGGTGAGCTGACTACTTCCCCCACATGAGGAGATGTGGGTGAGATTACAAGTCTTACAAGTGGTACTGTTTCAGATGTGGAGATGACGATTCCTAAACTGCTGTGTTTCGGTGATATAATTAAGGCTTCCTGGAACCCCCTTCCTCCCAGGACATTTCCCTTATGGATATCTGGACTATGGTGAAATCCACTAATGTTCTAGTGAAAGGAGTGATGTCGCAATTGCAGACATTTTCACAAGAGACTGTAAATAAATTACATCATTTAGATGATAAGTTTGGTAGTTTGCAACAGAAGGTTGAGGTGTATGATAATCAGTTTTCATGGTTGCATGAAGCTAATTTAGTTACAATTAAAGATTTAATGTTATTGCGGAGACAGATAGAATCTATGGAAAATGTGATAAGATCTAGGAATTTATGATTATTAAATTTTCCTCAGACTCATTATTTGTCTGGGATGATATTGTTGAGGAAGTATTTTAAAAAAGTTTTGTCTGTTGTAAATGCTGACGAGATTCAAGTATCTAATGCTTAATATGTTATTGCTCGACCACTTGTGAAGGGAGGTGAGGGTATTGCTTATACGTGTTCTCAGAATGTATCTAGTTTGGATCTGTCTAAATTTTTGGAATCATCATAGGAAAAAATTCATAGCTGTGCTACTCTAGTGGTTACCTTCTTGAATTTATTAGATAAAAATGTGGTTATGTCAAATTATTTTAAGAAAAAGGAGGTATCCTATTGTGGTCACGGGTTACTATATTTCCCAACGTTTCTCGCACTTACGCAGTCTTGTTGTAAATCATTTTTGACTTTGAAATCTAGAATGTTGGCTAAGGGGGCTACTTTTTATTTACACTTCCCCTGTAAATGTATTGTAACGTTTCAGAATAAGCATTATGGAGTCTATTCCGTCCCGCGAAATTGAGCAGGTGACTGTGCGTGCAGGCCGATTGGAATCACAAGTCTCAACACGCAATGCAGAAAGAAGAGGCCATGCAAATGAAGGGCACGCAAAACCAAGTTCCTTCCAAATGTGATACATGTAAAACCCCAGTGCTAAGGAAAAAATCATTTTAAAATATTGGTGTTAGAAATCAAGTAATGCTTGCACATGAGAGGAAATGCAAGAACAAGTTGATAGAGCAAGCACATAATTTCGTAATCCGGTCCCCTGTTGATGTCATCACTCAACAGCATGTGTATTCGTGTGACCACTACGGCACATAAATATAAACACTACAGTACCGTGCTGTTCAGTTACATGCTCAGTTACCATGTGTCCGCTACAGCGCACACATATAAATGCTTTCTATAGGTTTCCTTTTGTAGACTATAGAATGACCTGATATATTGGGGTGGTGGGATTGCAAGCATGCTCAGTGTTACAGCTATCCCCTTTCTCATTTCTTTCTGATTTGTAGAGATGCAATGTGATTCAGGATCAGGTAGTAAGACTGAGCAGACTGCCAGCCAGAGGGCAAAGCGGTCTCGCTCTTCGAGGTTTTCAGAAGAGGAAAAGGATGTGCTCTACCATCATGTGGTTGCCAATTACCACAATTTATTTCTTGCAAAGAATACAGCTCGTCAAAGGAATAAATTGTGGGATCAAATTACAGCAGAGGTGAATGCCCTAGGGGTGAAGGTGCGCACAATACCACAATTGAAGCATTGGTGGCGGGATGAGCGATATGCACTAAAAAAAAATATGATTGCAATTGAGAGATCACGGTGAAAGACTGGGGGTGGGCCTCCATGTTTCGCTGAGCTGACCCCACTGGAGCAGTTGATTGCCTCTATCTTTCAGCCGGAAGCTTTCAATGGTTTGTCCGGTGTGTAGACTCAGGGATATCTGATGAGAACATATCTAGAAGAATCAGCTGTATTTGGGTGGAGGGATTGCGAGCATGCTCAATTGTACAGCTATCCTTTTCTCATTGCAGTGTCTGCTTCCATCACCTTCACATCTTTCGGTGAGTATACCCACCCAGGATTACCTTGGGCTTCTTTTGACAGTTGGGTTTGGGAGGAGGATGTCTGTACTAATTCTTCCCCTTGCTTTGTCATTGCAATGTGTTCCTCTCGAAGCCCTACCTCTGGGGGTTTGTCTGCTCTGCCCTCCACCTCTGCTGGTGAGTATAGCCACCCTGGATTACCTTGGGCTTCTTTTGAGAGTTGGGCCTGGGAGAAGGATATCTGTATTAACTCTTACCCTTGCTTTCTCATTGCAGTGGGTTCCTCTCCAAGTCTCGGGGGCCTGTCTTTTCTGCCTCCATTTCTGCTGGTGAGTATACCCATCCAGCATTACCTTTGGCTTTTTTTGGGAGTTGAGGCTTAGACTTCCTCTCTTGTCTGTGTGAAATTTGGGGCCAGTGAGTATTGTGTTCTGGCCCTATCGCAGATCAGTTACTCTTAGCTGTCCTATTTTATTTCAGTAACTACAGATGGAGATCTCTTCTGTGTGTCTTGGCAGAATACAAGACATAGCAGCAGGGCCGGCCCGACCATTGTGCGAGAATGTTGTTCGCACAGGGCCCCATGTTTCAGGGAGCCCCACGCGAACTTCATTCTTACACAATGGACAGCTTCAGAGGTGATCCAGAGAAGCCCTTTAACCTTTCCTGGCATTCAGCATGCTTCACAGTAACATAGCTGCCAGCATGAGGGAAAACGCTGCTCTTCACAATGGCAGCTGTGCAGAGGTTGAGCCAAGGCCTCGCGTGGGCTTCCCCGGCTCCCTCTGAAGCAGCTTAGATAGCCGTAGGGCTCTTTGGGGTGGGGGGTCTAGGATAGGTCAGGAAATGGCTGATGGGGGGCTAGGAGTGGAAATGGGCTGATGAGGAGCTGGGCTAGGACTGGAAATGGGCTTATGGGGGGGCTAGAATTGGAAATGGGCTGACGGGGGACTAGGATTGAATATGATCTTATGGGGGGCTGGGCTAGGACTGGAAATGTGTTTATGGGGGACTAGGATTGGAAATGGGCTGATGGGGAGGAGCTTGGACTGAAATGGGCTGATGGGGGTTGGAATAGGACTGGAAATGACTGATGGGGGGCTAGGATTGGAAATGGGCTGTTGGGGGGAACTTGGACTGGAAATGGGCTGATGGGGGGAGCCTGGAGTGGTAATGGGCTAACGGGAGGCTGGAATAGGACTGGAAATGGCTGATAGGGAGGGCTAGGACTGGAAATGGACTGATGGGGAGGCTAGGATTGGAAATGGGCTGATGGGGAGGCTGATGGGGGCTGAAAAAGGGCTGGAAATGGCTGATGGGGGTCTAAGACTGGAAATGGGCTGATGGGGCTGGAATAGGACTGGAAGTGGGCTGATAGGGGGTTAGTACTGGAAATGAGCTGATGGGGAGGCTAGGACGGGATATGGACTGATGCAGGGGCATCGGAGAATGGGACTAGAAAGGAGCGGATGCTGGGTGGGGCTGGAACTAGAAGGAAGTTGATGTTGGGGGAGGACAAGAAGGGGATGGGGCTGGGGAATGAGGATGGAAAGGGGAAAAGATATTTTATGTGGGAGGGAAGAAAAATCTACGATTAGCCGAGTATTGGGCGAGTAAGTGGGGATTGAGGATGGAAGGGTGGATGATAAATTAATAAAGAAAGAAATGGAGGAAACAGCAAATGGGGAAAGATCAGTATGTTAAAGCAGATGCAGAGAGAGAATGGAAAAAATCTAAAAGAGAAGAAAGGACAAATGAACAGCTTGCAGAAGACAAAGAAACCAGCAGAAAGTGACTGGAGCAATTGCAACTGAAAAATAAAATGCCCAAACAAAAGATTGAAAAATACTTTTTTTTAAAATTTATTAACTGGGATATGTCACTAGGCTATTCCTCCACCCCCATATGTCCCCCCCCCCCCAAAAAGGAAACATTTACCCCTGAAAAAATAAAAATTGGCTAAGTGCCACATTTACCTCCCGGCAAAAAATTGATTCTTCATTGAAGGCACTGCAGAGCCTCCACCACGCCCTCCACACGAGGTGGTAGTTGTGCCTGTGGGTGGGCCTTGGGAATAGCTGCTTTCATTGGTGACGATGAGGGCCACCAGCAGCTCGATGTCTTCCTGGTGAAATTGGGCTTCCTCCCGGGATATAGCCCCTCTGCTCCTCCTTCTGCAGTCATTTTTCTGCGGGTTCCATATTGATGCAGGGATGCACATACGCACGCATGTACACTCGCATCTCTACCACGTACAAATACCGCCATGCATCTCCGCATTTGGTTTGATGTCTCTTTTTTTTTACCTTGCCAGGACATTCCTTTTCAGCCAACAATACAACAAAGTTGTGTTATGTTCCATCTTCCAAAGTAAAATCAGTCCAGCAAGGGCATGGGTGCAGCAAAAAAGCATCTCGAGAAGGGAAGGGAAGGAAGGTCAAATTTCTATTGGATGGGTTTTAAATTGAGACTATTGTTTACATCACTTGCCCTTGGTATGATACCTTTTTTGTAAGGATCGTTCTAAAGGTGGCTGTATTCCTTTTCAGCCATTTTTTTCTGCATCTCCTTTTCCTGAGCCACATTTTGGTTCTGATTATTGATATTCATAGTACACAAGCCAATACAACCATACATGTTTTTCCAAGAAAGGAGAGTAATGTTTGTAAACTTGCAAGCTAGGGTGTATGCAGTAATGTCGGAAGAGCAGCCATGAGGTTTAAACCGCCTCTTGAAGCTAAACTTCCATTTTGCTCAAATTTTTAATGAGCTCACATACGGAGCTGTATAAGTAAAGGTGAAGCACCACACATAAGTGCCCCCTACATAAAACCAAACTAATTCTATGGTGTTTTAAGTATACTGTGTAGAAGTCCAAACAGGAAAAAACAAAAAAGATAGGGACTATGACTTATCTGAAATGTCCCATCATAGTTTTCTCCACGACCCCCTTCAAATCTTCGCAGACTTGTCAGACCTCTCACAGAGTAATCTGCAGTTGTAAAAGGTACACAGCACTGCATTTCAGGCAAACACCAAATTCGTGCCCTGTCTCAAAGCTTGGTTTAACTGCAATGTAGAAACAGTCTCCCGGCTGATCACAAACGCCAGCGCATACTCAATAACGGTCTGAACCCCGCAGCAGGATTCATGAATTAAATAACAGTAAACAACCAATCAGTGTTCAGCAATAAATACAAGGGGATCTAAAAAAGAACAATCCCAATGTAAAAATATAAAAAATTCCCGAAACAATTTTTGAAAGAAAAACATCATTAGAGAATGCTGGCCCAATCCAATTCTTTATTGAGACCAAACGGTTCAACAGTAGACCATCGAAAAATCCAACTTTGTTCCAATAGTTGAAGCAGTTGTTCTCGATCACTCCCCCCTAGGGTGCTCAGGAACAAAATCCAGAACACGCCATCTCAAATCCTCAAAAGCATGATGAAAATCCAGACAATGCTGGACCAACGGGGCTGATACCACGGTATTTCTGATTCTGGAGGCATGCTCATTCAAACGAATTTTTACTGAACGAATCGTCCGGCCAATATATAAAAGATGGCACGGACAAATCAACACATACACAACAAATGATGTTGAACAGGTTGTGTACCACCGGGCCCTATGGGTAAAATCTGAATTAGGGACCCTTCACTCACTGCCCAAAATCGATTGCGGGCAATGAGAACAAGAGGCACAGGCAAAATGACCAACCTCAAGAGGCTTGTTAACAACCCTATCCAAAGGGGAAGAAGTAGCCCCTACAATATCACGAAGATTAGGGCCCCAGGAATGTGCTATCTGTAACCTTCTTTGAAAACATGGATGTAATTGTAAAATATGCCAATGTCTGACCAGAATTGTCTTAATATGATCTGTGTGAAACATATATGGCAGCACTCCCACAAAATCTACCGTAGAATCTTGAGATTTTGGAAAAAATAACCATTCACGGTGGGTATATTTAGCCCTCAGAAATGCTTGTTTGATGACCCGTTTAGGATAACCTCTCTGGGTAAGGTGGGCTGACAATTCATCTGTAGAGTGTAGAGTGATAGTTAGTTTGTTTTTTGTGGTTTCCAAGAAAGGAGGCATCAGGAAGGGATGTCAGATCCTTAAAAAAGACCAATGTCTCTTTATCCCTTGACATCATGGCGATATTGAGCAGATGCATTGGACAGGTAGGCTTAGCGACCAAGGAGGCCTTCTGAATGCATAGTATCTTCGCCCATATCCCCAGTTCATATCCTCAGGTCAGTCACAACCGGATGCCATTCACCCCCCAATAATACCAATCAAAAGTATTCTCGTCCCAAAACCATTTATTAAGAAAAGACAAGTAATCATGTCATATCAATCCACATAAGGATTACTGATAACATGAAATGCAAAGTCTTCTAGAAAAATAGTCCTCTATAAGTCTTGTTCGTCTCTCATTACCTCTTGCTGCATTGGGGCGGACAGGTGCATAAATGTAAGGTTCTGATGGCAAGTCGGGAGCTATTTCACATGGCATTCTGTGCTCCAGGGCTATGTTGTGTAGCATGCAGCAGAATGCAACAATGCCCCAACCTTTTCAATTCACCCCCAGAATTGTCCAGACAACGGAAACGACTCTTGAGGACCCCAAAGGTGCACTCTATCACACCCCATGTAGAAATGTATGCCTCATTGTAGCATATCTCTGTAGGTGTACTTGGTGAAATCAGCGGAGTCATCAACCAGGTCTTACACCCATATCCAGCATCACCTATGGCATTAAAAAGAAAGACCAAGGAGAGGAAGCCAAGATGGTGACGGTGCAGAGCTAAGTGGGACAGTTGCTCAGTATAAGTTGGAAGCGCAAAGGAAAGGGGGTTGTGGTGCCTTCTCACACCTCCAGTACCTCGACACCTCTTGCTTCTGGTATGCTTGACTCTTTCTTGTTGTGACCGTCCAGCCATTCAGTCATCCTGGGGGAGGTTCAATCTAGAGTTTCACTTTTAGAGGAACAAGCCACATCTTTTGTCAAAAACTTTAGTGTGTTGAACACTAAGATTGAGCATTTGGAAAATTTGTCTCGGGCGAATAACTTAAGGTTTATTAATTTCCCTAGGCTGTCAACTGTTTTTCTACGGGATATGCTTAAAATGTATTTAACTGAGACACTTGCTGTTCCTACTGATATGATACCACCTTATGTGAAAGTTTTTTATTTGCCTGTTGGGAAAAAATCCTCCTTCCTCAGTTAGGTTGTACGTTTGCTTTGTTATCAAATAAGGAATGGCTGTTAAAGCTTTTCTTTAAGAAATGTGGGCTACCCTTTAAGGGGTTGTTGGTCCGGATATATCCAGATCTACCTCGAGATACTCAGAAGCGGCGCAGGGAATTTTTGTTACTTCGTCCTGGGGTGCAGCAGCTGGGTGGGCTCTTAAGCATCCATGTAAAAGTCTGGTTAAGTACCAGTCTGTTTCTTATATTTTTTTGAGCCTTCCTAGCTGCTAGCTTTCATAAATGCTTGTCGTCTAGAAGCTTCCATTTCCACTGACTCGTAGAATAAATTGTAATGACTGTTTGGAGCCCTGTTCTTTTCCTTTTGAAAATCTGTATGATGATTTGATTTCCTTTGTCTCCTCCTCCTTTTATTGAGGGCTAGATTGAGCTAACTGTGTATTGAATAATGTTTCTTTTGTACTTACACTTACTATTTTTTCTACAGTTTAGCTCTGTTTTCTGTACAAGAGGATTTATTTACTTCTTGGTTTGTAAAAATTTTTGCATAAATAAAAAATTTAAAGAAAAAAGACAGCTTGAAAATACATTCATACATGTATATACATGTATATATATATATATATTTATATATAAATTGCCTTATGGAGATGTATACCCCTGTTTGCCCTCCGATACCCATCCCCTATGAATACAACTCCAACAAAGCAACGTAGATAGATACACATATAGTAGTACTTCTTGTACAGCTGTCTCTCCACTCCCCAAAGTTTCAGTATGCCTATGCGGCACTTATTGATAAATCAACCTTCACCATACTGTCCCTCTTAATTAAGTAGAAGTGTTTCCTGTTTCGGAATGCCGGTTCTCTGTCATTGGAAGGTGTTAGAGCTACACGAGTGCAGTGTATTGCTCTGATTATATTTGGTAGCCCAGCAATATTAAAAAAGTCCGCCTTCAACACCTACTTTCTGCCTCCTGCTCTGGGTACCGTATATGCTCCCCAATGTGATTTTTCAGTATCTGCAATACCTGCTTGAAATGCCCTGAAAATGATGACTGGTCCATTCCAATATCATCTTTAATGTCCCTATACAAGGCCACGATGGCTTGTCTGCATAAGCGGTAATTATGCATAACATGCCTGTCTGGGAGTCCATCCAGTACCACCCTGTATCTGAACTGGAGCCATCTGCAGGGCCTCAAGATGCAGGGTGCATCATGTACCTCCTCATGCTCCTCTCTTGGGTCTCCATTGTTTCTCCTTCTTTGGCTGGCTCTTGCAAGCAGCAGAAAGACAAAGGGATAACCAGCAAACATCTCCCTGACCAAAACATCCACCGAAACGCTCAGACACATAGATTTGTGTTGTTCTTGAGGACGCTCAAGTAGGATGCTCAAATTGTGTTCTTGAGGACGCACGTTAGATCTACTCCTGACCAGGCATAAAAATATCGATGCTTTTCTTCTTAATGCAGGATTGCATTATTTCTAACGCACTTCATTGCATCGGGCGTATACCCCACTCATTTCCATTTCATTTCAATACATTTCAATATATTTTAATATGCGCCGCGTTGTACCCATGGAAAGCTTTAACGCCCTTCTATCATGCGCATCTATCTCTTCTCTGCATTTGGCATGTGCGTTATATGCACATAAGTGCACATACAAGTCTGCGTTAGCTTTCTGCAACGGCTCGTATGTTCATTGATCTTGAGAAGCAAATGTTGCAGAACTAGAGGACATGAAATGGATCTGCAAGGAGGTAAATTTAAAAGCAGTGCATTTTTCCTAGAAAAATGGTACTGGTAGTCATATGCAGGGCTCTTTCACTAATACATAAGGATCATGGGTCAGTTTTATCAGGCAATGAAAAAGGTGCCAGTACTCCGTGCCACCACGCACCCCCTCATAAAAAGCCCTGCTTAAAAGCAACATCAAGAAATACTTTTTCATGAAAAGGATGGTGGATGCCTAGAATGCCCTCCCAAAGGAGGTGGTAGAAGAAAAAACAGTGACAGAATTCAAAAAGGCATGAAACAGACACACAGGATCACTACATAGCAAGAGGACGGAATCAAAGCAAATGCAAATAACTTCATAAGTAGAGAGGGCTAAACTGTCTGGAGTGGCATATACATGAAGCTTGATGCAGGAAGGGGCACATCCGGGCTGTCCAGACATCCAGAAACAGGACGGGCCCAGTACGTAACCGATTCTGTATCGCGGGAGCTAGATGTCCCCGTGGTTGCAGGATGAGGCATGGAGACGGCCTGGCGTGCCCTTCAATCCCCATGGGGAATGTCCATTACCTAATCCACGCATTAAGACTCCGGAATTCTGCCTGTTTCTTGGATCCTGAGTCTGGAAAAGATAACATTTCTGAAAAAGCTACCCTGGAGGTCCTGGATTTCAACTTTTTACCTAAAATCCTAAATTTGGCTTCCAGAGCCTCTCTCCTGCATTTTCCTATGTCATTGGTTCCAGCACATACTAGACAGCAGGCACCTCCCCAGCACCTATCTAAAATCATATCTAGGTTACATATGAGATTGGGCTCGTTTTTCTCTGGATCAGGAGCTCTTTGCATCAAGAGCAAACATATGACCTCTCACCAACTAGGAGATAATCATACATATGGCACTCAATGAAAAAGACTGGATAGTCCCTATCTTGCTGCTGGAGTGGTATCTACATCTTTGTATTGATGAGTTATTTAGTTGTTTTGAGTTACTAAGGGACTAGGGATATCTAAACTAAAATCAAAGCCTTCAGGATTTTTTGGTAAATTATATGATAATATATGATAATAATTATATGATCATATTTTGTGTTTTCTTCAACTGAGCTGCTATTAATCTAGTATCACTACTTATCATTTGAATAGCGCTGCAAGGCATACACAGTGTTATACACGCACATGTAAGAGACAGACTCTGCTCAAAGTCTATCCAGGACAGACAAATACAACAAACAGGAGACTAGGGTAGAACTAAGGGGAAATGGTTATAACACACAATGGTGGTAAACAGGAAAATAAGGGAGTCAGGATCCAAAAGAAGCCTATTAAGGGTTAATCACTCAGGGCAAGGCATCAGCAAAGTACTTTTAGTTTAAATTTAAAACACAGAAGAGAGCTTTCTGGTTAAATTTAGAACCCAGCAGAGAGCTTGTAGTTTAAATTTCATAATACGTTAGAGCCTAGCAGCAGCAAAGAGCTATAATTTAAATCAAATCAGAATATAGCTTACCTCAGCAGCACAAGACAGGGTACTGTGTAGCAGCCCTCTTTTAATAAGTGTTATTTCCCTCCCTCCCTCCCCAACACCCACCCACCCCTGGGATAATCGTAGCTTTATAGGTACTTACACATCTTAAAAGACAGGAGGTGCTCTCAGGTAAAGTTCGTTACCCAAATCAGTCATACACTAAGGACCCGATATTAATTAAGCTTCAGGTGAACAAGGTATATTAAACGTAATAAGTACAGTTTTATTAGTATAAATATCCATAGCAACCCTTAGTAAGTAAAGAACTTAAAGATCTAAACACAAACTTAAAACAAAGATGCAGACAGCAGTCCAGCAGCGAGATGGGGGCTTTCCAGTCTTTTGCATTGAGTGTCACATGTATGATTTTCTCCCAGTTGGCGAGAGGCCTTACGTGTGCACTAGGTGCATGGAGCTCTTTGCTCTCAGGGAACGAGTCCGTTCTCTAGAGGCTAGAGTATCAGACTTGGAAAACATAAGAAAGACAGAGAGGTACATAGACGAGACCTACAGGGATATAGTCCTGAAGTCCCACCTCCAGTCTGGCAGCATCCCTGTTGCCATGGAGGAGAAAGGTCACGTGACAGGAGAGCATCGCCCTGGTGTGGCAGGAAGTGATCCTGTAACTAGGACCTGCCCTCCAGGTGATGTAAAACCTTCTCGCACCGAGGAAGTTTCTCCAGGGCCATGTGCCCATGAGGGAAGGGTTAGGACAGCCGTTATAGTTGGTGATTCGATCATTAGGCATGTAGATAGCTGGGTGGCTGGTGGATGTGAGGATCACCTGGTAACATGCCTGCCTGGTGCGAAGGTAGCAGACCTCATGTGCCACCTAGATAAGGTCTTAGATAGTGCTGGGGAGGAGTCTGCTGTCTTGGTACATGTTGGTACCAATGACATAGGAAAATGTGGTAGGGAGATTCTGGAGGCTAAATTTAGGCTTTTAGGTAGGAAGTTGAAATCCAGAACTTCCAGGGTAGCGTCCTCCGAAATGCTTCCCGTTCCACATGCAGGACCCAAAAGGCAGGCAGAGCTCCGTGGTCTCAATGCGTGGATGAGACAATGGTGCAGAGATGAGGGTTTTGGATTTGTTAGGAATGGGATGGGCTTCACCTTAACCGGGATGGAACCAGGCTGCTGGCATTAACCTTTAAAAAGGAGATAGAGCAGCTTTTAAACTAGATAATAGGGGGCACCTGGGGGTGGAGTCTTGGTTAAGATGGTGGCAGTTGCTACCTCGCTGTAAGCGTGGTTTCTTTGTTTTGTAATATGGGTAAGAAACGTAAGGGGAAGGGGTTGGCTGAGTCCACCCAACCTCCCCCAACCTCTACGCCAATTTCTTCAGGTCCCATGGACTCCTTTGTTTTTCCCGCTCAGCGAGCACTGGTAGGAGAAGGGGATGAGTCCCGGGCTGACAGATCACTGGAGTCGGGTGGCTCGGTGTCTGCTTCTGGTATATCTCTCTCCCCTGAGAGACCAGCAATGAAAGTGACTCGAGGGCAGCTCTTGCCAGAAGGTTTCTTGGAGCTTGGCTCCCTCCCGAAGTTGGGGGGTAGCTAGTGGCTTGGTCGGACCAGGAGCAGAGGGGCGGCAAGTTTGTGCGCATGTTGCCGCTGGGCTGTATGAGTCAGAAACAGCTTCGTTGCCGAGTAAAGGAGAGCCTCTGGGTCAACGGGTTGCTGTGGATCGAGGGCAGCAGAAGGGAAGCACGCTTGGAAGCAGATTCTAAGATGTTTACATTGCAGCAACAATTTACGCTACAGCGTCCTGAGACTTTTACATTGGAGACTATTTGGCAGGCTATTTTCTCTTTGGGGGAAGCGATGGTGCCAAGGGTATCTTCTTTGGAACGGAAAGTGGATGAGTATGGTTTGGCTATGGAAGATTTGCAGCATAGAGTTACTGTTTTACATTCAGAAGTAACCGAAGTACAACGGAAGGTGGAGGTGTTGGAAGAACAAGTGGATGTCTTTAAGAAAACTTTTCTCTCAACACAGGTTAAGCTGGAACAGATGGACAATTCTCTTAGGTTGAATAATCTTAGAATAATTAATTTTCCTAGAATAATGTCTATATCTCCGAGAGAAATGTTTCGGTTATATGTAGTAGAAGTGTTGGGGGTGTCCTCTGATTTAATCCCACCTTTGGTTAGAGTTTACTATTTACCTAGGGCCAAGACAACGTTGGCTGAGTCTAATGTCGGGAGTGCTATGATGGGGAGTCCTCAGAAACAAGTTAATATCTTAAATGTGACTGAGTTGTTGGAGAGTTCTGAATGTGAAGATCCTGTTCCTTCTACGTTATTGGTAACCTTCGCTCTTCTATCTGATAGAGAGTGGCTGTTAAAGCTTTTTTTTAGGAAAAGGAATATATCCTTTAGAGGGTTAATAGTTAGGATCTATCCTGATTTAGCTAGGACTACACAGAAGTGTAGAAAATAATTCCTTTTGTTGCGCCCTGGTATTCTGCAGTTAGGAGGTTTGTTTTTTCTTAAACATCCATGTAAATGTTTAGTAAAGTTAAAATCAATTTCTTATGTTTTTTATGAACCGTCCCAACTTATTGCTTTCATTAATGCTAAACGCTTGGAGTCCTCGGTGGGGGGTTCTCCAGTTCTCTCATAAATGTATGTCCCAGTGTTTGCAGCTGCGTAAATTTCCTTATCATTTTTGGTTTAATATAATTAGTATGACTCCTCTACCCCTTTTTTGTGGGCTAGTGTGGAAGATGTTTTGATTTGAATTAATTTGTTGGTAACAATTGTTTTTTTGTTAAGTTTATTTCTCAGATGCCTCCCTGTTTCTTCAAGAGTGTTGTAACTTCTTGATATATTGTAAAATCTTGTAAAAATAAAATAAAATAAAAAAACTAGATAATAGGGGAAAGCCGACAGTCGCCCAAGAGCACATGGTTCAGAAGAATACATCCTTGAAGGATGCTACCAAAAGCAGAGAGGTTCCAAAAAAGAGTAAAGTAGCCCAAATGCCCTCGAGTATGTAGCAGACAGAGCTTAAAGATCCCAAATTACCCATGTCTACCAATAGCCAAATTAATATGAATAAAATACAGTCTCTAAAATGCTTGTATGCAAATGCTAGAAGTCTAAAAAATAAGATGGGAGAGTTAGAATATATAGCACTAAATGAGAAGTTAGATATGATTGGAATATCAGAGACATGGTGGAAGGAGGACAACCAGTGGGGCACTGTGATACCTGGGTACAAACTATATCATAATGATAGAGCTGATCAAATTGGTGGAGGGGTTGCGCTCTATGTTAGAGAGGGCATTGAGTCAGAAAGGATTAAAGTTTTGCAGGAAACAAAATTTGCTGTAGAATCTCTATGGATTGAAATTCCATGTAAAAAGGGGAAGGCGATGGCAGTGGGGGTGTACTATCGACCGCCTGACCAGAATGAACAAATGGATGATGAAATGCTCAAAGAAATCAAGGAAGCAAACAAACGTTACAGCGCAGTAATAATAATGGGTGATTTCAATTACCCCGGTATCGACTGGGTCAGTGTCACGGCAGGACATGCTAGGGAGATAAAGTTCCTAGATGAAATAAATGACTGCTTCTTCGAGCAGCAGGTTCATGAACTGACCAGAGGGGAAGCCATATTAGACCTAGTCCTTAGTGGAACATCAGATCTAGTGCAAGAGATAAGGGTGTTGGGGCCACTTGGCAATAGTGATCATAGCATGATCACCTTTGATTTAATTAGTGGAGGAAGGATAGTAAGGAAATCCACAGTACTACCTTTTAACTTTCAAAAGGGAGACTATGATAAAATGAGGAAAATAGTTAAGAAAAAACTAAAAGGAGCAGTTGCAAAGGTTAAAGACTTACATCAAGCTTGGGTGTTGTTGAAAAATACTATCTTGGAAGCCCAGACCAGCTGTATTCCACGCTTTAAGAAAAGTGGAAGGAAGTCCAAAAAACTGCCAGCATGGTTTAAATGTGAGGACAGAGAGGCTGTTGTTGCCAAAAAAGCATCTTTCAGGAAATGGAAAAAAGAGCCAAACGACAAAACCTGGAAACAGCACAAGCACTGGCAAGTCAAATGCAAGGCATTGATAAGGCAGGCAAAGGGAGAATTTGAGAAGAAGCTTGCTGTGGAAGCAGAAACGCGAAATAAAGACTTCTTCAAGTACATTCATAGCAAAAAACCTGTGAGAGAGTCAGTTGGCCCATTAGATGATAGAGGGGTTAAAGGGGCACTAAGAGGTGATAAGGCAATAGCAAAGAGACTGAATGAATTCTTTGCTTCGGTCTTTACTGAGGAAGATGTAGGGATGTTACCCATGACTGAAGTGGTATTTAATGGTGCGGAAGAATTGAAGGAAATATTGATACATCGGGAAGATGTATTACAACTATTAGATAAACTGAAGGGTAGCAAATCACTTGGACCGGATGATATACATCCAAGGGTGATGAAAGAACTGAAATATAAGATTGCAGACCTGCTATTAGTAATCTGTGAACTATCATTAAAATCATCTCTAATACCTGAAGATTGGAGGATCGCCAATGTAACACCAATTTTTAAAAAGGGTTCCAGGGGTGATCCGGGAAACTACAAACCAGTGAGCCTGACGTCAGTACCGTGAAAAATGGTAGAAACCATCATAAAGAATAAAATTACTCAGCATGTAGATAGTCATGGCCTAATGGGAGACAGCCAACATGGCTTTAGACAAGGAAGATCTTGTCTTACTAATCTGTTATGTTTTTTTGAAGGAGTGAATAATCAGGTGGACAAAGGTGAGTCAGTTGATATAGTGTATCTGGACTTTCAGAAAGCCTTTGACAAGGTCCCTCATCAGAGACCTTTGGCAAAAGTAAAGAGTCATGGGATAGGAGGCAGTGTACTACTGTGGATCAGGAACTGGTTAAAAGATAGAAAGCAGAGGGTAGGGCTAAATGGCCAATTTTCCCAATGGAGAAAGGTGAATAGTGGTGTACCCCAGGGATCTGTCCTGGGTCCACTGCTTTTTGACATATTCATAAATGACCTGGAAAGTGGAATAACGAGTGAGGTTATCAAATTTGCAGATGACACAAAACTATTTAAAGTTGTTAAAACCCAAGAGGATTGTGGAAAATTGCAAGAGGATCTTGATAAATTGGAAGACTGGGCATCAAAATGGCAGATGAAATTTAATGTGGACAAGTGCAAAGTTATGCACCTAGGGAAGAACAACCCAAACTATGGTTACACGATGCAAGGTTCCACATTAGGAACCACCACCCAGGAAAAAGATTTAGGCGTCATTGTGGATAACATGTTAAAATCCTCGGCCCAGTGTGCAATGGCGGCCAAGAGAGCAAATAGAATGCTAGGTATCATAAGGAAAGGAATGGAAAATAAAACAAAGGATATTATAATGCCTCTATATCGTTCCATGGTGAGACCGCACCTTGAATATTGTGTGCAATTCTGGTCGCCGTATCTTAAAAAGGATATAGCGATATTAGAAAAGGTTCAGAGAAGAGCCACCAAAATGGTAAAGGAGATAGAAGGATACTCCTATGAAGAAAGGCTAAAAAGGTTAGGGCTCTTTAACCTGGAAAAGAGACAGCTAAGGGGAGATATGATAGAAGTCTATAAATTAATGAACGGAGTGGAACGGGTAAACGTAGATCGATTGTTTACATTATCAGAATATAGAAAGACTAGGGGACATGCAATGAAGCTTGTCACAAAGTAGGTTTAACAGAGCCCATGGAAATAGGCAAAGATGCAGGCAGTGAAACTGATTCTGACATTTCAGAGGAGCACAGGTCAGGGTGTTGCTATAGGCAACCCAAACAAATCAGGTCACGAGCTAGAGAAACACGCCCAAGCAGCAGAAAGGCTGAGGGATCAGTAACTGATGAAAGCCAGCTGGGAGTGGGTGGAGCTGACACACACGCAGATAAACTCAATGCACATGGAGTTAAAGAAGGAAGCAGAACAGAACCCGGAAGGAACACGGGAACAGGCAGTCGTGAGTGTTCAGAGAGCCAAGGACGTGCTGGGAGAAGCTCAGGTTGGAATGAAGCTGATGAAAGAGCTGTAAAAGCTAAAGAGTTTTATTCCAAGGGAGAGAGTGAAAACCCAGGTGCCTGTGGTGGAAGGCAGAGCACAGAAGCATCAGAGCTCAGCAGAAGTTATCTACAAGGTAACGGAGAATTCAATTGGGAAGCTAGTTGGAGGAAGCCTGAGGAAACTATTTACCCTAGTAATTGGCACAGGAAAAGTAAAGCTTTTGTACCTGAAGATAATCTTGTATCTTGGAGAAGGACAAAAGGCAGGAGCCGTGGAAAGCTTCCACTTGATGTTACTCCGGTCTCTGCAGCAGCTGAGAGAAGCCCGAGTCAGAGACTGCCAAGAGGTAAACCAATTGTAGCTAATAGAGGGAAAGGTGAATGTTGTAAGTTCCCCTATGGTCCTCAGCATTTGAGAGGCTCCCAAATTAAGTACTCCAGTGAATGTGGTAGTAGCCTGTCACACATTCTCACAGAGAGAGAAAGAGAATCTCTGAATAACAAAGAGAGACTGTTTAATAATGTGCCGAACTGTACAAGAGAAGAATTGTTAAAGGCAGAAGAGGAGGATATGCAGTGTGAGGTACAGGGGGACACAACGTGTAATGAATACATGGACTGTAACGCTTACAATTTCTGATAATATATCTTCTCTGCGGTGAACAAGTTGTGAAACTTGTCAAGCCTTAAAGCTACAAAGAAAAGGTTTTTGTGTGCTGGAAAACGGCTGTTTAAATACTTTTGTTTGCATGTTAAAAGCTGAAGATAAGCATTTTTCTGTTCACCTTTTGTTCCTTTGTTTGTGCCCAAAGTGGGGCTGTCTATCTTTTTGTTTTGACCACTGAAAGAATCCTCCCGGAAGGGGAATAAAACCTGTTTAAGCCTTACCTCGTTTCCACAACTTATTCTTTTGACTGGCCTAAGAAAAACTACGTATCCCAGAGTGCCAAGCAAGGTCTCTAGGCTGGTTAAACACAAGGCCTCGGCTTAATACCCCACCTTAGCTTGAAGGGACAAGCAACGGCGTGACAAGCTACAGGGTAAACTATTTAAGACTAATAAAAGAAAATATTTTTTCACTCAACGTGTAATCAAACTCTGGAATTTGTTACCGGAGGATGTAGTAAAGGCTGTTAGTGAAGCTGGGTTTAAAAAAGGTTTGGACAAGTTCCTGGAGGAAAGGTCCAAAACCATTATTAAGAAGGGACCCAGAATATCAATGCTTGACCCAGTACAAGCATTGTGGAACCTGTGTCTTTTGGGGAAACTGCTAGGTACGTATGACCTAGATTGGCCACTGTTGGAAATGTACCTGAATGCAACCTGCCTTGACCTACTACTGAAAAAAAGCATCAGATTAATTTAAAATCCATTCCCCTTCACCCTCTATATAGGCCCCTCTTGAGACCGTACCTTGAGTATTGTGTGCAGTTCTGGTTGTCCCATCTCGAAAAGGATATATAGTAGCAGAACTAGAAGGGTTCCGAGAAGGCTGACAAAAACTATAAAGGGAATAAAACACCTTCACTTATGAAGAAAGGCTAAAGAGGATAAGGCTCTTCAGCTTGGAAAAGGGGAAAAGTCCATGAAAAATTATTAGCCAGGTATTTAACAGGTTTTTTGTTATACTGCTTTATCATTTCAGTCAAAGCAGTTTACATTGCAATTTAAACTTGTTAATGTACATTAGACAGGGACATTGATAACTTGGATTTTTCCAAAGGTAGATTTGGAAAATTCATCACTTACCCCCGACAAAGAGCTATAAACAGGGTCATTGTATAATAGGGTGCTATGGGTAAATGCCTACTTAGGCGCCTACACATGCACTGTGATAAAGACAAGTAGGTGCCTATTCATCCTTATAAAATGCTAGTGGAGGAGAAGTCTAATGGTTAGCACACTGGCTTGGGAACCCCAAAAGCAGCGTTTGATTCCCACTAGCACTCCTTGTGGCCTTGGGCAAGTCACTCCATTATACCAGAAAAAAATCCAAGTTATCAATGTCCCTGTTTAATGTACATTACCAAGTTTAAGTTGCAATGTAAACCGCTTTGAGTGAAATGATAAAGTGGTATATAAAACCTGTTAAATAAACAGTATAAGTGGGCTAACATGCATCTACATTCAGACATGGACATTTGCACCAATCATAGATCTGGTGTAAATGCCTGCACTATAATCTTCGAGCATGCATGCAGATCATACCATTTTATAATCTATGTGTATAGTTGCATGCTGCACCCACACCCTGCCCAAACTTCGCCCATGTGCACAACCACTTGTAAAGTACATGCCCAAGCACTTAATTTTATGCCTGTCCTTATCTGTAAGTGGCAGTGTCACAATCACACCTTAATCCTGGACACATTTCTTGTGGTGCATGTAAACATTACCATACAACTTTGCAGGGTGATTTGCTGGTTGAATTCTCATAGTGGTTTACTGTTTCATTCTCTTGGTGGACCTCTTATTTTTCCACCTTTGTTGTGTATCTTATAATTTGCCTGTGTAACCTCTTCTGTGTTGGCAGGACCACTCGCCAATGCAAGATTTGTCTCAATGAACATTCTTCTCATTTATATCTAGTTAACACATCGGCACCGATGATAGAACATTGTTTAGACAAAGGACATGTTTTCCATCAACTGTCCTGGTGCATTATTGACCATATTCCGGTGGATCCTTGGGTTGGTGATCGTGTTCGAAAGCTGCAAAGATGTGAACAACAATGGATTTTTAAGCTTGACACAGTTTCCCCCAAAGGCCTGAATCTTGAACAGGATTGGGCCAGTTTGTTTTGATGTTGTCCATTCAGGTTTAGGATTCCCTGTTTAGTGGGAGGTCCTTATACTGTTCTCTTCATTGGCCACCTTCGGTCTCTGACATCAGACGCCATTCACTTCAAGACCTTATGTGTCTTTTTTTTTAAATCTTGTATTTTGGATATAGTTTCGATTTCCCAGAATACAGGGTTTTTCCTTTTTTTGGTATCCAAATATTCAGCATCCAGATACGGCCACCAAATATCGGTAATATTTTTAGCCATGGAGGATGCTGTATAAAAAAACAGTAAATGTCATGGCTTGATACTGGCACATTTTAGTAAGGTGGTTATGTGGTGGGAGGGACGTGGAAGTGAAAGCATCTGCAAATCTGTCTCTACTTTAGAAGAGAAGGTGAGCACGTGTAAGGCCAATGTAAAATCAACATAGCTCCTCAAAATGGACATCATTGCTAAAATGCACCATGGAGGACAGGAACGCACAGGGATTGCTACCCACATGCAGAGGGAGGAGCAACTTCAGAAGTGTACACGTAGGAAACCCAGCCACTTACATGTATAAGTGTTGGCATTTCACAACTCGCATGTGCAAATGTCGGCACTTACACATGTATCTTGGCCATTTTGCAAACCTAGATGTCCAGCTGCCCGTAGGCACCAAAGAGGCCTCTATTTTCATTGCATTTCAACTTAAAGGAGAAACGGAGCACTTTTGAAATCCCTATTCATACTAGGAAGCAGAAGTATATCCAGATGTGGGCAAATTCAGGTTTACACATGTATCCCCTATATGAAGTGGGGGATACACATGTGGAATTTTGTCCTGCATAGGTCATGCCCCCATGCAGTTTTGAGGTGATACAATCATCCACATGTAAACTGGACCCTTTCTAAAATTCCCATTTGCATGCAAATGCGATTTCCACATGCAAATCCCTGATTTTACACTTTGAAATCACAAGTGAGACGTCTAAAATAACTCCTATAGGTATCCATGTGTCTGTGTATTTAGATATATAGCTGCATCTATCTATATAGACTCTTTCTCTAGGTGTATATATATGCATTGAGAGGGAGATGATTTTATTTTATATAGGCACACATGCACCCTCTCACACCATGTATAAATATATATATATATATATATATATATATATATATATACATACATACGTATACAGAGAAAGCGAAGGCGATATAAAATAAACCATATATCTAGCTATAAATCTGCATCTATATATAGAGATAGATATATAACTAGCCCTGTATTACTGTGACTTAATTGGCTTTGTGAAAGAGTGAGGAGACAACGGCGAGACTGTCCACTCTGAGAGATACAGAAATTTTTGCCTGCCAGGTTCTCTGGAGAACAAAACTGTTTTGAAAAAAGTAAGGTAGATAAAGTGACTGTGTGAAAACAGAAAGATAAGACAGTGATCAGAGCTGCTGCTCTAGGTTTTGTAAAGGAAAGGAAGTGACTGTTTAGCAGGCAGCTGATAAATAGATCTGAAGAAAGAGACAGCTGAGGGCGTTCCAGAAGAACTATAGAAGCGTGGACTATTAAAGCAATGTGGGAGGGTCGGTGTTGGAGGCAGAGCTCAGAAGCTTCAAGTGATCCCCAAGAAGTCACCAAAAGAGGAGAGAGGCTGCTGGGAAACAGAGAGAGACTAGCAGTGAGATTGTTGGGTCTTGTGAGTGAGAGTTGGACTGTATTTCGGGGAAATAAAGCAATTCTGATTTAATCAGCTCGAAAGCGGATGTCTTCTGAGACTGCAGCTATGTGAAAAAAAAAAAAGTTGCGGATCTGGAAACAACTGTGGAAAAAGTCTATCAAGAAATTGAGAATCGAGGTAAAAAACAACCCCTCAGATAAAATACAGACTGCACCGAGACTGTGTGAGAAGAGCTGTGCAAATGACTCTGAGCAGGGCAGTGTAGTGCATTTTGTTGCAATTTTTTAAAAAGGTGTAAAGTCTATTTACCAGAAATCCCAAAGCATCTGGGTTACAGGAAAGGGACACATATTTTTTTTTTTTGGTCAGTTTTAGTTTCACCTAGGTTCTCCAAGGACAAGCAAGATGAGTCAGCCACACATGGGTGACATCATCCAACAGCACCATGGATGGAATAGCTCTCCAATACCTCAGAAGAGTCTGAAGACCCTTCTGAGCATGTGCTAGCCACCCCACCACAGTGCCCACCCACTTTCCACCTCAGTCTATTCTATCCACTCAGCCATGTGGACAGATTCTCTGCTCTCATTCAATTTACTACCGATGTGCGAATTAAACCTTCTCTCTAATGCTTCTCTCCTTATTCCTTACTTCCAGATTGCCTTCAGAGGATCCTGGCTACAATCAGTGAGCCTCTCCCACTCCATATGGGATCCACATTGCTGAACCCCCATGACCTGCAGACTATGTGCTCCTGCATGGAAACCCATCTGGTGGCAGACCTCACATGGGAGACCTGGCCTGGCTTCTCTCCAATCCGGAGAGACCCCTACAAGAGCGTGTCCCTGCAGTTCAAATGGTGACTGCCATCGGCCGTGCATGGTTCCCTGCTGAAGACCAAAGGCAGGCCCCTTAGCAAGCAACAAGCTGTGCTTAGGATGTGCCATGAAAGGCCTCCATCCTCAGCCCAGCATATCGGGAGGCAGAAAACTGCATGATCCTGAAGCCCTCAGAAGTCCGCTGCAATTCTCCAGTGCACGGGGGAAACCTGCTGGGTCTGCCGTGTCTAGGCATGCCACAACCCCATCAGACAGCCTAGCACTGGATGGCGCTGAGGCTCCACTCCATTGCTGAGTGCCTTTCAGGGGAACAATGCGCCGTTGGAAGAAGGAACAAGCCCGATTCAAATGTGCTAGCCCTTCCTCCTTTGGCGCAGAGAGCTGGAGTGCCCCGGCGCCGTCACGATGGATGCACTGGCCAACACTGACCTGGAAACTCCACTTCTGCATCCTCATGTCATCAAGCCCCCAGGACGATGGATAGCCACGGCATGGGATGTGCCGCAAAAAGACCTCCATCCCTGCATCGTGACGACAGAGAGAAGGGGCTTACTGGCCCTCCTCAGAGAACCACAGCTAGTCACTTGATGTGCTCCATCAGCGCAGACAGACCGGCTCCTCCCTGTTCTCCTCTGCAGATCATTGTGCGGAGTGCCGGGCCACCCAGCACTGAGGTAAGATCGTGCTCCAGCGCACATAACTGCCTGCACAGAATCCTGTGAGCGGCCATTCCCAGACAGGACTGAACGTCCACATGCCGGGGGCATGATGCAGCATTTCTGTGCATGGAGACGCAATCACACTGCCGGAGTGGGGTTCCCACCTCCCAGATGGGCAGCAAATCTGCCCTCCGCTTACCCCTCCATTGTCTCAGATGGCAAGCCTGGCAATCTATTTCTGGTCATCAGTGGGCCTGTGGTCCACTAAGCACTCTTTCCTGACAGGAGGCTGACAGTCCAAGGGAAAGCTGCCTCTGTTCCACAAAAAAATAAAATAAAGCCTTCTTCAGGGTGCAAAGGGACCATTCTTCAAAATGGTGAGCCTTGTACATATCACAACATCCATCAGCCTCACCTCTGACCTGGAGAACCCAGAGGAAAAGACCTCCAAAACCCAGAGGAGAAGACCTTACTCTCTCAATGTTGATCTAGGGTCCAGCACTGAGGGGCTTTCAGGTTGGTGGTGTGGCATTATTCCCGCCAAACAGCTAAGTAGGATCCAGCAAGGCCGTCTGGCACTGTGTAATTGGAGCAGGCACACAGAAGCAGTACCACTGAGCAGGGGTGCCTTCTCTGTTCCTTCCCACCTTTGGAGCTGAACACAGAGTGGTGTATGGCACACCCCCTCTGGTCGCCAGGCTCCAGTCTACCTCCATCTGGAGGTTTACAAGGCTGACGAGCTACTGTGCAGCTGGGAGCCGAGGCACAGAGAAGAGGGAGCCTACCACTGGCCAGGAAAATCTAGGAGCTGCAGGATCCCCAGGAGTCAACACCGGCCTGCAGTCACAGGGTATTGGGCATCCATAGGGCACTGGCCTAGTGAAGGAGCAGCCTTGTGGTTAGAACACTGGCTTGGGAAGCCCTAGCAGCACTCCCTGTAGCCTTGGGGAGTCACTCAATCCTCTATTGCCTCCAAGGAAAGTCTGCTTCCAGTCACCTCATTCCCTGCCAAAGGGCTGGAAACCCCTTTCCAGCTCCTGGGTGGCAGAGGCACAGGGAGAGCTGGCTTCCAGTCCTCATCCCCGCCCCAATAGGTCCTCTGTATGTGATCAGTGACCAAATGTGAGTACAGCTGGCAGCCAACCCATAGTTTCTTTCCCAGCTCGCAGTGGCCTACCATATACTGAATAAAACACAAGCGGGAACCGGCTAGCCTCCACTCCCAGGCATCTAGTGGTACGAGGTCCAGACATATTCCATCACTCTGAAATTCACCACTCAGGGCATTCACCGCCATCAGACAGTCCAAAAGCAGATAATCGAGACAGACGCCTCTAGCAAAAGGCTAGCACACCACAATGCTCCTGGACAGCACACTATGATGCTCCACAGCCAACAGGCGACCAGCACTCGGTGCTGGTGCACCATGTGAGCAACCTGGAATCATAATATCCAAATGTTTTCTGGGCTGCCAGTCCACTTTGGTGGACACCCGTCTTCCCACTTTCCCATCATAAGGACTGTTCCTTATTTTAGCCAGGGGGGAGCTCACGTGTAGTGGCACTCATCAGTGTCTATGTCACGTGGCCACCATGCCAAAGACAACTCCCATAGCATCTAACATGTATAAACCACCTGCCAAGGTGGAGTGGGAGATTCTGCCAATTCAGCCAACCTTCACTCGAGCCACTCACTTGGAACCCCTCCCCTAGGGCACAATTCTGGAGGCATGGCCTATGGCATGACACCAAGTGAGGATGCAACCACATAGCAATCACAACCCCCTCCACCAGGAGCCCCAGGAACAGCAGCAAGCTCTTTGGCTTGATGGTCAGATCCTTGATCCTGCATCCTGTATCCAAGAGCTTGGCACAAGTTTGTGCCTGAGGAATGATCATGGCGATCATGCCCCACTCTGCTGCACCTCCAGGAAATGCAGCAAAGCAAGCCCTTGCCACCACCAACCTGGCTGCACTTCTACTCTCAGTAATCCAAACCTTGGGTCACCTACTGTGACTTCCAGATGGCTTACCAACTACTGCAACTGCCAGATGGCTTACCAATGGAAGCGCACCTCCTCTGAAACTCATGACACACCAGTCCTCATCCCCACCAGGTGCTGCATCCCTCCTGAACTCCCCTGGCTCTCTGTGCTCCAGGGAATAAACAAAACAAAAACAAAAAAAAACCAACCCAAAGGTGGGGAAATGGAGAAGAATATCCAACCAGAATGGGGCACTCATGCTCCATGCGTATAATGGCTGGAGTACTGATTTCTCCCCACAGCCGCGCTGACAAAAGTTAGAGGGATCCAGCTAGACAATAGGATTGGCAGAGGTTTCTCACCCGTCCCTGAGCCTTCTATCTGCCTGACAGATTCCCACACATAATGGAGGTGTAGCATAATGGTTAGAGCACTGTCTTGTAATCAACAGATTCCCATTTGTTCTTCCTTGGACTGTGGGAAATTCACTTCCATATATTGCCAAAAACAATCCTGGGTCTGCATTGACTGGAGGATGCATGTCTTCCTTCCATAGGGTATGGAGGCAACAATCCAGTGCTTCAGAAGGCCCAGCCGTGGTCCCCCATCCTCAAGCAGGCACATGGGGTGGACCCCTCCCCCCCCTTGTTCATGCATGTCCCGATCACCTGTTTCAGGAGAACCTCATCTGTTCGTCTCCACATGGTCTTTAAAAAATTTTTGCCACAGCCCTAGAGATGACCAATGGCAACGACACAGATATCCCCCAACCGGGGCAGTCCTACACCTCATCAATCATCAGTGCCCATCTGGACCCTCACTGATAAGAACATAAGATATGCCATACTGGGTCAAACCAAGGTCCATCTAGCCCAGTATCCTGTTTCCAACAGTGGCCAATCCAGGTCGTAAGTACCTAGATTGGGATAGGAAACTCAACCCATTCGAGGGATTCTGATTCACCAACCCATACTACATGCATCAAATCCTCCCGCAGAACAGAGACCCACCTGCAATCCCCCCCATCCTCGCTATGTCAGTCACCAGAAAGAGACTTTTCCCCAAGGGGGGTGGCAGAAGGTGAAGAGACATGGCTCCCTTGGGGGGGGGGGGAGCCTGACACGGCATAACTCTGGGTTCATCATAGGCATTAGTTGCAGGTAGCGCAAATAGCTGGGATTAGGGAACCACATACTTGGAAACCCCATGGCCAGCAGTTCAAGCAAGTACCGAGTCATCCTTGCCCAAATCATGGAGGATCATGCATTGTTGTCCAAACCACAGAGGACCATGCATTCCACAAAAAGACCAGCTGGTCCTTCATCTCACAGGTGAGCTTTCCAATAGCTCAACCCAACAACCAGCAGTCAAAAAAAAAAAAAACCAAGCCACTGTCCCGTTCCTGGCACCCAAAAGGTAGTTGCTCCAAAATATGCAACATCCCTTTGACCTTTGGCGGTGTCCCTTTGTCCTTCGGCACACAGTCGCCTGCTACCCAGGAATGCAGTCAGTGCCATCACCACTACTTATCAGTTATAGACATAGTGCTACAAGATATATGCAGCGCTGTACAGAGACATGTAAGGGGCAGTCCCTGCACCCCAGGTCTCACCCTCTAGCCATCCGCCTACACAGGCGAGACAACTCCGGCTTCGTAGATCCAAGGGGGCCATAGGGATGCTCAAGGCATGCTGCCACTCTTCCATAGAGTCATGGCAGTCCTACCCACCGCTCACTGGTTTGCCCCATAGAGCCTAGGAAGTCTAACCCCTTGTACCACATGGATGTCTACACTGGTTAGCTGGTCCAACTTGACAGCTTTAACCTACCACAGCACCACACAGGCTGTGCGGGAAAAAATATATTATAATGATAATAATAATAAAATAAAATAGAAAACCTCTGTCATAGCCCTCGGCTAGGAGAAAGCGAGGTTAGTTACCTGGGCAGCAGGATAGTCAGCCACACAAACCCACCTGCCTTCCCTCTAGGATGAATCTGTCTGATCCTGTCCTTGAAGACAAACCTGCCTACAGCTGGAGAACGGACTGAAGTGGAAAGGGGTTGGGCATGGTGGTGGGGTGGCTAGCACATGCTCAGAAGGGTCTTCAGACTTTTCTGAGCCATTGTCCGTGGCGCCATCAGATGACATCACCCTTGTGTGGCTGACTTATCCTGCTGTCCACGGAGACCCCTGTTACAGGTAAATAACCTCGCTTTCCTGCTAATATGAGTAAACATCCCTAGCTTGTGGAAAATGTGCATGAGATAGTAGGTAGTTTTCACTGATTTGGTGAAGAGATGGAAAAATGTGTTCACTTCCAGAGGATATCCCAGAGGACCTCCAGATATAGATGGACCACGTTTTGGCACCTGGTGCACACATAGGACATGAGATCCAGTTTTATGCACAAAACAATTACACATTTCTGGCCAGAATTAGACTAAGGGGCCCTTTTACTAAAGGGCACTGCACAGTCAGCATGGGTTTCGGTGCACGTTAAGTATGTGCTGAAGCTCGTGGTAGACAGTGTGGGGCCAAAACAGTGTTGCACATTGGGGTGGTAAAGAGGCGGGTTAAGGGCAGAGAGTGAGCATGGTGAGCACTGTGTAATTAGCATACAAGTACACACCTGTTCTTTGTGCAATTAGCACAGGTTCACCCATGGTCACTGCCGCAGCACGTTAAAGTACTGTTCTGTGCAGTAATTGCTGGAAACATGCTGGCCATGCCTCCACCAGTCAGCGCACAGCGGTTGCAACTACCCTGCGCTAGTTTGAGCAGTAAATGCGTGTTAGTTGCTAAACTCTAGTGCACTTTAGTAAAAAGGCCCCTAAGGTTACTAATCAAAGTCTTCAGAAATGTGGTTGTTAAAAGCAAATGGAACAGGAATAAACAAGGAATATTTATTTAAGTGCAAGTCCTGGTTTCCTGTGGAGGAAGTTATGAAAGAGATATTCTGAGAAAAGGAACTTTGTTCTTAAAAGAAATTCAAAATACTATGAAAAATAATATCAAAAAGGTGTCTGATTCATTGGGTTATGGTATAAGACAGGAAACAAGCAAAAATAAAATGTCAAAAGTGGAAAGTAATTAATGACATCCTGTTCAAAGGGGTTGTATAAAACACTTAGGCCCTCATTTATTAGCCTTTGTTAACCTGTCAATGCGCATTAATGAACATGAGTGTGTCTTAAAGCAGTTTAATGCATGTATTCTCAGTGGGGTTGATCTATTTATTAGCTATGCGCTTCACTGACATTATTGTACAATTATTTGCATTAACAAGTATTTACTCATTAATGCACATTAGCAAATGAGTTAAAGGTTTGAAATCAGTTAAAGGGAAAAGTAAATTGAATTCTGAAAGCATTTCAAATGCACACCTGTTGGAGAAGTGACTCATATGGATCTTAAAAAAGAAAGGACTAAAAAGAGGTCATGTGATGTGCTGACAGCAAGAAGGAGTGTGTAGATTGCTCTCCAGGGCTCCCTTCACTCCAAGAAGCATTTTACTGCAACTTTCTGCCCCCCCCCCCCCAACTCTGGAAGCCAGGTGGTAATGCCCCCCCCCCCCCCGCAACAGACCCGCACGCCTCGGCAAATCCAGGAGCCACGCAACAATGAAATTGGTGCAAAGAGCGACAGCGGGCGTAGCTGAGCACAACTAAGATGGTGGATGACACTTCCTCCCCCTCGCTGCTGGCATGAATTGCCCTGGTAGAAGAGATGACCACAACAGTTGTGGGTACCCTAATGGAGCACTTTGATATGGTGACTGGTAAGCTTGATACACCCAGGCGCTGAAAAGACAGGGAGGATGGCTCTAGGAGTCGGAAAGGCGGATTGGGAGTGCGGAGGAGGTGGTTCAGGAAGCTTCCAAAGAGCTGGCAGAGCTGAAGAGCCTGGTGGTGCAACAAACTGGCAAGATTTAGAGAATCGTAGCCAGAGGAATAATCTCTGGTTTATATGCATCCCTGAATTGGTAGTAGAAGCGGAGTTGAGAGGATATTTAGAGACACTATTGCCGTTGTTGTTGGCTTTGGGTGATGATTGCGGCCCTCTGATTATTGAGGGGACCCATCGATTAGGGCTTTGCCAGGATACTGAGAAGCAGCTCAGAGTGGTGATAGCACAATTTCTTAACTTTGTACAAAAAGACAAGGTGCTCCGTGCGGCATGGGGTCAGAACCCCTTTGCAGCACGCTGGGCATAAGATCCAGGTCTTTCAGGACTATTCCACTCAGCTCAGCCAGTAGCAGTGTAGCAGTGAGCATTTTCTGGGATCTGTCAGACTTTAATAACTGCTAAGATTAAATTCACTTTGAAATACCCTGCCCGATTGCGGATTTCACATAACAGAATGAATAAAGTGTTTGATATCGTAGACTCTGCACTCTCCTATGTGCAAAGCATGGATTTCCTGCCCTCAGCAGAGACGGCTTAGTGGAAGCACTGGAGGGGCCCCTGCGAGGGAGAGGGCCTCTTGTGTGATGCTGCTGGCCTGTCTTTGCCAATAGCCCCTTCCTCCCCCTTTGCTGGGTGGACTTAGCCCTGGGAACGGTGCTCCCGATACTGAGAACAGCCTGCATGGGAAGCATTGGATCTTAGCCCCGTTGGGGTTTGGACAGCTTGACATAGTGGTGCTCATTGTTTGGGAAGCACCCCCAGACCCCAGAGCAATGGCCGTTTCACCAGGCTGTCTGTTGTGGCTGGGCCATTGCTGGAGGCGGGGACTGCGGCCATGAGCGGTTTGACCCCCAAACCTAGGCTTCAAATAGTGACCGATATCTGTCTTTCTGGATGCTAATGTTCTCTGTTAGGTACTGGATGGGAGTCTGTTGGCTAACTGTTTACCCATGGGTGTGTGCGAGAAGGGAGGGGGAGGGGTTGATGGGGTGCGGGGATACTTGGGACAGGGGTGTGGTGGTAGTGAGTGCATGGAGGAGGGGATGAAGCGGATAATGGAAGGGGGTGGGGGCAGGTAGGAGGGATTGAGGCATAGTTGATGGAGTGGGAGGGCCCTGACATGTCAGTATGACCATAAAAAATGGGAGGAGGTGAGGACAATGCTGTCGGTGGGGGGGGAGGGGGAAGGAGAAGGGGGAAAGTAGGGAATGAGGGTTAGGTGGTGGATTGTGAGAAGGGAGTTACGGGTTCCCGATGGGTAACAGGTGGTGGGATCTTAGTCTGGGAAGGTCCCATGCCCTTTACTAGCATGAAGTGAGGCTTGACAGGATTCCTTTGCTGGGATATGGGCTGAAGATCATATCATGGAACGTTTGTAGTTTGGGGATGCCAATAAAGTGCTATAAGGTTTTCAGGGTACTTGCGAGGCAGCATTGTGAAGTTGCGTTTCTTCAGGAGACCCACCAAAATGCCTCTGAGCATGTGAAGCTTAAGGGGGATTGGGTTGGCCAAGTCTTTGGGACCCCTGCGATGGGGCGGAAGGGTTGTGTGGCTGTTTTGATTCACAAAAAGGTCTCCTTTAAATGTGACACAGAATGGTCGGATGAGGAGTCGAAAGTTCTTATATTGTGTGGGGAACTTCAGGGGGCCCTGGTTGTCCTATGCAACATCTATGGCCCCAATGTGCCTGGAGCTCAGTTTTACATTCAACTGGCCTCAAGAGTGGAACAATACCCACTTTAAAGGTGAGGTCAGAGAGGCAGTTGCTGCCAAAAAAGCAACCTTCAGGAAATGGAAAAAAGAGCCAAATGATGAAAACTGGAAACAGCACAAGCACTGGCAAGTTAAATGCAAAGCATTGATAAGGCAGGCAAAGCGGGAATTTGAGAAGAAACTTGCTACGGAAGCAAAAACACGAAATAAAGACTTTTTCAAGTACATTCGTAGCAAAAGGCTTGTGAGAGAGTCAATTGGACCATTAGATGATAGAGGGGTAAAAGGGGCAGTAAGAGGAAACAAGGCTATAGCAGAGAGACTGAATGAATTCTTTGCTTCGGTCTTTACTGAGGAAGATGTAGGGATGTTACCCAAGACTGAAGTGGTATTTAAAGGTGATACTGCAGAGGAATTGAGAGAAATATCGCTACACCGGGAAGATATATTACAACTATTTGATAAACTGAATAGTAGCAAATCACCTGGACCGGATGGTATACATCCCAAAGTGTTGAAAGAACTGAAATATGAGATTGCAGACCTGCTATTGGTAATCTGTGAACTTTCATTAAAATCATCTGTAATACCTGAAGATTGGAGGGTCGCCAACGTAACACCAATTTTTAAAAAGGGTTCCAGGGGTGACCCAGGAAATTACAGAACGGTGAGCCTGACGTCAGTACCAGGGAAAATGGTAGAAACCATCATAAAGAACAAAATTACACAGCATGTAGATAGTCATGGCCTAATGGGAGACAGCCAACATGGCTTTAGACAAGGAAGATCTTGTCTTACTAATCTGATATGTTTTTTTGAAGGTGTGCATAAACAGGTAGACAAAGGTGAGTCGGTTGATATAGTGTATCTGGACTTTCAGAAAGCTTTTGACAAAGTCCCCCATCAGAGACTTTTGGCGAAGCTAAAAAGTCATGGGATAGGAGGCAGTGTACTATAGTGGATCGGGAACTGGTTAAAAGATAGAAAGCAGAGGGTAGGGCTAAATGGCCAATATTCCCAATGGAAAAAGGTGAATAGTGGAGTACCCCAGGGATCTGTACTGGTCCGCTGCTTTTTGACATATTCATAAATGACCTGGAAAAGGGAATAACTAGTGAGGTTATCAAATTTGCAGATGACACAAAACTGTTTAAAGTTGTTAAAACCCAAGAGGATTGTGGAAAACTGCAGGAGGATCTGGATAAACAGGAAGACTGGGCATCCAAATGGCAGATGAAATTTAATGTGGACAAGTGCAAAGTTATGCACCTAGGAAAGAACAACCCACACTATAGTTACACGATGCAAGGCTCCACATTAAAAACCACCACCCAGGAAAAAGATTTAGGAGTCATCGTGGATAACATGTTAAAACCCTCCGCCCAGTGTGCAGCGGCGGCCAAGAAAGCAAATAGAATGCTAGGTATCATAAGGAAAGGGATGGAGAATAAAACAAAGGATGTTATAATGCCTCTGTATCGCTCCATGGTACGACCGCACCTTGAATATTGTGTGCAATTCTGGTCACCGTATCTTAAAAAGGACATAGCGTTATTAGAAAAAGTACAGAGAAGAGCCACCAAATTGGTGAAGGTGATGGAAGGCTACTCCTATGAAGAGAGGCTAAGAAGGTTAGGGCTCTTTAGCCTGGAGAAGAGACGGCTGAGGGGAGATATGATAGAGGTCTATAAATTATTGAATGGAGTGGAATGGATAAACGTGGATCAATTGTTTACGCTATCAGAGTATAGAAAGACTAGGGGACATGTAATGAAGCTACAGGGTAAACTATTTAAGACAAATAAGAGAAAATATTTTTTCACTCAACGTGTAATCAAACTCTGGAATCTGTTACCGGAGGATGTAGTAAGGGCTGTTAGTATAGCTGGGTTTAAAAAAGGTTTGGACAAGTTCCTGGAGGAAAGGTCCATAAACCACTGTTAAAAAGGGACCCAGGATATCAATGCTTGACCCAGTACAAGCATTGTGGAACCTGTGTCTTTTGGGGATATTGCTAGGTACGTATGACCTAGATTGGCCACTGTTGGAAACAGGATACTGGGCTTGATGGACCTCGGTCTGACCCAGTATGGCATGTCTTATGTTCTTATGAGGGAGTGTGTGGTGCTGGAGGTGACTTGAATGGGGTGCTCAATCCTCTGTTAGACACTACTCAGAGCGGGCAGGGAGCACGAGAAGGTAGAACGCGTATTCTTCAGCGGTTGAAAAGCCACCTAAATCTGGTAGACCCCTGACGTCTGCTTTGACTTTTTGAACGAGACAACACTCATCTGTTGCGGGTGCATGGGACAAGTGCTAGAATTGATTATCTCCTTATATTGGCTGTCCTCTTTGAAAAGGTAGAAGAGGCGATGATCAGCCCTAGTGAAATCTCAGACCACACTATGATCTGGGTGGAGTTGGACTGGGATGGATGGGAGAGGACAACCAGAGTATGGTGGTTTCCCAGTTTTGGCCCTATTTAATAGAAAAGTGGCAGGAGTATGACCGCCATAATGCTCAGCACCATGATGTGCCCAAAGTAAAATGGGGGGGGCCACAAAGGTCATCCTTCAAGGAGAGATTATAGCATACACAGAGCAATGCCATAAGATGCTGATGGTGTAGGTGATTAGGTTGGAAAGACAGGTGGCGGAGGACTGTCAACAGTTCACACGATCTTGACAGGGAGCGGATAAGTCTTGACTTCTGGAAACCCAGACTGCTCTTAACAAGGTAATACATCAGCAAGCTAAGAAGTCCCAGCAATATTATAAGTATCAATTATACCAAGATGGGAACAACATGGGTAAATTGTTGGCCTGCTGCATAAAATGGGTTCAGGGATTGCAAAGGGTCATGGCCCTCCAGGATGGGGAGGGGAACCTTCATAATGCGTCAGGGGAAATGGGGGAGATTTTTAGGGCTCTTTATCAGTAATTATATACGGGTAAGAGGGTCTCCCCTACTTGGGTGTGAGGTTACCTATGCCGAAACTGCATTCCCAGGCTCACTGAGGACCAGGCTGCACAGCTTGGGGCACCAATGTTGGTGGAAGAGATGCAGGGCGGTATCAAATGGGCACGATGTTGTAGAGCTCCAGGTCCCAATGGCTTCAGCACAGAGTTCTATAAGCTCCTGCAACCCCAGCTAGTGGCACCTCTGGTGATCTGTTTTAGGGCCAGCTGGGGGAGGGGAGATTGTGTGTCATATGTCAATAGAGCATTTACCACCCTCACACCTAAACCCGGGAAAGACCCTGAGAAAGCGGAGTCTTATCAGCCTATCTCCTTGATAAATTTCAATCTCAAACTCTTTGCAAAAATATTAGCTGACTGGCTGGCTCAGTTCCTCCTCGCGCTCATGCATGCGAGCCAGGTGGGGTTTGTCCGGGGTCGATATGCAGTGGGGAATATTCGAAGGATAACTGGCTTGCTGGAGTGGGTACATGCCTTTCAGCAACCTTTGTTGTTGATTAGTTTTGATATGGAGAAAGCTCTCGACCAGGTGGAGTGGGATTATTTGTGTACAGTGCTGCCGGAATAGGAGCTGGGGAAACTTTCTTGAGAGGGGTCCAGTTTCTATACCCCAACCCCACAGTATCAATTCTGCTTAATGACTCAGTTGCCAAGCCTTTTCTGTTGCAACGGTGTACACAAAACAGATGTCGACTCTCCCCCTTGTTGTTTGTCTGTTCTTTGGACCCTTTGTTGCATAGGGTGTCCAACAGATGTGAGATAACAGTGGTCCAGATCAGATGAATAGAATTCAAGCTGTCAGTGTTTGCAGACGATCTGCTCGTGCTTCTTACAGACCCACAGTTATCGTTGCCCCTGTTATTGCATGAGTTTCAGGACTTTGAGAACTTAACATGGGTAAGTCAGAGGCATTAGAGGTTATGGAGGTTTTCAGGTGGAGTGGGGCCAGGGGTTCCAGTTGTGGTAGGCTGATTCTCAATTCAGGTATCTGGGTATTCAGCTCATGAGGGATCTGAGGAAACCATATGGCACAAATTTTGTGACCTTGCTGTGGTATTTGCAAATTAAAACGAGGAATTGGAGTCCCCATCCCTTGTCCCTAATGGGGAGGGTGGCAGCATTTTGCATGATTCTTTTTCCTAAGTTTCTGTATGTGCTTCAGATGTTGTCACTTTGGCTGCACCAGAATGATATTGGGGCCCTAGAGAGAAAGTTACGTAAATTTCTCTGGTGGGGCAAGTCAGCATGTGTGGAATATGCTCGCCTCCAAGGGGAATTGGCGGTGGGGTGAGGGAGGGGCTTGGGCTTGCCAGACATCAGGCTGTATAATAGGGGGTATTTGCTGCGACACCTACAGGATTGGTTGGGTAACACTTCGGTGTTCACTCCTTATGAGTTGGAAGAAGATATTTTCTCCCAGTCAAGTCTTTTGGCGGTGTTACATGGGCACACGAAACACTTGCAGGAGCACTTGCACCAAAGTCTGCTTTTAACATTGGTGTGGGGGGGCTTGGAGGTACCTCACCACTCAGTGGCAGATTTCTTGGGGGGGAGGGGTCTCGGTATCTGCCTTTCAGGGGAAATGGCAACTTTCTCCCCAGGATGGATCTTATCCTTTTCAGCTTTGGGAGTGGGCAGGGGTGTGTCAAATCAGACAGGTGGTTGGGGAGGTGGGAAAGGTATTGCCATTTTGGAGCCTGCAGGAAGAATTTGGGCCCCATACTTTGCTTACCTGCAGATGAGACACTACATAGGTTCACTGCCACAGATATCCCTGTCGGCAGAGACTAGTGCAAAGATGGAGGAATTTTTTGAGTTTGAGGACCATGAGTCCATGTCTATGCCAAATTATAAAACAATTCAAGGTCGACTATGCTATATATGTGGACGACATAATGTTATTCATGCCTTTTAATATCACATCACCCAATTTTAACACAATAATTTCATGCTTCAAAGAAACTGCCACCTGGCTAAGGAACTTTGGCTTTCACATGAACTAGAAAAAAACTGAAATCTTGATAATAACCAGGAATCAAAACTATAAACCCCCAAAAAGTGTTGCAGTTGATGACTTCGAACTGGAAGTCAAAGAAGAGGTTAAATATCTAGGTGTAACACTTGACAGACACTTCACATTTCAGACCCACATCAAAAACGTAACAAAAGCAATTTACAATAAGATACGACTCCTGCGACACCTAAAACCCCTTTAGTGAAACATTGGAGATTGAAAAACCATTCTGTAGATGAATTACAATGTTTTGTTTTATTACAAGTAAGGGGTGGAGAGGGTGGTAATTTTCAACAGTTGTTATGCCGTAAGGAGCAACAATTCATTTTTCGTTGGCAGACTGTGGAACCGCGAAGGTTAAATTCCCAAACTGAATGGCATTGGTTCTATTGAACCGTGATTGGATAAATTTGGGATAAAACTGCACATGCGTTAGCGTTTTTTCAGTGAAACCGCTACGTCTATATGGATCGCACACTGTATAAGACTGGTGGCTGACTAAAGGTCAGTTTTTGTTTCTTTTTATTGTGTGGTCAGTTTTAGTGTGTGTAGCAGTCTTTTTTGATATGTGTTAGTTGTAGTGCATAGTTGTAGTGCATAGGGTTAAATGATTTTACCTTATTTTGGGTCTATAAAGTAAAATCCTTGAAGAAGCCAGATACCGGCGAAACTGTTTTGTGAACGGCGTTTTTGGCAGACCTTGATGTGTGGTCAGAAATGGAGCGGTTTGGAATTTAATTCAGGTAGCATACAGTCATTGGATGGCAGCCCGAGTGTTTGTAAATTATCTTCATTCAACTTTGAAGGTACAAGTGAGTGACCTTTTCGTATGATAATACATTAATGGATTTTGAGCACCAATAGTGTTTTTTTAAGGAGGAGAATTTATAAAATTTTTCTATATTTATTTCTAGTGGAGCTTATGAAGCGGCGACATAATTTGTTGGTGAAATAGAAACCGAAGAATGGAGCTCCTGAAGTTTATTGATAAACGAACTGTATGAGCAACAGCTTTAGCTCAACAATTTTGGTATAACCCTTGATTGGGCCACACTGCCACAACCAGCAGCTTTTTGTATCCATAAGTTTTCACTATAAGGAAATATCTCTGCCTCATTTAACAGTTGGAGTTGTAATGGAGTTGTAACAGATCAGAATTGAGATTGTGAAGATTGGAGTTGCAAAGATCGGGGGTGTAAAGATTAAGATTAAGAAGGGGAGTTGCAACGATTGCAGTTGCAAAAATTAAGAAGAGACCAAGAAGGGGGCATTAAAGATTTAGCAGTGCATAAAATGACCGATATAAGTAACACTTATTTTCAACAATTAGAGGGTGTGATAAGGAAGCTTATCATAGCTCAGGAAGGAGCTATAGAAAAGGTGAAGTGACTCTGAACAAGCAACCTGTCAGTTCTGGTAGAAATAAGAAAACAGAATTTTCCCATAAAAGACTACCAGTCCCAGAATGCACCAGGTTTCCAACAGCCATTAGAGGAGCTGAAGTGGGGAAACGTGTGTTCAATCAGGAGGGCTATGAGATAATCCCTAAGCACTCATCTCAAAGGGCAGGGCCTGATTCAGCACAGCTGCGCTGTGTTAGGGAGGATCACTCATCTAAGCAGAATAAGAGTAGAGTTTATTCTACAGATGACCATCTTCATGATCACCTTGGATATCCAGAGAATTGTCCTCAGTATCCTGAGAATCAGCTTGAGTTTGATCATCAGTTTCATCTGAAGGATCATCAGAAGCAGAAGCCAAACCGGACGGACAGAGAGGGAAAGAGACCCTTTGGAAGAAGGAAGAGAAAAGCCTTTGAGAGGTCTAGAAGAGTCCAAAGCAGTACGTATACTGGGAGGTATTCCAAGGGCCAGCATACACCATTGGACTGGGGAAAGCCAGAGGAATGGTGCTGCAGAGCTAGGAATCACCAGAGGCTACCTGTGAGGGAGACGGCTGCACGTGGAAGGGACCCTAAGACCTGTGCCAGAAGGTATGTGAAGAGAGATCCAGTGTCCAGGGATCTGGATTGGAAGGCTGGACATAAGAACTGGACTACATACTGGCCAGGCTATATAGAGAGGAACTCTAGCAGCAATGGAAGCTCAGGTATGAACACTGATCTATGCCCTAGCTATAACCTTGAAAGACAGCAGGGAAACAAGTATTCTCCTGAAAATGCTCCATTGAGAGATTCATCTGTGCCAATCCATGATATTGAACCCATGCTTGTTGAACAAGGGGGAATAATAGCAGATGAGGATCCTGTTTATATGGACTGCTCTCTATCTAAACTCTGTTGGTAACTTTCTGTTATAAAGTACAGCAACCATCACAAAGAAATACAAATTTGTTCTTTAATCTATTCAAAAAAAGCTCCTGAAGCAGGTTTTCACCCACACAGTAGAAAGCAAGCCAGCTAAGGGGTTTCAGCTGGATAACTGCTAGCAATTAAGCCTTACCTAATTGCTTGTGAGCTAGGAGAGAATCTAGTCTGAATCTGTGTGAGAAGTAATCAGAAGTTAATCTGAAAAGAACAGTTTGTTTCTTGCTTTGTGGCTTTTCATTTGTTGTTTTCCTGATTTTAACTTTGTTTTTCCAAGTTAACACTGAAAGCAAGTAACCTAATTTATGTGCTACCAAGCATATCTGTGTTGGGAGAAATAACCCCATAAATAAATATCTTATTGGCTTTACCCAAGAGCACAACTAAATTATTGTCAGCAGCTGTGTCTGGTGTGAATGAACTACATTGCCCACAATACCTTGCAAATCATATAGAAATATGCACTTGCCAAGAGTGTGAAGATTCTCACCCAGGCAGCCGTCTGACAAATGGCGTAGTTTTTCGGATTGCTTTTGCACAAAGGGGATTTACTTGCTGAGGATTACAACTATAGTTCAAGTTTAAAGCTGGAAAAAAAGATTTTCCCTCAACTACACTTTGGAGGAAAAGGGGTTGTTCCAGGAAGCTGTCCCAGGAGGAAAAGACCCTGTGCAGAGCTGGATTCATCACTAGCACAAGGTAATAAGTACCTGGGCATGTCTAGTGGTGGATGGGAATAAGCACAGGGGTAATTGAAAAAAAAAAGAGTGTAGAAAAAAACACCTGTTTGGAAGGTGGTGCACTGTGTTTTTTTTCTTTGTATTTTTTTTACAGGGTTCAAGATGGATTCAAAGGAACTAGCTCAGTGGATGGCAGCCCAGTTCAGCAGGCAGCAGGAGCTAGCACAGCAGGCTCAGGACACTGCTATGAGAGCCTTAATGGACCAGCAGAGGCCAGTGCTTGATCTGGTGCAAGCCCTAGTTCAGCTGCAGAACCAAAGTGGAACAGATGCAAGACCAGCAGTAAATACTGGTACACCACATGTGGACAGTGTGGGACTCAATCAAGGGATTGGGGCATTTAGTTTTGGGAAGCTAACTCCAGATAATAATGTTGATGATTTTCTAGAGTCTTTTGAAAGAGTGGCATAAGCATTAGCATGGCCAGAGACCCAGTGGGCAGTAAGGCTGGCAGCCTCATTAACTGGAGAGGCGCTTGCAGCGTATAGAGCAATGCCAGCAGCCCAGGCTTTGATTTATAAGGATGTAAAGGCTGCTATTAGAGATCGCCTAGGGTTGTCTATTTCAGAGTATAGGTGAATGTTTAGAGCTACTACATTGAGAGTGGGTGAGACACCCAGGGCTCTGAGTCAGAGAATCAGAAGTTTAGCTGTAAAATGGTTGGAGCCTGAGCAAAAGACGGTAGAAATGTTATTAGACATTATAATGCTGGAACAATTTATGTCTGGGGTGCCTAAAGATTTGCACACTTTCCTTATACAGCAAAATTGCCAAAATCTTGGAGAGGCAACCATGCTAGCAGAGAGATTCTTGGAAGCCACGCAGGCTTGCCATAGAATGGGTGGCCCTCTGAAGATTGGTGCTGAGGCTAGATGTGCTGTATCAGAAAAGAAAATAATTAAAAATGTTACTGAAAATGAATGTACTGTATCAAACCAGATGACACAGTGGAATAGAAAGAAATGTTTCAAATGTGGAAAATGGGGACATTTAGAAAAGAGATGCCAGACACACACTAGCTTAGTGGGTATGGATTTAAAACAGCCCAAGGAAGGATTTCTTTTGATGGTTGATGTGCAAGGAATTACCACAAATGCTTTGTTAGACTCTGGGGCAGACCAGAGTATGATGTCAAAAAGGCTTTGGAAGAGGATAGAGGCCCAAGAAGGATTTGTGCCTAAAACCCCTGAAAGCCAAGTTCACATCAGATGCATTCATGGTGCTGCAACATCATATCCCACCTATAAGCTAAAGGTTAAGTGCCTGGGGGGACAAGAGGAAGTCCTGTTAGCAGTGGTGCCTAGGCTACCCTTTGATTTGGTTCTAGGAAGAGACTGGCCAAGATTTAAGCAGGGTCTAGTGGAAGGACTAGGAAAGAAGGAGGGAGAAGGTTTAATGGTAATAGCTCCCGGGCCTTTATTTGGAAGTCCTCAGACCCCAGCTAAAAAGATGGTTAAGCGTCCAGAAGACTAAGCTACCCCAAAGCAGACATTCGTCCTAAAGTACCATAGGGTCACAGAGAAGGCCCAAGCTCCTAAGCGGGCAACCCCTCAAGCTGCTGGGTTTGACCTGTGCAGCATAGAAAATGTGACTGTACCTAGCCAAGGGAGAGCCCTGGTTGACACCAGTCTCCAAGTGGAAATACCTATTGGATGCTATGGGAGAGTAGCCCCAAGGTCCGGATTAGCCCTTAAATATTTCATCGATGTGGGTGCGGGAGTAATTGATCCCGATTACAGGGGCAATATTAAAGTTCTGTTATTTAACTTTGGACAGAATGATTATCACGTGAAGACAGGAGACAGAATTGCCCAATTGATCTGTGAGAGGCTGGGTTTTCCACCTGTGGAGGAGGTCACATCCCTGGAGAATTCTGAACGTGGAACCAAAGGCTTTGGTTCTACTGATGCCAAAGGGGTTAAAAGCCTAGCTGCCACCTGTGCCCGAGAGAGGGAGGTGAATGAAGAGGAAGATTTGGGACCCCAGGTATCTGATTGTAAAGAAAAATCAGAGCCCCAAATAGGTGAGGACCTGACAGTGGTACAACAGGAAGAAATTAGGAAGTTGCTTAAAGAATTCCCAGATGTGTTGACACCCGTACCTGGGGAGACACATTTGGTTGCCCATGAAATAATAACTCCACCTGGGAAATTAGTTCGTCAAAGGCCATACCGCTTGCCTGAAACCAAGAGACAGGAAGTAGTGGCACAAGTCCAGGAGATGTTGGACATGGGAGTAATAGAGGAGTCAAAGAGTCCCTGGAATAGCCCCATAGTCCTGGTGCCGAAGCCTGATGGATCTTTAAGATTTTGTATTGACTTCCGGCAGGTAAACGCCATATCAGTTTTTGATGCATATCCAATGCCAAGAATTGAAGAGCTGTTGGACCAGCTGGGACAGGCTCAATACTTAACCACCCTTGATATGACAAAAGGATATTGGCAAATCCCTCTCACCAGGGAGTCGAAGCCGAAGACTGCGTTCAGCACCCCCGTTGGCCTTTTCCAGTTCAAGAGGATGCCTTTCGGACTGCATGGAGCAGCGGCTACCTGCCAAAGGTTAGTGGATCAGGTACTTCGACCCCACCAAAATTATGCTTTTGCATATATGGATGATGTCATAATCCATAGTAACACCTGGGCGGAGCATCTGAAGAGGATCAGGGCAGTCTTGTGCTCCATGAAGCAAGCGGGAATCACTTTAAACCCGAAGAAGTGTGCCTTTGCAAATAGGGAGGTAAAATACCTGGGCCACCTAGTGGGAAGAGGAAAAATTAAACCTCTAATGAGTAAAGTAGATAGCATCAGGAATTTTCCTCCTCCAACAACAAAGAAACAACTAAGAAGTTTCTTAGGACTTATTGGATACTACCGCAGGTTTATACCGCAATTCGCAGAGAAAAGTGCAATTTTCACGGATATGCTGCGGAAGAATTGTCCAAACCAGCTAAAGTGGACACCTGAAGCTGAAAAAGCGTTTTCAGTCTTAAAAGGAAAATTGTGTACAGGACCGGTACTGAAAGGGGTGGACTTGAAGAAACCCTTTCTGGTTCAAACGGATGCATCGGACATAGGGCTAGGAGCGGTTCTATCCCAGTGTCACGAAGGGGAGGAGCATCCTGTGATGTACCTGAGCAGGAAGTTGTCACCGGCTGAACAAAAGTATTCCACAATAGAAAAAGAATGTTTAGCTATCAAGTGGTCAGTGGAGGCGTTAAGGTTTTACCTTACAGGGAGAAAGTTCCAGTTGGTCACGGACCATGCCCCACTTAAGTGGTTGCAGCAAATGAAGAACCACAATGCCAGGTTGACACGCTGGTACATGGCCTTACAGGCATTTGATTTTCAAGTTGAACATCGTGCTGGGAAGTTACACAAGAATGCGGATGCCCTTTCCCGTATTACGGACTGTAGAGAAGAAGTTTCACCAGTTACACCAGTCCGTAATAACTTAAGCAGGGGGGTATGTGATAAGGAAGCTTATCATAGCTCAGGAAGGAGCTATAGAAAAGGTGAAGTGACTCTGAACAAGCAACCTGTCAGTTCTGGTAGAAATAAGAAAACAGAATTTTCCCATAAAAGACTACCAGTCCCAGAATGCACCAGGTTTCCAACAGCCATTAGAGGAGCTGAAGTGGGGAAACGTGTGTTCAATCAGGAGGGCTATGAGGTAATCCCTAAGCACTCATCTCAAAGGGCAGGGCCTGATTCAGCACAGCTGCGCTGTGTTAGGGAGGATCACTCATCTAAGCAGAATAAGAGTAGAGTTTATTCTACAGATGACCATCTTCATGATCACCTTGGATATCCAGAGAATTGTCCTCAGTATCCTGAGAATCAGCTTGAGTTTGATCATCAGTTTCATCTGAAGGATCATCAGAAGCAGAAGCCAAACCGGACGGACAGAGAGGGAAAGAGACCCTTTGGAAGAAGGAAGAAAAAAGCCTTTGAGAGGTCTAGAAGAGTCCAAAGCAGTACGTATACTGGGAGGTATTCCAAGGGCCAGCATACACCATTGGACTGGGGAAAGCCAGAGGAATGGTGCTGCAGAGCTAGGAATCACCAGAGGCTACCTGTGAGGGAGACGGCTGCACGTGGAAGGGACCCTAAGACCTGTGCCAGAAGGTATGTGAAGAGAGATCCAGTGTCCAGGGATCTGGATTGGAAGGCTGGACATAAGAACTGGACTACATACTGGCCAGGCTATATAGAGAGGAACTCTAGCAGCAATGGAAGCTCAGGTATGAACACTGATCTATGCCCTAGCTATAACCTTGAAAGACAGCAGGGAAACAAGTATTCTCCTGAAAATGCTCCATTGAGAGATTCATCTGTGCCAATCCATGATATTGAACCCATGCTTGTTGAACAAGGGGGAATAATAGCAGATGAGGATCCTGTTTATATGGACTGCTCTCTATCTAAACTCTGTTGGTAACTTTCTGTTATAAAGTACAGCAACCATCACAAAGAAATACAAATTTGTTCTTTAATCTATTCAAAAAAAGCTCCTGAAGCAGGTTTTGACCCACACAGTAGAAAGCAAGCCAGCTAAGGGGTTTCAGCTGGATAACTGCTAGCAATTAAGCCTTACCTAATTGCTTGTGAGCTAGGAGAGAATCTAATCTGAATCTGTGTGAGAAGTAATCAGAAGTTAATCTGAAAAGAACAGTTTGTTTCTTGCTTTGTGGCTTTTCATTTGTTGTTTTCCTGATTTTAACTTTGTTTTTCCAAGTTAACACTGAAAGCAAGTAACCTAATTTATGTGCTACCAAGCATATCTGTGTTGGGAGAAATAACCCCATAAATAAATATCTTATTGGCTTTACCCAAGAGCACAACTAAATTATTGTCAGCAGCTGTGTCTGGTGTGAATGAACTACATTGCCCACAATACCTTGCAAATCATATAGAAATATGCACTTGCCAAGAGTGTGAAGATTCTCACCCAGGCAGCCGTCTGACAAGGGATAATTACGTTCAGAGTTGTATATTGTGCAATAGCATGTTTTTCAATTGTTATAATATGTAAGAAAGATATATAACTGTTTATTATGAAGTATTGCGAAGAATATGTGAATTTTATGAATTTATAATTTTTTAAAAGATATATGGAAGGATTTAAACAATTATAAATATATGTGCATTGGAATTATTAATATTTAGACATAATAACGTTCATGTTGATACACACTAGTATGAATAATAATTCTTCTTCTAAGGTGTTGATTACACTTGGGAAATGTGTTATAAATTAATGAGAAATAATTTTTATTTTATATTAAGTTAATAATAGTTTTTGCATTGCGTATTTTTGCTACACCTAAAACCCCTACTACAAACCCCTGATTTTAGAACTGTAATGCAAGCCTTAATCACCCCCCACATAGACTATTATAATAGTCTGCTCCACGGCCTCCCTAAAGTATCCCTTCACCCACTTATCATGGCACAACATTCGGCCACTCGTATTATTCACAATTCCCCCTGCAACGAACACATAACATCAATTCTATTTGACTTACATTGGCTACCAGTCCAAAGTAAGATAAAATATAAAATTCTGATGATTACATTTAAAATCATTAGGAAAATCGCTCCCACTACTCTCTCCCACCTGGTCAAACTTTTATCCGATGACAGGCAGAGAAGAAAACAAATGTCCAATTTCCTCACTATCCCTCCAGAATACTGCAATACAAAACAATGTACTAGTAATAGAGCTTTCAAATACATATCCCCAGTACTCTGGAACTCATTGCCAGCTAACCTTCACAATATCACAGACCTAACCTCCTTCCAATCCCACCTTAAAACCCACCTCTTTACTGAACATTTCGGTCACAACATGTTTCCAACTGATAATAGCTCCACCCAATAATTCCCCCCCTTCCTAATTCTATTCCCCCCACTCCCCCATCCCCCCACCCCACCAAACCTAATCCAAAAAGCAATGAAGCTCTGTCATTAAAAAATGTAAACATATAAATAAGTTAGCCCTGTTGAATATGCAAACTTGTTATTTTATGTTACAGCACCAGTTTTACTGTTAAACTGTTTTTTGTACATGTTGTTCATTTGTAAACCGCTATGATTACCTGAAATAGTGGTATAAAAACCACACAAATAAAAAAAAAGAAAAATAAATAAATATTGCTGTACTACCACAAACAAGGTACATGGCTCAAAGCACAGGAATGTACTAGGATGGAGGCATGGGAGTACCACTGGACCCGGGATGTATGTTCCGGGCATTAGCGTGGATCCTGGAATTGGTTCGGTAGCTCGATTATGGAAACTCCAATACAAGGTACTCTGTTGGGCATATATCTCACCAGCATGGGTGTACACATAGGGTTGACAGTGGAGGAGAGCTGCCCCACTGCATATGGAAGCTGGCTACCTTGGGGCACATGTGGTGGACCTGTGGTCGAATTTAGCAGTACTGGAGAGTGCAGGTGCATATGGCTAGCATACTGGGGCAGGCAATGATGCTCACTCCCACATTAATCCTTTTTGATGACCTGTGAAGGGCTTGTAAGGAGCAAGGAGCCTGCCTTCTGTTGCAGAAGGTATGTATTATGGAGAAGCAGCCAGTCTTAAAGCACTAGCAAGACGTGGAGCCTTCCTCCATCTGGGAAAAGCAGAGCTGTTTCCATGGGTTGATGCTGATGGAGCATTTAGCAGCTCGAGGGCATTCTCAGAGAGTGGAGACATTTGTGTTGGTTTTGAGGGATTATATCCAAAGCTTAGCCCCACAAGCATGGAATGGGGTGTTGACTTTGTGAGACTAGTAGTGCTTGCTGAGCGTCCACATCTGCGTAGGAGGGCAGAGACTTCCATGGGCAGGGTGGGTGGCAAGTGGGGAGGGTGAAGGTAAGGGGAGGGAGGCACGTTCCAAGAGTGCTATAGGCCCTCAAGAACTGTGAGACTGGGCAGCTACTGGGATGGAGGCAGGGGACAGGTAGATGGGAAGATAATGTTTATAATGTTCATAATGTTTATAATTTTCATAGGGCCTAATATTGAGTTAGGATGGCTAGGCACGAGTACAGTTTCTAGCCGTTGCCACCATCATCTAACCCCAGATATTCAATGCCAGGGTCATATGCAGCCCCGGCACTGAATATCTGGGGGTCACCACACATGCCTGGAAACCGCAGAGGCTAACCAGCCAGCGGAGATATTGCACCGCTACCTGGTTAGCTTCTATCTTTTACCCATAGAAGCTAACCGGGTAGTGGTGCAATATCGCTGCTACCCGGGTAGCCTCTGTTGTCGCCCACGACATGCCCTGATACTAAGCAGTTAGCAATGGGGCATGAAGGAGAGAAGACTGGGGGATATTCAGCGGCCCTAACCATTTTAGTGCCATTGAATATCCCGCTGAGTGGCATTTACACTGTGGACTGTAAACCGTGTAAATGACTTTTGAATATCAAGTCCATGATGTTTATACTGTCTATAATGTTTATAATGTTTCTAGGTTCCATTTTCCTGTATCTATAAAAATGGTTTGAGGTTGGGATGGACAAAGCACAAGGGGCTGCACCGGCTTTTTGGGTTGGTTCTGTATTGTTCTGCTGTGCACTGTCCAGATTGTACTTGTAAGTGTGTAAGTGTGTAAGTGTATCTGTATGTTTCAAATAAAAAGATTATACAGAAAAAAAAGAAAGTAGTTTATTTCATAAACTTGTTTTATAACAGCATAGCTGTGTTGATATTTTACAATAAACTTTCTGGTCATTAGATTTCTTCAAAAGAGTCATTTATTTGCCTGAACTAATACAAAATGTTGATACCATACTGTAAAACCAAGACCAAACTATCTAGAATTAGGTAAATAGCATTTGCTGTCTCAGCCCCTCCTCCCTACCTCTGGCTTTGTGGGTGCTAGACCCCATTCCTGTGAGCGATGAGGTTGTGGGGAAGCAGGTATGATGCCTCCTCTATATGAGCCCCCTATTGGAACGCAAGGGCCAAGAGCTATATCCAACAGAAACCCCAAGGCACCATGAATGGGCCACCCCAGAAGAGGTTTACTACATAGCTATAGTCTTAATGATTTATTCATACAAAAAGCCAAGATCAATTTATCATTTTTCAAATACAAGTTGCACAGTTGTGGAAATAAGTCTTGGAAACTGCTGACAAGAAAGATACCAGCCATGATACTCTGACTAAAATGAGAAATAAAGAAGGCAAAACTTTCCCTAATGTGGAAGGGATATAAAACAAATCTTTGTTAAACAGAATTTTATCATCTTCCTCACCACATAGAGACCAGTTCTTTACCTCCTTTAAGTGCTGAGCAGATATCCATGCTGAACGGATTTGCATCTGAATTAGAAATAAAGCGATATTAATAATTTGAAATTTGCAAAACCACCAAACTCAGATGGGCTGGAAACTGAATTTATAAAATTTTAGATGACTTGAATTTGCCCTCCCTAAAGATTCTTGTCATGGAAGCAACCAACGGGAAATTCTTTTCTTTTGTTTTGAAGTGAACCATGACTTTAATTAAAGGGAAAATTCCTGTTCCCTGAAATCCTGTAGACTAAATATCTCTGCTAAATCAGGATTTAAAAGTATTTGCATCTATTGTATAATGGCAAATGGATTGTAAGTGGTGATTCTACTCTTAGTACATGAGAATCAAACATGACACGCAAAAGATCCACATTCATCTTCAAATATGGTAAAATGTTGTCAGCTCTTCTGGGCCCTATCTCAGTTTGGTTTCTGTGGATAGTTTATGGATAGTGCAGCGTGATATCTGTGCAAGCTTGGGCCAGACTGCTCAGATGTACTTCTCTATTCTCTTCTGATGAGTCCTAGCTCAGCTTGTAGTATCCAAAAATGGTGATCCAAATGGGAATGCAGGGTCTTCCCTATGCACCTAAAGGAACTATAAGGAATGTCTTAAGCCAAACGTAGGTTAGCACAGTTCTTTGCTCCAAAGGTCCCACTAAGCAAGCAGCACAAGTATAGTAGCAAGATAAATGTCCCTTTAAATGAACTTGGGCTACTTTCAATTCACATCCAGGCAGCACAAGTCTAGTAGCAAAGAGGGCAATTCCGTAGATGCACATCCAGGCCATCTGAACGTCCAGAAATCTGGACAGCCCGGAGATGCACCCGATTCTGCTCCTGCAGGGGCTGGATGTCCCCATGGGAACAGAATCTCGAATAGTGGTTGGACGTCCAGAAGGTGCCCCGATTCAGGCACCCCGGACATCCAGCCACTTCCCTGGCTAACTCAGCCAGGAACCTGAATGCAGCCACAGTGCCATGGCATCCTATTGCCATGGCACAGCGGCTTCATTCAGGAGCCACGATCGCCTACCACCTCCAAGATGCTCCATTCCCTGAAGCCTGACCCCCAATCTGACTTTTCATGGCCCGGGTCGGGCTGCGGAGAACCTTCTGCACCCCTTACCATCCCATCACCACCATCCACCACTGTCCCCCAATATCCAGGGGGACTTATTCCACCTTCGAGATGAAATAAGTCCCCCATCGACCAGCCTACCCCAGACATACAGGGTCGACCTCAGAATCGGCCCTGTACATCTGGGGTTGCTACACTGCCCACCACCTGCCCTCGCCCCTCCCACAGCCTGTCCCCTCCCACCCACGAACAGAGCTCCCCATACAACCCGGCTATACATACGGGGAACTCTGTTCCTGGTGGGGTGATCCAGACATTTAGTGGGACTGGATGTCCAGAATGGATGTCCGGTCCCATTAAATGTAGTACAGAAATCTACCCCATAGGGAATGCCCTGATGCTAACCATGAAGCATCAGGGCATATAGCAGCAGTATCTGGGGCTATTCAGTGGCACTAACTATGGTCTACAGGTCTGTAAACCGTGTAACTTCCTTTGAATATCGGGCACTATATGTTTTGCCCTTCAATCTCTGTGTCTCCCTTTCTCTCCACAAATCCCCTATTGGCCAGGGACACTTAAGTTCTCGCCCACCCTACCCCTCACCCCACCCACCTTTGGGTTGCATTGCCTATATAGTCATCATATACATTGACATCTGTCCTTTAATTATTATTATTTTTTTTTATATTCTCTTATATACCGCGCTATTCTGCATCAGTGTGGTTTACATTGAACAAACTGAAATTACATTGAACAGGGTTAATTGGCTTGCCCAAGACCACAAGGAGCACCTGTGGGGCTAGAAACCCCAGTCCTTCCAGCCCAAGGTTGCTGTCCTCTAGTGGGATTTGAGCCCCCGACCTTCCGGCCTGAAGTACCTTGCCCCAACCACTAGGCCACTCCTCCACTCCCACTTAGGTGTTACACCCACTTTTTCTCCTTTTCTCCTCCAAGGGCAGCTGAGTCAGAATGTTGTGTATTCAATGCAATAACTGTGGTGCTTTCATTCTAAGAAGAATCATTTGGAACCTAAGAGCTTGCCCTATATGCCTCAAGTTGATATTGTGTATCTGGACTTTCAGAAAGCCTTTGACAAGGTCCCTCATCAGAGACTTTTGGCAAAACTAAAGAGTCATGGGATAGGAGGCAGTGTACTATTGTGGATCAGGAACTGGTTAAAAGATAGAAAGCAGAGGGTAGGGCTAAATGGCCAATTTTCCCAATGGAGAAAGGTGAATAGTGGTGTGCTGGGTCCGCTGCTTTTTGACATATTCATAAATGACCTGGAAAGTGGAATAACGAGTGAGGTTATCAAATTTGCAGATGACACAAAACTATTTAAAGTTGTTAAAACCCAAGAGGATTGTGAAAAATTGCAAGAGGATCTTGATAAATTGGAAGACTGGGCATCAAAATGGCAGATGAAATTTAATGTGGACAAGTGCAAGGTTATGCACCTAGGGAAGAACAACCCAAACTATGGTTACACGATGCAAGGTTCCACATTAGGAACCACCACCCAGGAAAAAGATTTAGGCGTCATTGTGGATACCATGTTAAAACCCTCGGCCCAGTGTGCAGCGGCGGCCAAGAGAGCAAATAGAATGCTAGGTATGATAAGGAAAGGAATGGAAAATAAAACAAAAGATATTATAATGCCTCTATATCGTTCCATGGTGAGACCGCACCTTGAATATTGTATGCAATTCTGGTCGCCGTATCTTAAAAAGGATATAGCGATTTTAGAAAAGGTTCAGAGAAGAGCCACCAAAATGGTAAAGGGGATGTAAGGATACTCCTATGAGGAAAGGCTAAAAAGGTTAGGGCTCTTTAACCTGGAAAAGAGACGGCTGAGGGGAGATATGATAGAAGTCTATAAATTAATGAACGGAGTGGAACGGGTAAATGTAAATCGATTGTTTACGTTATCAGAATATAGAAAGACTAGGGGACATGCAATGAAGCTACAGGGTAAACTATTTAAGACTAATAAAAGAAAATATTTTTTCACTCAACATGTAATCAAACTCTGGAATTTGTTACCGGAGGATGTAGTAAAGGCTGTTAGTGTAGCTGGGTTTAAAAAAGGTTTGGACAAGTTCCTGGAGGAAAGGTCCATAAACCATTATTAAGAAGTGACCAAAGTTATCAATGCTTGACCCAGTACAAGCATTGTGGAACTTGTATCTCTTGGGGAAACTGCTAGGTACATATGACCTAGATTGGCCACTGTTGGAAACAGAATACTGGGCTTGATGGACCTTGGTCTGACCCAGTATGGCATATCTTATGTTCTTAAGTTAGCTGCTATGCATAAAGAATTGACTCTACTATGGGAAGAATTAGCAGCAATTAAACACACCTCCTCTAGGGTACAAACTGAACAAAATCCACCACCGCTTCCACAAAGAATTAAACAGCCCAGGAACAAATGGATCACCGTGGGCTCTGGTAGGTTGCGACTTGTAACACAGAGAAACCCTGTACATCAAAAGGTATCCCTGCATAATGCCTTCTCGGCCTTGGATAATGAGCGTGCCCAATCCATGGAAATTGGAGTGCCCTTAAATGTTAGACTTAATGCCAAATCTACTGATAACACAGGTCTGCGACTAAAAAGCTGTTTGATTATTTTCATCTAATTTCCATGTATTTTGGTGTGCTGAAAACAAATAAAATATTGAAAAAACTCCTAGACGTCATGATTTGCCACAACATGCAAAATTGTCTTATAATGTACCAAATTGTTGGTATAGTTAGTGCAGAAAGTCAGCACTCCAAAACTGACATCGTCATGCACTTAGGTACAAATGACCTGGCTAGAGACAGTGCCTCCACAGTTCAAAGGGACTTCCAGACTCTGGGAGAGAAACTCAAGCTCTTTGCTAACACTATAGCATTCTCAGAAGTTCTACCTGTTCATGGTAAGGGGGCAGAAAGGCTGCATCACATAAACAACTTCAATACATCGCTCCAAACCTGGCACAAACAAGAAGGATTTGGCTATATAGGCAACTGGGGAAACATATGGATCAGTAAGAGACCATACTGTGCTAATGGACTACATCTCTCTGCCACAAGGAAAAAGATCCTAAGTGAAAAATTCAGGCAGTATGTGGACAGGCATTTAAACTAGGGAAAGGGGGTGACTGATAGAGAAGAAACAAGTTCAGGATGTCACTCCCAACAAAAGCATAATAACATTGGAAACAGCCACACTTTTGAACAACACATGAATCGCAATCAGGAAGGGGTGTGTAGAACAAAATCCATGCAAACTACAGGCAGGCCAGTCAACAAATGCTGGAAAGCAATGAGCACAAATGCTGGAAGCCTAGCCAACAAAGTTCCTGTCCTGGAATCCCTAATGGTGGAAATGGACTTGGACATTGTGGCCATTACAGAAACATGGTTTAACGAGTTACATGAATGGGATATAGCCATAGCTGGCTATAATCTACTTAGAAGAGACAGAGAGGGTAGAAAAGGAGGAGGAGTAGCCCTGTATGTCAAAAGCAATATTAAAGCTGATGAAATGCAGGGGATGTGGGGAAAAGAAGAAGCGCTGTGGATTGTGTTGGAAAGAGGAGATGACATTATCATCCATGCTGGTGTAGTCTACAGGCCTCCATCTCAAACCGAAGAAATGGATAGCAAATTGATTACTGATATTACAAAGATAGCCATGAAGGGGGACGTGATCATATTGGGTGACTTTAATCTACCCGATATGGATTGGAGTATTCCTTCTGCAAATCTGAAAAGAAGTAAAAAGATTGTGGATACCTTCCAAGATGAGTTACTTAAACAAATGGTGATGGAACCGACCAAGGAGAGCTCCATGCTGGATTTAATGCTCATCAATAGAGATAGCGTGTCAAATATCCAGGTGGGTGCCCATGTGAGCAGCAGCGATCATCACACAATGTGATTTGAGATAAAAGTCAAGGTGGAATCTAATCACAGCAAGCTCAAAGTCCTAAACTTCAAAAACACTGACTTCAGTAAAATGGACGAGTACCTGAAGGAGGAGTTGGTAGGGTGGGAGGGGATAAGGGAAGTGGAATTTCAATGGGCTAAACTAAAGGAGGCAATAAAAGGTGCAACAGATACATACGTAAGGAAAGTAAATAAAAACAAGAGGGAAAGGAAACCTATTTGGTTCTCCAAAGAAGTGGCTGCACAAATAAAGGCAAAATATAGAGCTTTCACAAAATTCAGAAGCTTGCAAACAGAGGAACACAGAAAAGATTACAAGATCAAACTAAAAGAGACAAAAAGAGAAATAAGGATAGCAAAATCAAAGGCAGAAGAAAAGATGGCTAAAGATGTGAAGTGGGACAACAAAACTTTTTCAGGTATATTCGGGAGAGGAGGAAAATCAGAGGTGGAATTACAGGACTCAAAAGTGCTGGGAACGGATTCGTGGAAAGTGACATTGAAAAAGCAAAAATGCTAAACAAATACTTCTGCTATGTTTTCACTAGAGAAAACCCTGGAGAAGGACCACCTGTGATTGACAAAGATACAAATGGGAATGGAGTAGATATCACACCATTCACAAAAGATGATGTGTTAGAACTGCTTGCAAAACTGAAAGTGGACAAGTCTATGGGACCAGATGGAATACATCCCAGGATACTGAAAGAGCTCAGAGAGGTTCTTGCAGGGCATTTAAAGGATGTTTTTAATACATCATTGGAGACAGGAGAAGTTCCACAGGACTGGAGAAGGGCTGATGTGGTACCTCTTCACAAAAGTGGTAATAGGGAAGAAGTGACGAACTACAGGCCAGTAAGCCTTACCTCGGTGGCGGGAAAAGTAATGGAGGCACTCCTGAAGAGCGAATAGTGGACTTCCTCGAAACCAACAGGTTGCATGATCCGAGGCAACATGGTTTTACCAAAGGACGATCTTTCCAAAGTTCTGATTGAGTTCTTTGACTGGGTGACCAGAGAACTAGATCAAGGGCATGCAATGGATGTGATACGTATACCTAGATTTCAGCAAAACCTTTGATACTGTTCCTCATAGGAGGCTTATCAATAAACTCAACAGTTTGGGGATGGGTCCCAAGATGGTGAAGTGGATCAGAAATTGATTGACTGACAGACAAGAGAAGGTGACGGTAAACGGAACTCACTTGGATGAAAGGAAGATGATTAGCGGTGTGCCCTAGGATTCGATCCTGGGACCAGTACTGTTCAATGTTTTTGTGAGTGATATTGCCGAAGGGCTGAATGGAAAAGTTTGTCTTTTTGCAGATGACACCAAAATTTGCAACAGAGTGGACTCCCCTGAGGGAGTGGAGAACATGGGGAAAGATCTACAAAAGCTGGAAGAATGGTTTAATGTTTGGCAGTTAAGATTTAATGTGAAGAAGTGCAGTGTCATGCACTTGGGAAGAAGAAATCCAAGGGAACTGTATGCAATAGGGGATGAGAGATTGGTTTGCACGGACCAGGAGAAGGACCTCGGAGTGATTGTTTCTGACGATCTCACGGTGGTGAAACAGTGTGATAAGGCGGTGGCAAAAGCCAGAAGGATGCTGGGTTGCATACAGAGAGGAATTACCAGCAGAAAGGAAGATGTACTAATGCCACTGTACAAGTCATTAGTGAGGCCTCACTTGGAATATTGTGTTCAGTTTTGGAGACCGTATCTCACAAAGGATATAAAAAGGCTAGAAACGGTTCAGAGGAAGGTCACCAAAATGATTTGGAGCCTGCGTCAGAAGACTTATGAGAAAAGACTTGAAGACCTAAATATGTACACTCTGGAGGAGAGGAGGGACAGGGGAGATATGATTCAGACCTTTAAATACTTAAAGAGTATTAATGGACAAACAAACCTCTTCCAAAGATGGGGAAGCTGTAAAACTAGAGGCATAACATGAAGCTGCAAGGAGGTAAATTGAAGGACAATGTCAGGAAATACTTTTTCACTGAAAGAGTGGTGGATGTTTGGAATGCCCTGCCAATGGAAGTGGTGGGAGCAAACACAGTGACAGAATTCAAAATGACATGGGATAGACACAGTGGATCCCTTTATAGCAACAGGATAAAATCAAAATAAGCATAACTATCTCTTACATCTGAACAAATAGGGGTGACCTACACGGAGTGGTGGATACACCCCTAAACAAAGGCATGGGGAGGGGTGACCTGCACGGAGCGACATGTGCACCTATTCCTGACACCTTGCTAGACAGACTAGATGGACCATACTTGTCTTTATCTGCTGTCATATACTATGTTACTATGTAATATAGCAGTCTAATTCTCATATCATGAGACCAGATTTGTGAGATATACCTCTTTCTATAGCACAACTGAATAGCAAAAATGTTACTTCTCCCCACATTGTACTAAAGAAGTGAAAGTTTCCTTATATATGTGTAAGCAGAGTTCAGTACCTTGCTCTATGTATTCCATCTCTTATGGGCCCAGAGAAACAAAACATTCCCTTTCAGAATAAACCTCCATGTTTTCCTCAGTTTTTTCCAGGTTTGTCTTATTCCAATACATGGGTCCCCTGGACAGTGCCATCATTAGGGGGTGCCCTATGCTCCCTTGCCCCATGGCACCCCAAATCTACTTCAAGCTAAAGGAGACATAGCCTGCAGACGAGCTTTGGGGGCACCTCATCAGTTTCTACCCTGGGCCCCTGCATGCCAAATACCAGCCCTTCCCCTGGAAATGTATGCTCTCCTTTTTGTGGTTGTAAGGAGTAGTTTATGTAAGGAGCTTGTTCCAGCTGAGGCTGAAATGAATTGATGGTTTAATACAAGGTTTTCCTGCTAAGGGTCTACATCACTAAATATACCACTTTAATTGGTAGCCTCAATAAAAGGAATACAATTTGAAATGGCATTGAAAACAAGACTAGACTTTACCCTTTGGTAGATCTGTTTAAAACATCCTAAAGCACAGTGGCATGTTTGTACCCATTCTATGATTAAATGGAAAAGTAATAATCCTGTGATGACAATATGATGCAATTTATGAGTGGAAAATCATCAAGGCACCTGTTCACTAAAGTGCAGTAAGGATTTGCAGTTACAGTGCTATAATTGCCAAAATTAGTATGCATTCTCCAGGAACAAGCAGGAAGTCAGTCCTCACATATAGGCGACGTCGGCGCTGACATTGCCCACACAGAAGCATCTCCCTAGCTTTCAAAGAAAGCCTTTGGGAAATGCACCATGCTTGCGTGGTCCACTTCCCGCCCAAGGGTGCCATTTTGCCTCAGTCTCCTTTTTTCCATGGACTTTCAGACGTTGTCCTTTTTTCCCCGGAAAAAGTCTGATTTGTTTATAGTTAAATTTTGTCCGGTTTGTGTACCGGTTCCTTCCTGCCCCCAAGCCAGCTCACCTCGGCATCGCTCCTCGGGTTCATCTATCCATTTTTCACTTTTTTAATCGAGGTCCACCTCAACCGGCGGTCGCACCCTTTTCAGCTGAAGGCCTTGGACTCCTGCCAGGAGGCAGGGATCCCCCTTTTCCGATGGGCTCAAGTGGCTTCAAAAAGTGTGACTGGTGTGGCAAAGTCATGTCACTTACTGACCCACACGACTGCTGCCTCCGATGCCTTGGGACTCTGACTGCAAGTTTTACAGAACAGTGACCCCAAAAGCCTTAAAGAGTCTCCATCAGCAGCAGGAAAAAGTGTTTCAGAAGTCCGACTCCGCCCCGGAGTCTCCGGTAACACCATGCTTCAGGGCCCCCTCCAATACCTTGGTGCTCTGCGAAGCCAAAGCCTCCTTGGAGTCCTGCAGCCACGGTTCCTCTGAGCGGAAGTCCCTGGAAGTGGAGCATAAGAAGAAGAAATCCTCGAAGACCACCTCAGAGGACAGATCCGGGACGAAGGTGAAATCCCACCCTAGGTACCACAATCCCAGGAATGAATCCGAGGAGCCGGGGCAGCAGCAATCCTCCAAGTTACCCCACGCGGAGCGTCGGCTCCCGTTGGCCAGCCTTGGGCCTCATTGAGGACTCTCCCTCAACAGTACCAACGCTAGGCCCGAAGTCCTCAGTACCCGCATCGAAGGCTGCAGAGACAACTGGCATGGAGACCAGAATGGCAGCTCTAGAGAGCAGTATATCTGCCCTAGTGGCCATGTAGCGGGTGTTTATGTCCAGCTCATCTGGTTTATCTGCCCCTCGATGGGCCCCTCAACATCAAGGGCTTCCCCAGACATCAAGCCGGTCCTTGAGCGCCACCAGCCTCGAGAGATCCCCCGGCCTCGGCCAAGGTCCCAATCCCATTCTTTGAGACACCGGTCCTCCCCAGCAAGCGCCCGTGGCTCGGACTAACAATTCTCCAGAAATCCTGCACTGCAAAGTGCGGTCCTCGACTGAGGTGATCATGCGGTGTCAGACTAGTACTCCAACTTCGAGTCCGAATGGGAGACCGAGGATGAAGAGTCCCCTGACACGAGGCAACACTGTGACGTGCCCTCGGACCTGTCTCCCATGGTGACCTGACACTGCTCCCCACCCGAGGATGTTGTGTCCCTCAATTTTGTGAGGGATATGGCCAAGGCTCTCATGATTGAGACTGAGGCTGAGGAGGACCCGTGAACCAAGGAATTGGAGATACTCCAATACGAGGAACCTATGAAGGAAAACCTTATGGTCCCAGTGCCCCCCGATCCTTGACCATCTCCTCCTCTGGATGTAGGAAACACTGGCATCGGTACCAATTGTCAGAAGGCATCTTGACGCTATGTACCGGGTATGCCGGAGTCCTAGGTTCCAAAAGTCCCAGCTCAATGGTCGTGGAGTTGGCCATGCACCGGCTTAAGAGTAAAAAAACACATTCATCAGTACTACCCGGCAGGGAGGCCCAAACCCTCGATGCCCTCAGCCGGAAGGCTTTTCAGGGCTCGATGCTAGCATGCTGAATCCACTCATACTAGCTCTACATCGGCATGTACCTGAAGGAACCGTCGAGGGAGCTTGGAGAATTCTCGGCAGGCCTCAATAGAGAACCCTTGCAGAGGTTCAAGACCCTGACCTTGGCGGTAAAGGAATGTTCAAAGTTCCTGTCCCAAGCAGCCTATGATGGCCGCCGCAGGCATCAGGACACAACACCAAGCATGGTTGCAGTCGTCCAACCTGGAACAATGGGTACAGGACAAACTAATCGATGTCCCCTGCACAGATAAGAACCTGTTCAGGAAGCCCATGGTGGACAAAGCAGCAGAGATAGAGACCAAGTATGTCATGAGAACCAGACTCTCGAAAAAGACCTCAGTGCAACCCAAAAGAAAACACCGGGGAAAAGCCCTTCTTCCCAAGGAAGAAAGGGGGCTTCAGTACTACTCCACACTTCCAAGGCTTCTCGTGCCCTCAACAGGCCTAGCAACAAAAAGGTCAGGGACATGGTCCCAAAAAGCAAAAAGCCCTGAAGCCCCAGGCACCAGGCACCAGCTCAGGCCCAGCCCGGGGGAGGCTTTTGACTACCTGGGTGTGACCTCAAACTCGGAGGGGGTCCTCTGCTGTCCCCAGGGGGGCATCTAGTCCTGTTTGCCTATAGGTGGACAGCCATCACCACCGATACTTGGATGTTACAGGTGGTCAAGGAGGGTTACCTCCTCTACCTACATCAGGCACCTCCCTTGTTCTTCCCAGGAGAGCCCAGCAGGTCTCTCCTTCACCAGAACCTGCTCCTCACTGAGCTAACAGGATTTCTCCAGGACAAAGCAGTGGAGCCAGCCACAAAATACTTCTGGGGCACTGGCTTCTACTCCATGCACTTCCTTGTCCCCAAGGGGACTGAGGGTCATCCTGGACCTACGAGAGCTCAACAGGTTTCTGGTCAGGGAGAAGTTTAAGATGCTCTCCCTTGGAACACTGCTGCCATTCCTCCAGCAAGGCAACTGGCTTTGCTCCTTGGACCTAAAGGATGCTTACACTCACATCCTAATCCACCCCAGCCACAGAAAATACCTCTGGTTCATGGTGGGGGGACAGCACTACCAATACAGGGTACTGCCCTTCAGGCTGGCCTTGTCTCCAAGGGTCTTCACAAAGTGCCTTGCAGTGGTAGCAGCCCACCTCAGGCTTCAAAGGGCCTTTGTCTTCTCCTACCTGGATGACTGGCTCATTAAGAGGGACACAGTTGCAGAGGCACAATGCACCACCGGACACACCATAAATGCCCTGCAGCACCTGGGGTTTGTCATAAACTACCCCAAGTCCCAACTCACTCCTGCTCAGAGCCTAGAGTTTATAGGGGCACAGCTAGACACCCTTCAGGCAAAAGCCTTCCTCCTTCAGGAGAGGTCAGTACACCTCAAGGAACTAGCCACAGAGTGCAGTGGCACAGGACAATACCCACCCAGCTTCTCCTCCGCCTGGAACACATGGCCTCCACAGTCCACGTGACCCCAGATGTCTGCCTACACATGAGAGCAACCCAGTGGTGCCTCCTTCTCAGTGGACCCAAGCTACAGGCAGGCTCAGGGATAGAGTGCAGGTGACCCGACAGCTGGCAGATTCCCTTGGATGGTGACAGAATCCAGGTCACCTTCAGGCTAGGATGCCCTTCCAGGCTCCCACCCCTCAGAAAGTCCTCACCAAGGATGCCTCTCTAATGGTATGTGGGGTGCATTGCGAGAGCCCCCAGACACAAAGCTGCTGGTCTCAGAGGGAATCCGAAATGCAGATCAATCTACTGGAAATCAGGCCCATAATCCTGGCCCTCAAAGACTTCAGCCACCAGCTGCAGCATCACACGGTGCTGATCCAGACCAACAATCAGGTCACAATGTTCTACGTGAAAAACAGGGGGAAACGTGGTCATACTCCCTCTGCCAGGAGGCGGTAGCTCTCTGCTCTTATGCCACACGCAGAGGGATGCTCCTGAGGGCGGTCTACCTTCTGGACCAGGGCAATGTCTTGGCAGACATGTTGAGCAGGGTACTCCAGCCACATGAGTAGTGCCTTGACCCAGCAGTAGCCTCACGGATGTTCAGACTCTGGTGTGTCCCAGTGATGGACCTGTTCACTAGCCCAGACAATGTTCAATCGCCCCGTTTCTGCTACCACCGACCGCACCCATCTTGGGTAGCGGCGGATGCATTTCTCATCCCATGGTTGAAAGGCCTCCTGTATGCCTTCCCCTCATCACCACTGATAGCCAAGACCCTGTTCAAGGCTGAACACAACAGAGCGTCACTAGTGCTGATAGCCCCTCGGTGGCCCAGACAGCCCTGGTTTCCACTGCTCCTTTCCCTATTGAAGGTACCATCGATTCCTCTGGGCCAAGCCCCAGGACTACTCTCACAGGAGCAGGGCTCTCTCCTACACCCCAACCTGGGGTCCCTCTCACTCAAGGTTTGGCTGCTGAAAAGGTAGTGCTAGCTCCCTTCAACCTTCCACGGGATGTGGAAGACATCCTCCTGGCCTCCCTGAAGGCCTCCACAAGAAGGGCGCATGCCTTCAAGTGGTGAGGTTTCTCACTGTGGTGCACAGAAAAGCAGATGAACCTGTTCTCCTGCTCAGTTCACGTGGTACTCCAATACCTGCTCCATCTATCGCAGGCATGACTGAAGTCCAACTCAGTCAGAGTACACCTGAGTGCCATAGGGGCACATCACCACTCCGTCAAGGGGAAGCTCTTCTCGGCTCAGCTCCTTGTGTCTCGGTTCCTACGGGGCCTCATGTTGTCCAAACTACCCTGAACGCCTTATGGCAGCAGAATAGGAACTTAATATGGTGCTCTTGCAACTCACTAAGCCTCCGTTTGAGCCTTTAGCTACTTGCCACCTGCGGTACCTCTCCTGGAAGGTCATATCAGCTTGCAGAGCCAGAAGCTCCAGGCTCTGATGGTAAAGCCTCCCTACACCAGGTTCTAAAGAACAGGATGGTACTTCGCACACACCCTAAGTTTCTGACGAAGGTGGTGTCCCAATTTCACTTCAATCAGGGGGTGATACTCCCCACCTTCTTTCCCAGGTCTCACACCAGCAGGGCAGACACCGTTCTCCATACTCTGGATTGCAAGAGAGCCCTGTCCTTCTACCTGCAATGGACTCAGGGTCACCGCAAAGCTCAACAGCTTCTCATATCCTATGACCCCAGCTGTCTGGGGCTCCCAGTGACTAAGCGAACTTTGTCCACTTAGGTGGCAGACTGCAATATCCATGCCTATGAGCAAGCGAGGATCCCACTGAACCAGAGAGTCACAGCACACCATGTCAAGGCCATGGTTACTTCTGTGGCCAATCTGCGTTCCATCTCCATGACAGAAATTTGCCAGGCCACCAACTGGTCTTTGGTCCATATCTTTGCAGTGCACTACTGCCTGGACAGGGTGTCCCAACGGGACAGTGCCTTCGGCCAGGCCATACTCCATAATCTTTTCAGGGTGTAGGCAACTCCTGCCCTCCAACCCTTCTGTGTTCAGGCTACCGGACTGCTGGTTCTCTGCTGGACACCTGGGTCTTGAGAGAGTCTCTTTTAGGGATTTAACTGCTGCTGATCACAGCTCACCTTTGCAAGTCACTGTGACATTTTTGTACAGGATCTCGATAACTTATAGCTGGGGAGTCCCATATGTGAGGATTGACTTCCTGCTTGTTCCCGGAGAAAGTATAGTTACCTGTAATAGGTGTCCTCCAGGGACAGCAGGATTAAGTCCTCACAACCCTACATTCTCTTGGAGTTGCTTCTTTCCCATCTTTTATTTTTGCCTTCTTAGCTATGTCATTGATCTGAGGCAAGATGACACCCTTGGGCAGGAAGTGGACTACGCATGCATGGTGCATCTCTCTAAAGGCTTTCTTTGAAAGATGGGGAGATGCTTCCACGCGGGCTCCGTCGGCACCGACATCACCCATATGTGAGGACTAATTCCTACTGTCCCTGGGGATCACGTGTTACAGGTGAGTAACTATGCTTTAACTGCAAAGGTGTCACGTTAACTGTTAGCACAGCACTCACATTAACTGCTAATGCATGTTAACTGTCTCATTAAGAGCTAATGCAACTTAGTCAATAGGCTCCCAAGGGTTCTATTTACCCAAATTTAGGATTTAGATAACTGTACAGTCCCATGTTGCTCTCTATAAACTCTGGCCCATAAAAATAACCATGCCCGATATTTGAAAAAAGTGACTCTGGGCCTCAGTTTCTAAATCACTTTCATGCTGCTTTTTAAATTAGCCCCATTTGAAATAAAGTAGCACATTTTCGGCTTTATTAGAATGCTCATGATCCTCATTGCCAGAAGTGAGCGTGTGTGTGCATGGGTGTAAGTGGAGACAGCCTGGTGCAAGGATATTGGGCACCCTAGGGGAGCCTTTAACCTTACACATCACCCCCTCCCTCTCCCCCCCCCCCACCCCCCGAGATTTTGAGAATCAAACTCAACAATTATCATCATCCCAAGAGCACTCCTCTCACAACATTCCTGTAGAAATGCATAACTGGACATCACGCTTTTAAATATTAAACGCTGTTTTGTATGTATGTGTGAGCCCACTCTCCCTATAGGTAAAGAATGTGCTGATGGCTGACTTTGTGTGATTGTCAGGATCTATTATTTTGCTCTGACTGCTGATTTTCTTTGCGGCCCCTTAGAAGCTGCCATTCTAAACTGCATTGGCTCGCCTAATGATTTAGGCAGGCCTCTGTGGAGAGCGAGAGACTGTATTTGTATTAGTTGCAATATAACCAGAGTTTCCCTTTGATTAAAATTGTAGTCAACATTATTGGCATCCTCGCATTTTAGGTATGTTGTGTAGAATATCTCGAGAAATAATTGAAACTATTCCAACTGTATGTCATCATAATATTTTACTAGTACAGTATGTTCAAAGGTGTACAACAATAAAAAGATGTTTGTGCAACTTAGAGGTAGTAATTTTTGAGAAAAAAACAGAATATGACCTGGACAGGATTAATGGCACCCATTGCTAATATTTGGTTGTACAAACCTTGGCAGTGGTGATAGCCTCGAAATGTTTCTAGTAGCCATCGATAACTTTTGTACATCTATCTGCTGGTAGATTCCCCCACTCTACAACTGCGATTTGTTGTAGCACAAGAATGTTTCCAGGATTCTTTTTACCAATGGCAGATTTCAGCTCTTTTCAAGGGTTCTTGATTGGATTGAGATCAGGACTCATTGGTGGGCAGTTTAAAACAGTCCATTTGTTCCATTTTAATCATTCTTTTATACTTTTGGATGTATGTTTTGGGTCATTGTCCTGCTGGAGGACTCATGACCTTCGACCCAGACATTGCTTTCCGACACTAGGTAGTACATTTCACTCCAAAATTCCTGGCTTCATGATTCCTTTAATAGATTCCAGGCCTCCAGTTCCTGAGGCAGCAAAAAAGCCCCACAACATATGGAACCTCCACTATATTTATCTGTAAGAAGGATTTTTTTTTCCTTATAAACATCATTTCTTCACCTGTAAATGTATTGCTGGTCTGCATTGCCAAAGAGGTCAAGTTTGATTTCATCTGTCCACAGAACATTTTCCCAGGATGGTGGTTTCTCAAGGTGGGTTTGGGCAAAGATCAGGTGTGCCTTTTTATGTCTGTCTTTGAGCAGTGGGGTCCTCCCTGGCCGTCACCCATGAAGTTTAGTGCATGGTGTATGGTGTGGGTTGAAACCACTACTCCAGATTGCTCCAGGTCAGCCTTATGCTCTTTGAATGTTGTACGTGGTGTTTTTCCAACAGTTTGCAATAACCTTCAAAAACGTCTTGGATTAATTTTCCTCTTCCAACCATGTCCTGAGAAGTTCTTGACAGTTCCATGAGGAGAAAACTTCTTAAAAACATTGCGAACTATAGACACAGGAATCCCAAGGTCTTTGGAGATGGCCTTGTACTCCTCTGAAGTTTGATGATAATGGCTTTTCTGATGGTCTCAGGCAGCTCTCTTGTCTTCACCATTGTGAATATGGAACCGGGAGTGAATGTGACCATTTTAAACATTAGTTCCATCATTCATTGGCTGATTCAAGTCATGTGAGTACTGACAATTGATAACAGGTGTGTCTAAGTTCAAACTGATGTGAATTGTTTATAAAGATGCCAATAATCATGTCCTGGCAATATTCCAGTTTTTATACTATTTCTTAAATACTGCCTTTCATGATATCAAGGCAGTTTACATTGAACAAACTGGAATTACATTGAACAGGGCATTATAACTTGGAGATAACTATTTTACAGGGAACATGGGCAATGGAGGGTTAAGTGGCTTGCCCAAGACCACAAGGAGCACCTGTGGGACTAGAAACCCCAGTCCTTCCGGCCCAAGGTTGCTGTCCTCTAGTGGGATTTGAACCCTCAACCTTCCGGCCTGAAGTAACTTGCCCCAACTACTATGCCACTCCTCCCTCCTTAATTGGTCTTGTTTGATTTGATTATTTTATGTGTCAAATATGTGTGCATATATAGTCCAAAGCCATGTCACTGGCTACTTTTTTTAAAGAGATATTAGACATTAAGGGATTGAACTGCAAGGGTGTCAATAATGTTGACCACAACTGTATTTGGACTGGAGATGTCCACTGGTACCTCTGAAAGGATATGAACAGAGTAGAGGAAGTATTAGGCAAGTTTTCAAAGGAATTTACCTATTTGTTACCTGGATAAATTCCCATCTTGCAGCAATCCTTAACATAAGTTCACATAGAATCACATAAATTAAAAGACCAGAAAAAAATGAATTGACAGACTCCTTCTTAGGTGAAGGCAGGAGCCTCTCACCCTTATACAGTACAAGGAGTACAGTGAGATCAGTGGCTCCAGGGAAATTCCTCCTGCCCCATAAAAACAACACGTCCCACTTTACCCTTGAAAAAAAGAAGCGATCCTAAGTCCTACCTCCTGTGGCCTCTACGTTCCCTCTCTGACTCTGAAGCTCTGGAGCTCTTTGGTGGCAGTTCAGTTTGTGGGGGAAGAGAGCCCGGCGGTGCTAGCAGGCAACAACAGGAGCACTGAGAGACAGCGGAAGCTTTAGCAGGATTGGGGGTGCACACAGCTTTCAAGCACAGCACAAGATGATGACATAGCAATACATTTTTAATGGCAATTAAGTTATAACCAACATTTTTTCCAAATTCTTTAGATTACACAAATAGAGGAAAGCGTAACCTACACCAAACATTGTTAAAACTTTCACGGCTCTTCAAGAACACTTTGGAGGTCATTCTGAAAAATGAATAAGTAGAAGTGGCCCAAGGGGGGTGCGGGGCCATCTGCGAAGATACATAAGGGGTCTCATTTGCATAAACATTTGCATAATGTCAATGTGCATTAACATTTAGTAAACATGCCTCTTAATGAGTGTCTGGATAAAGAAAGACTACCAGATTTCTACATTATTATATTCCAGTGCAAACGCCAGGCACATTAGGAAGTACTACAAACACTGCCCATTTAGAACCCATAGCAAACCCGCCATATCATAACAACACTACCAGGACTCACAAAGCACCAAACCCTACCTGTCAAAAGGCAACACTGAAAATATTAAACCAATACATCTCAGAGAATACAAATACATCTCCTACTGAGGAAAGAGAACAAGTGGCACTTTCAAATAGAAACTACATAAAGAGAATAACTTAGCTCGGTTACACATGCAGAATATAGACCGTCACCAAAACAAAGAACAAGGAATCACAATTTAGAAATAGAAATACAATAATTAAACTGGGAACCCCAAAGGTCAAAGTTGGAACATACAACAACACTGGAGAAATAAAACTATAAATTAATTTCCTCTTGTACGTTAGCAATGCATATTTCCCACAGCTGACATATTCCAGTTAATAAATTCAAAATAAAAAAGCATTTTTCTACCTTTTGTTGTTTGGGCATTTTATTTTTCAGTTGCAATTACTAGAGTCACTTTCTTCTGGTTTCTTCATGTCTTCGGCTAACTCTCCATTGTCTGGTGTCCATTTGTCTTTTCTTCTCTCTTCTAGTTTTTTCCCATTCTCTCTCTACATCTGCTTTAACATACCGATCTTTCCCCTTTTACTCTTGTCTCCATTTCTTTCTTTATTTATTTCATTTTCATCCACTCAAATTTCACTGTTCCATCCTCAATCCCCACTTACTCTCCCAATACCCGGCCAATCGTAGATTTTTCTTCCCTCCCACAAAAAATATCATTTCCCCTCTCCATCCTCACTCCCCAGCCCCACCCAGCATCTGCTCCCGTATAGTCCCATTCTCCTATCCCCCTGCATCAGCCCATTTCCAGTCCTAGCACCTCCTAGGAGCCCATCAGCCCATTTCCAGTGCTGACACACCCATCAGCCCATTTCCAGTTCAAGCTCCCCCCATCAGCCCATTTCCAATCCTAGCCCCTCCATCAGCCATTTCCAGTCCTATTCTAGCCCCGCCTGTCCATTTCCATTCCAAGCTCCCCCCCATCAGCCCATTTCCAATCCTAGCCCCCATCAGCCATTTCCAGTCCTATTCCAGCCCCCCATCAGCCCATTTCCAGTCCAAGCTCCCCCCTCAGCCCATTACCAGTCCTAACCCCCCATCAGTCCATTTCCAGTCTTAGTCCCCCATCAGCCATTTCCACTCCTATTCCTGACCCCCATCAGCCCATTTCCAGTCCTAATCCAGCCCCCATCAGCCCATTTCCAGTCCAAGCTCCCCACCCCATCAGCCCATTTCCAGTCCTAGCCCCCATCGGTCATTTCCAGCGACATCCTAGCCCTCCATCAGCCCATTTCCAATTCTAGTCCCCCCTAAAGCCATTTCCAATCCTATTACAGCCCCTATCAGCCCATTTCTAGTCCAAGCTCCCCCCATCCCATTTCCAATCCTAGCCCCCATCAGCCATTTTCAGACTTATTCCAGCCCCTATCAGCCCATTTCCAGTCCAAGCTCCCCCTCAGCCTATTTCCAATCCTAGCCCCCCCCCCCGTCAGCCCATTTCCAGTCCCAGCCACCCCATAAGCTCATTTCCAGTCCTAGTCCCCCAACAGCCATTTCCAGTCCTATTCCAGCCCCCATTAGCCGATTTCCAGTCCAAGCTCCCCAATCCATCAGCCCATTTCCAGTCCTAGCCCCCATCAGCCATTTGCAGTACCATCTTAGCCCCCCATCAGTTCCTATCCAATCCTAATCCCTGCCAAGCTATTTCCAGTCCTATTCCAGCCCCCATCAGCCCATTTCCAGTCCAAGCTCTCCTCTCAGCCCATTTTGAATCCTAGCCCCACCATAAGCCATTTCCAGTCCTATTCCAGCCCTCATCAGCCCATTTCCAGTCCAAGCTCCCCCAGCCCATTTCCAATCCTAGCCCTCTCCATCAGCCCATTTTCAGTCCAACCTCCCCCCAGTCCATATCCAGTCCTAGCACCCCCCCCCATCATCCATTTCCAGTCATATTCCAGCCCCCATCACCTATTTCCAGTCCAAGCTCCCAATTGGCCATTTCCTATCCTATCCTAGACCCCACTCCAAAGAGCCCGCGCCTATCTAAACTGCTTCAGAGGTGAACCAGGGAAGCCGTGCGAGGCCCTTGCTCACCTTTGCACAGCCTCCAGCATGAAAAGCGCCGTTTTCCCTCACTCTGGCGGCTGCTACTTTGAAGCACATTGAATGCCAGGAAAGGTTAAAGTTCAACATACAAAACCTCCGCCAAACAATGACTACTAAAGATATCAATCAAAGGAAAAGAGTCATTGATCATTGCCAGGACCAGGAAAGCCGTCTAAGAAAAGTGTATTGCCACTATTTCTACATTTTGGGTGATTTGTTTTCACTTGATTAAAAGGGCACTTCTTGCTCCGAGGGGGGAGTTTCACCATTTCTCCTCTCCGGCAAGTCGATCCCGACAAAAAATGATGGTATGGGTCTTGTTATACTGTTTTCTATACCCATCAGGCAATGATCAATGACTCTTTTCCTTTGATAGGAAAGGTTAAAGGGCATTTCCTGGCACTCATGTGCTTCACGGTAACAGCTGCCAGTGTGAGGGAAAATGGCGCTTTTCATGCTGGCGGTTGTGCAGAGGTGAGCCGGGGCCTCACGCAGCTTCCAGGACTCACCTCTGAAGCCGTCCATCGTGCGAAAAAGAAATTTGCACAGGGCTCCCTGAAGCACGGGACCATGGGCAAGCAACATTCTCACACAATGTACATACAAGATTGATGTTTTGCAGTCGAAAACATCCAGAACTGTATTCTGAAACCAGGCAGCCCTGCATGTACATAGAACCAAAACAGGCATCTCAGAATGTGAGCGGGAGGGGGAGGAATGGGGGCATGGTCAGGCACGGAGACATACAATGGCGTATTCAGGAAAGGCCCATGTATGTCCCTGGCATTTCACCCATACATTCATGTTATACCTGCTGAAATGTGGAACAAGGGTTGGACTTAGCAAAAATCCTGCTCTGAACTCCATTGTGTTCCACAGAGATAAATGTGTGTCTGCTGTATGGGGGAGCAGAAGATGCAGTGGTAATGAATAGAATGCACAGACGAGGGAGGTTTGTAAGGTCAAGTAGCAGAAAGAAACATCCTAACAGAAATGTACAGCAGTGCAATAGTCATTATTGCCATTTGCTATATGTGCCAAAGGGACTATGCAAGGCCTCCCCAACAAATTCCTTGAACAAATGGGAACATAGCTGTAGGGATGGTATGTGTTTGGCTGGGTGATGCAGATCAGATGTGTGGTCCTGAGACGCCATGCAATTCCTCAGTAGCAGCAGCTGTGTATAGGTGCAGGGCATGGTCATGGCAGAGGTAAGTTATCTGTGACTGCAAGCAGGAGTGTGTGCATGTGTGTGTGTGTATTGGATGTATGAGAGCTACAAGAGAGGACCTGAGGAGCTGCTCCACAAATCTGGGGGGACATGTTTGCCTGGACAGTATCTGGACCATAGGGCTGACCGCAGCATCGCCAGGTGCCATTGTGAACGGGCAGTATATCCTGTCAAGCTCCTCTGCAACAATAGAGCAGGGCATGTCCCTAGCTATGGTGAGGGACCCTCAGAGTGGGGCATGCTGCAGTGCACACAGCACGAATACATATCCAAATGCACCATCGGAGGTCTCTAAAATTATGCACATCTGAAAGGAAAGTTGATGGTGCATATGGGCCTTTATTGCTCATGTTTTTACTGTTGCATGTTCTCATCCTGGTGGGTCCCTTTTATTGTCAGGGATATGTATTGACATGTAGCTGTAGGGACCCATTTTGGTCTTTTCTGGCCCATACTTGGCATTGCAAATACTATTGGCAGCAATATCCACTGCAGGAATACCTAAGGTGTTCTGCAGATGCCATGTATGTTTTGCAGTCAGGACAACCATCTCATATTCCACTTGCTGATACAATAGCCTTGGTGCCCTTCTACTGTTCTGAGCATCCAACAGACAAGTGTACATAGTCTCCTTTGCATGCACATTTTATTTATATATTTTATTTACATTTCTTATATACCGCACTATTCGACATCAGCGCGGTTTACATCGAACACAAATTCAGACAGAAAACATGTGTCTGAGTTTACAATAAACAGGATCATAAAACTTGGATAACGAGGTAATTACAAATAACAGGACAGTAAACTTGGATTGCGAGGATAACTATTTACATCTTCGAGTTACAGAAAAAAATAAACACGTAATTAATGGTCAAAAGACACCTTACTACGTGAGGTATCCTGGCTCACTAGGTGCTTTGTTGTCGCTATAACTAATGGAGAGGGACGTGCTTCTGTGCTCGCTGGGAAGTATTTGAGGAATAAGTAATGTTTGAGGGCCTTTCTAAATTGAATTAGGTTAGTGACTGCTCTAATGTTTGTTGGCAATGCGTTCCAGAGTTTTGGTACACGGAGACTGAAAGCCCTGTTTGCTGCTGATGCGGTGCATCTTGTAAGTTCTCGAGGAATCATTAGCATATTTATTGCTGTTGATCTTCTTGATCGATTCGGGGTTATGGGTTTGATGAGGTCGGTTAATGATGTGGAGGAGAGACTATTTACCGCTTTGAAGGTCAGTAGCAATGTCTTGAAGATGATCCTGGCCTGTATAGGAAGCCAGTGTAACTACTTCAAAAGGGGCGTCACATGGTCACTCCTAGATGCCCCATGGAGAACCCTCGCTGCGCTATTCATTGCGAGCTGTAAGGGGTTCAAAGTGGATTGAGGGAGGCCAAGTAAAGTGACATTAGCATAATCAAAGTGAGGCATGATCAGAGCCTGGTAGATGGTACGGAAATCCTCTGGTTCAAGCAAGGGGCGAAGATGTCTGAGTGAACGGATCTTGTAGTATATAGCTCTTACAGTGTTAGTTATATGTGCTTTCATGTCAAGGTTTTGATCAAGTGTAACACCTAGGTACCGTATTGTGGGTTTGTAGTGCGACGCTCCTGCCCCCGCCCTAGGGCTAACAGACAGGAGTGGCCTATTGTCCCGTGAGGAATGGAGTTAAACTGTTCCCTTGGAATGATGGGTAATGTAGTTTGTTCTCCCTTCTCTCAGGAATAAATGTAGTTGTGCCAGAGACGGTAAGGCTTTTGCAAGAATGTTTATTCGTGTTGGGAAAATTCCTCCAGCGCATCAAAATTCAGATACATGAACATAAATTGTGCTTTTAAATAGGAACAGAAGAAACTCAGGAATATAAAACAACCAAAAATAGGATTAGCTTTCCTTCTTAAGGAGCTTAACTCAGCTCTGCCTCAAGAGGTGACTCACATACATTGCAACTTCATAACAGTCACTGTTCCTTTCACAGTGTGAGCTCAAACTCAGGTGCAATCAAGTTTTCAAGCACGGCAGCAGAAACTACCACGTTGTATTCTTTCCATACAAGGTATAGCAAGCTTCTTTATACTGTTATTTCCTTACAGCATATTGAACAGTCCATGCTACAATTGTCAGAATTTGTAGAAGGTAAGGCATAATCTATCTGCATTAAATCTTCTGACTGCACAGAACTAGAGTCCTCATTCAGCTTTGGCTGTCTGCCTGCTTTCAACTCTAAGAATTGTTTAAACTCCTGGAGGAGCAATTCAGCCTGTTCATTTCCTGACAAACAGTGGTCAGCAAATACTGGGTTTCTCTCTCCCGGTCAGTAATGCTTCCCCCTTCAGCTCTTGGCTTAAATAAATCAGGGTAACAATTGGGATCCTTTAACAAAGCCCCAAACATAGGAGATTGAATTTTACCTTCTCTATCATGACTCCTATTGGAACTGCTTTCTCTCTGCCAGGCTCCTCTCCTCTTAGGTAGCTCATAAGCTTTCCAGCTGTGAGTGCTTCTGGGTCTCTCCGGTCCAAATTGTATCCCATAGAGTCTCTACGGTCCAAATTGTATCCCATAGAATGAGTTACCTTTTGCAGATGTCTGCCTTGGAGGCTTTCTATTTGAGGGCTCTGCCTTTTCCCAGGACTCCAAACCAGTGCTCCGTCCACTTCTCACAGGACTTCCTTTCACAGCACCTGTAAAAATCCTTGCAGGTCTTCTGTTGCTACCAGGCTCAGACGTGCATCCAAACTGCTTCCTGGACTTGCACTCACTGCTTGACTCGGTCTCATCTGACGTTCCAAACGTCCTCTCACAGCTCGTCTGTTCATAGGCCCTCTGCTCACAGGTCATCTGCTCATGGCTTTTCTTTTTCTGTCTCTGTTTCTCTTTCTGGCTCCCTTTAGCAGCGTCATTCACCACTTCAAAAAGGGATTCTTTTCCAGCCACACCCCGTCCAACCCCTGGGTGTGCCCAATCAGCACTGCTCAACTCCTCCCCTGGGCTGGTCTCCATTCTCAGCTCAACAGAAGAGGGTTTTTTTCCTGTGTAAATCCTGCTGCTTTTCAGGATTTCCTTCAGTCTCCATTTCCTCAGGAGGGCGCTCTTCACCACAGTAGATCGGCTTCTTTCACCTTCAAGTGTTGTGGAGGGCTAAAATTCGGGTTCTTCGACATGAAGAGCACCTCTGTCTTTTTGTGTTGAATCCTGAGGTTTTGTGACATGAGCCATTCCGATATGGCATTGAGGCAATTGGTAAGGGGGGATAGGTCCAATTTGTCTATGTTGAAAGTCATATAGAGCAGGACATCATCCGCATATAGCATGCAACTTACATTGAAAGACCAGATGATCTTACAAATGGGTTGCATGTATATATTGAACAACAAAGCAGAGAGGGAGGATCCCTGTGGAACCCCCTGACTTTGGTGAAATGGTTCTGACATCGCTCCACCAGATCGAGCGTGCTGCCATCTTCCGGACAAGTATTATCTGCACCATTCAAGTGCAGTTCCACTGACGCCTTTCTCTTTTAGCCGTACTAGGAGGAGCTCATGACTTACGGAATCGAAAGCTGCGGCAATGTCTAGGAACACGAGTGCAAATCCCTGCCGGATGTTGTCGATACCAGAAATTACATTATTGAAGAGGGTGGTAAGGAGTGTTTCTACCCCATGTGACTCTCTGAAACCATGTTGGCAAGGATCCAGTGGAGCAGCAGCATCGATGTGGTCTTGTAATTGACATTGTACCTCTTTTTCAATTAACTTTGCGAGAAAAGGAATACTTGAGATGGGTCTGTAGGAGTCTACCCTTTGAGGATCCAACTTACTATTTTTAAGAAGCAGTCTGATAGATGTTTGCTTGAGGGCAGAGGGGAACGTACCAGAGGTGAAAGACAGGTTTATTATTCTGGTTATTATTGAGCTGAATTCACTGCGCAGTTCCTTTATCCAGCAAGCTGGGCAAGGGTCTGTCTGTGCAGGGGTGGAATTGAGAGACATGCCTCTTTCAACAGTATCCATGTCTTGTTTGCATGGATATAACACTGTCAGTGTTAGCATCAGCTTAGGCGCTGTTCGTTTTACCAGCAGAGGTGTGGCCGCATGGAGATAGGCAGCATCAGAAACGCATAACATTTCAGAATACAGTGGGTGCGGGGACGCCCAAACCGTTCACCTGCGTCCAAGGCAGGGGGTGGCCTAGATGGTGCTTGCACATGCCCGCTGAACACTGCTATTTCCCTGATTCCGAACCTGCGGGCACATTCAGACCTCTGGATGCGGAATTAGGTTAAAAGGGGGCATGTTTTTGGTTTAGATGTGTCCGTGGCCAGAACATGAACATTATGGAATTGGGCTCCACATGACTCCAAGAGCTGCAGTTGCGTGTTTTGCAAGGTCTCAAGATTGGGTGGCCGTGTATTTCAAGAGGTAGCTGCAAATGTGAGTTATGTGTTTGTACAATTTGGGGAGAAGGGCATATGAGAGGGCATTTTATATGTGTGTGTGTGTGTGTGTGTGTGTGAGCGGAGGGACAATGTAGAATATTCCACACTCTCTCCCTCTTCTCCAAACGTTCCACACCCTGTTCTTGATCTTTCAGTTACCCCTTTCCCCCTTCACACTACTTGCTCTGGTTCCACACTCTTCAGGTCACTCTCCTCCCAACACACTTACCCCCATGATTTTCCCACAGTCACCTCCCATTCCCACTTATCCCTGTGCTCCCTCTCTCTCAAGAGTGGGGGACGAGGTGGAGGAAAGGCTTGACTGTTGCAGAGTACCAATCCCTGCAGCAGCTTTCTGCCATGACTGCCCATCATGGCTGCAGCATGAAAATGATCCCTGCTTAGGGCTGTTTCAAAACTCACAGCCGACATATTGCAACAAGAGCAGCACACAGGAAGTACTTCTGAACCATTCCATAGAAGCAGGCTGTGCCAGCACAGAGCAGCCCTAGGCAAGATGAACTCCAATGGCTCCTCTGCTCTTCTGAGATTCCGAGTACCTTTGAAAAGACTTGAGGCACGGGCCCCATGTGCTCAGTACTAATGACACCCGACAGAATATATATTATCCAAGATGTACTACAGTCCGTACTGTGATTTAAACTAAAGCATTCTCCTGTATGTGGATGATAAAAAAATATAATTGTTAATGACAAGGAACACATGATATGGTTACCACAATTTTGATGACCATAACCTACGTTTTGGTGGTACCACACTCCAGTAAAGTATGAGGAGACCAAGATATCTCTCAGACATTGATCTAGATGATAGGAAAAACTTGCAGGTTGAAATACATCACGTGGGCATAAAATGGCCCAGTGTTTTTAAAAAAGATATTAAATATGATAGACTCAGGCCAAGAAAAACAAAACACAAGTAAACTGCTCAATGGGTTCCCGTCTCTGAGGGGTTAAAAGAAGACAACGATCACTATAAAGGGCAGGGCATGTTTATCTACCTGCCTAATCATCTTGGACAGGGGGTAACTCATTTGAAGGAAACATCCAGCCATTTCTTGCATCTGTTCTTCGAAGTTCAGTTTCAAAATGCAACTGTGATGTGTCTGGAATGAGAAAAAAATTAAGTTGGCCAACTTTAACATCCTATGATGGTGACTTTCATGTTTAAAAAATCTGTTTTATTCAGTAGGTATTTTATTCTTTCAACCTAATGGAAACTGGAAAGAATTATACAGAAGAGGTTGAGAAATGTCTGTCTGTCTGGGGACAAAATAACTCTCTGAAAATTAAACATAATAAGATGAAACTTGGCATAGGCGAAACACTCATGAAAAGATACATTGAATCTGAAAATAAGCCAGATCGAACAGTAAGTTCCCAAGAAATAAGCTCCATCAAAACATTGCCCAATTAATTTCTATGGTGGAAGAAGTTCCATCGTCTGGAACATAGAAACTTACATACAGTGAAACACAGCTGCTAGAGAATTGCTCCTTTCAAACTGCCTCGCTCCTGTTTTCAACTATCCCCAGACCCCACACTTCCCCATCCCAAATACTATCCCATGCAATTGCTGCTCCAACTCCCAAAATGCCTCTGTCTCCAAACCCTACCTCCCCACAAATGCACCTCAACCTTTCAAAGTGCTCCACTACCAAAAACAAACCCCGACTGCCCTATCACCCCGCAAATTGCCCTACCGCCAAAAATACCCCTACAGCAATATCACCACCCTGCAGACTATTGTACCCCCCAAAAATACCTTCCCTCACAATTGCCTACCAAACTGCCTCCCCACAAACACATGTATGCATGCATGTGCAGAAGGGTTGGAAAGAATTCCATAAGCCATGCTCTGCATGCTTTCCCAACTTGTTTTTATATAGAGATGTTATAAGGGTCTGATCCTTCTTCTTGATTAGTAAATCCATAAAAGTAAGCTGTAAAATGCTAGGATGCATATGCAGGCTTCAAATTAAGGTCATAAGTATTAAGTGAATGGAAAAACAGTAAGGGCCTGATTCTGATCCCGACGTACATCTCCTTTGTACGTCCAGGCTGACCCGGACGTACAAAGGAGATTGCAATTCTGATCCTGCAGGGCACGTCTAGCCCCGTGGGATCAGAATCATGGACAGGCTTGTATGTGCAGGCTAGGACTGTGATTCAGTCCCGGCCTGCATGTACAGCCATAGTCCAGCTAACTCAGCCAGGGCTTTTAGCCGCGGCGCCATGGTGTCCTGTTGCCATGGCACCATGGCTCCACTTAATATCTGCGATGCTGGCCGCTGCTAAAAGAGTCTATTTCCCACAGACCGACCCCTGATCCAGCCTCCTAAGGCCAGGATCGGGCTGCGGGGATTTAACTCTGCCTCTCCCATCCCCTTCCGCGCTACAGGCTGCTTAAAAAAACATGACCAGGGGAGTTATTCCACCTCAGAGTTGGAATAACGTCCCCAGCCATTTTGCCGGCCCTGGACGTACAGGAGGCTTGCGACCGCCCACTGCCCACTCACTCTCTGCCCCCCATGCTGCCCCTTCCCTGCTCCCATCTAACTTTCCTGCACAACTTGCGAGGAAATTAGACAGGAGGGGAAAGCCAGCACGAATAATGGTGATGGACGTCCATCTCCACTATTCATGCCTCAGAATAACCCCCTAAGAACTTATATTTGCACCCTGATTAGAAAAATATCATCCTTATATCATTGTCAAAGTTTTATAGAGGACCAGTATTCAGACTTGTATAACTTGTATAACAAGGGAAAGAGCGGTATATAAATAACTGTTAAATAAATAAATAAATAAATAAACTAGGTTTCTTCTTCAGCAAAATGCAAACCAATTATCTCTAAATATCATGGATTTGTCTAGACTAGAGGCTTAGATTCACAGGTTTATATTAATGCTATGTAAAACAATATCTTCAGTCATTGATGCTCAGTAACCAGGAACTGTCTGTTAGCTTACTGTAGGCTGCCGCATCTCATCGAGAAGGGATGATGTTACTCATGCCCTCTGAAAAGACTTTAACAACTACAACCCTTCACTCTGATCATTAAACTTACCCTACCTATTGAGTGAAACCTAAGTGACCTAAGTTGGACGTACAATACGAAGGGTAAAACTTCGTCTCCAAGAACATGCTTCGCGAATAAGAAATAGGGTAACTTCAGCTCCTTTGGTTCAACACTGTATAGAGTTTAATCATTTATTCTCTGATTTTCACTGGCGAATTATTGATCATGTTCCGGCATGTCTAAGAGGAGGAGATAGAGAACAGCGTCTTCAGTGGCTAGAACAAAGTTGGATTTTTCGGATAGGTTCTTTAGAACCGAAGGGACTGAATCTAGAGATTGATTGGATGAGTTTGATATGATGTAAAAAAAAAAAGGGGGAGGGGTGTTTGTTTATAAAACCTGTTCGCTGTTCCTTTTAGTTTGATCAGCAAGTATGACTGCATTAATGGTGAAGTTCAGTTCACAAGAGGGATATCTATCACTATAGCCTTGATTAGAAGAGCAGAAAGAAGAAGAGAAGCTCGGAAGAAAGGCCGGAAATTCGATACCTCTTGGGCCGATGGCAAGAATCAGATGAGTAAAAGTGTTAGCAGATTTGAAGCGTTGAAGCAGAGCCGAAACGAAGCGAACGGTTCTAAACGCAGTACTGTGTCCGTTGAGATCTGTAGGGAGAATTTTAATATGGAGATGTAATTGTGATGTAGCATTAGGTAGAATGCAATTACCTCACAATCTTTTATACAGTGGTTAGGTTACCACCAAAGTGAATAAAAGGGAAGTTACGCTTCAAGAGGGAGACAGCCCTCATGGCAAAAACTTCCGACAAAATAAAGTAAAAAAAAAAAGTAAAAAAAAGAAAAAAATATGTAAAAAATGTAAAAAAACTAAGCTATCAGTCACTTAGGTTTCACTCAATAGGTAGGGTAAGTCTCTGAAAAGACTTGGCAGATGTGGTGATGATTCAGTTCCAAATAACTTCAAAGCAAATTCAAATGATCAAATGTGCTCACTTGATAACATGGTGTAAGAAGAATATGATTTTATTGCATTGGTGATAACACTAAGCAAACAAACACAACAAAAGGCAACAAGTAATACTACCTCCGAAGAGGTCAATATTCAAAAAATAGCTGAGCTCATAGATTTAGGGGGGATTTTTAAACAGTTGTTTCCAAACCTGTCCTTGGGGACCCCCAGACAGTTGAATTTTCAGATAATCCATAATGAACATGCATGACAGAAATTTGCATGCAGTGGAGGCAGTGCATCCAAATCTATCTCATGAATATTTATTATAGATATTCTGAAAGCTCAACTAGCTGGAGGTCTCCCAGGACAGGTTTGGAAACCACTATGTGACATCTATGTAAATGGTGTACACATGTAAATGCAAACTGTACAGTGCCGCTATATACCTATGCAGATGCCTGATATGCAGAGATTCTAGGGGCATGTTCTGAGTAGGGTTTGGGTGCTCTGCCCATAAATGTACATGTATCCCCAATTTTGCACAAGAATACACCATATATTTTTAAACATTGTCCCTTGAGCTTTTGTACTTCCTCGAAGTGTCAGAAATCTGCTTAACTCTCCATTACTACAGGTACAAACTTAGATCATAAGCCTTCTGAGGACAAGAAATTACCTACTATATCTGAATGTAGCTTGCCTTGAATTTCTGAAAAAGAAGCATGTGCTAAATCCAATTCTCTTTCCTATTTAAAACGTTTTTAAATGTAAAAAATTGACTTCAAGAGCTTGGCTTCTTAATTGGCATCTCTTATATGCGGAATGCTGTAGAATAGGGTGCTTATATGTTTAACTGCTGGTATTTACACATGTAGGTACTCACAGGTCTGCAACTAAAAAGCTGTTTGATTATTTTCATCTAATTTCCATGTATTTTGCTGTGCTGAAAACAAATAAAATATTGAAAAAACTCCTAGACATCATGATTTGCCACAACATGCAACATTGTCTTCAAGTGTATCAATTTTTTTCAAATTACTATTAATTAATTCACATAAGTGCATTTAAGATATAAAATGCCAAAAAAACCTTAAAGGGGTTGTCCGAGTTATGTAAAAAAAAATATAGCACTGTAAATCTGATGGTCAGCAATATATACATAAGCTAAGCAAGTTTTAAGTCCGTGCTTCTAATGGTAGAAGGGGTTAATCTTTCCTGAAGAATCCAGTGGGAGGGAGACACAGGGCAGATAGCAGCAGCTCCGGTCAGTGCAGGGGGGCGTGGCCAGCACTGTGACGTCTCGTGTACAGACACAGAGCTGCTCTCTCCTGCATGCCACACTTGTGCACGAATCATCATCAGGTTCTTGGTTCTAGGCAGTTCACACTTTTTCATCACAATTCGTGTTAGCTCGTCATTCTTTAACCGTTATGTTATGGCTCCGCGAAAGTATATTAATTCGCCAGACAGTTTCTGTTTCATCTGTGGTGAATATACAGTGTTGAAGCAACAGCAGAATATTACAGACTTTGTGAAAAAAAGTATACTTTGCATACTTTGGACTAAAAATTGGAGATCAAGATAAAATCTGGGCGCCTCATAAAGTGTGCAAACGGTGTGTTGAGGACCTCCGAAACTGGTTCAAGGGTAAGAAAAAATCTTTCCGTTATGGGATTCCTATGGTATGGCGAGAGCAAAAGAACCATAGTGACGACTGTTACTTTTGTTCATGCGATGTGAAAGGGTTTAATTCCAAATGGAAGCATTCCATTTCATACCCCAATCTTCACTCAGCAATTCGTCCCATCCCCCATGGCACAGATATGCCAGTACCCAAGCCCCCTGCTCCCTTGGAAGAGATACCTAGCTCTGATGAAGGTGAAGTCATACCTGAACCAGATGACGAATCAAGTTCTGACTTTGAAGATGATACAAGAACAAAATTGCTTTCTCAGGAGGAGATGAATGATTTGGTAAGAGACTTGAATCTTCCCAAAGATGCCGCTGAGTTACTCAGATCAAGGCTGAAAGCAGGAATTTTATTGTTGCCAGGAGTGTCATCTTCATGGTTCAGACATCGTGAAAAGGAGTTCATTCCATACTTCGCCCAGGAAGACAAGTTGGTTTATTGCATCGATGTCAAAGGTCTGATGGGTCAATTTAAAATCCAATATAATTCAGAGCAATGGCGTCTTTTTATAGATTCTTCAAAAAGAAGTCCCAAAGCAGTTTTACTCCACAACGGTTTTTACGCTTCCATACCTGTAGGTCACTCCGTACACTTGAAGGAAACCTACGAGGACTTGGAATTGGTTCTTCGTAAACTTAAATATGAAGACCATGGTTGGCAAGTGTGTGGGGACTTGAAGGTCTTGTGCATGCTGCTCGGGCAACAAGCTGGGTATACCAAATATCCTTGTTTTCTGTGTCTATGGGACAGTCGAGACCGACAAAATCACTGCACCAAGAAGAGTTGGCAGCCGAGGGTGCTAACAGTCGGTGAAAAAAATGTCCTCTGAGAAACTTTGGTACCTTCCCATAAAGTTCTTCTACCACCTCTCCACATAAAATTGGGATTGATGAAGCAATTCGTAAAATCACTTCCAAGAGATGGAGAATGCTTCAAATACTTGGTCACCAAGTTTCCAGGCCAGTCGGAGGCAAAATTGAAGGAAGGTGTGTTCGTCGGACCAGACATTAGAAGGCTTATAGTTGATTGAGTTTGTCAATACCATGACGCATCCTCAAAAAGAAGGGTAGATTGCATTTAAAGAAGTCATACAGAAATTTTTAGGCAATAACAAAGATCCTCACTACAAAAAGATCATCGGACGAATGCTGAAAGCATTTCAAGCTTTAGGTTGCCTGATGAGTTTGAAAGTGCATTTCCTCCAGTCCCACCTTGACTACTTTCCTGAAAATTTGGGAGCTGTGAGTGAGGAACAAGGTGAACGATTCCACCAAGACATTAAAGAGATGGAAAAGAGATACCAGGGAAAATGGAGCATTACAATGATGGCATACTACTGTTGGATGCTTCAGAGAGACATTCCAGATGCTACTCACAAGAGTAAATGCACCAAGAGGAGCCTCACAAGGAAGAAGAATCGAGGTTAGTATGTGTAGGTGAGCTCATTTCAGTTCAAAAAAGGATTTTCATGAAAATATTGTAATAAAATTTTAATTTTATAAGTCTATTTCCATTTATTTTGAGGTATTGCCTTATTTAACATAGTTACCTAAATTGTCAGGAAACGTGATGTCCTATGACAAAATGGAGGTCTTTTGCGGATTCAGCGCACCAAAAGACATAAAGATTATGTGGAATAACCAAAACAGCTCTCGAAAAAAAATTTTTTGCAGACCTGTGAATTGCCACCTTCACATATGGGGACCGATTTTATAAGGGGCACATGGAAAATTACACAGTATATAAAGTGCATTGCAAAAGTATTCATCCCCTCTGTGTTTGTCCTGTTTTGTTGCATGTCGTGAGCACTGCCCTGGCGTATAAGCAGCGCTCGGACATAAAAATTATGGGGAGAAGATTGGCCAGTAATCCTGCGGCCTACTTCACTTTTGGCCTTATTTGTTTCCTGGTCCTAATCTTCAAAGAAACATATGCACAAGTGGTGGGAAAATAAAGGCGTTTATTTCCCTTTACGCTAGGGTCCAAAGGATTGGTTAACAACAAACGCAAAAGTCCTTCATTCAGGTAAGAAAAGTGAAACAAAAAGCTTAAAGAAACACTGTTATCTTCACATTAGCGCTGGGCTTCATTCAAACAATATCCTAGGCAATAATTCATGCAGCATACAAGTCTGGCACAGACTCCAGGCTTCCATTAGTACAATATGTGCAATCCATTTCGTTATCCGAAGCCTCACTGGCCAGGTCCACTTGCATTTGCTCGTAGGTGGACACCTCGGACTCTGAGTCCCTGGGTTCAGGTATCCTATACTCAGGCTCTCTGTATAGCTTTTCCAGCACAGCCCAATGTTCTGGATTATTCTTAGGGCGTTGGCTTCGTGCTATTCTACATGGAGAAAAGTTCTCTCTCCTTGGAGCTTTTGTGGCAGTCTTATACAAACATCTATTATCCAAGCCTTTCTTATCATACAAGCTTTTTCTATATCTTGATTCAATAAAAGCTTTACCTTGGGAGCTTGGCCTCTTGGACTCCAGCGAAGGTTGAGGCCTATACCAGTCTCTCCTTTGGCTGGCCTGTTTAGCACGTCTTAGGGCTTCCTGCTGTGACCCTGTGGATTCTGGACAACAACTGCAGTAATCCCTTGACCACTCTGGACAAACAGCTTTTACCTCTCTGGGAGGTGAGACCTCCTCCTGTTCCTCCTTAGCTCTCAGACCATCACCTTTCCCTTTAGGTGATCTTTTGGCAAGGGAATATTCAGGGTTGCATTCCAACCTTCCTTCTGTCTTGCCTTGCTTCCAGCTGTACACAGTCCTGCTGCATTTACTCTTGCTGTTTCCTCTCCAGCCGTCACTCCAACTGTCTTCACAGCTGCCTTTCCATCTGCTGCCACTTCCTCTCTTGCCACTACCGGTCTTGTCACCGCCGTTCTTGCTGCCCTTGCCACCTCTGCTCCCTCTGCTCCCCTTCCTGTCTTCCAGAGCCTCCTTAAGACGTTCCTCTGTGCACCTGGATTGGAAGCTGGCTGGCATTACATCATGCTCAGTGGGGCGTGGTTCTATAGTGGCTCTGGAGTCTCTCTGGCTCCCTCTACCTGGTTCCTCCAGATATTGCGGCTTATATGCACTTTTTCCTTCATTTAAAACACTTTCCCTTCTCTCAACCAGGTCTGCTGGGTGACATGCATTACAACC